>CM022303.1:77178161-77242101 GCA_011799875.1 Thinopyrum elongatum
GAGGCACGGCAGGCTCTGTTGCGTGGAAGGTTGGGTTTCCCAGCGCAGGCGGTTACAAAACCCGGGAGAGGAGGAGGAAAGTGGAGCAGACGGAACTGCAGTCGCTGAATGCAATGGTACGAGCGCTAGAGGAACAAGTGTTGGGTAACGCAACAGAAAACAAAAATTTCCGACCTACGCACCAGCCCAGGACCACTATGGAGACTGCATACAAGGTTTGATCATTTTCGTTACCGACTCGTAGCGCAGCGGAAGTAGAGTCGATGACGATCGGCGGTGCAGATCCCCGCAGCTAGGATTTACAACCTCCCAACCGCGAGGATGTATACCCTCATCCGCCACCCGGACAGCCCTCCGGGAGGCGGTCAGACAGTCCCCCGGACGGTGTCACGGACAGCCCTTCGGGAGTACCTTCGAAACTCGAACGGTCACTCGGATAGCCCTTCGGGAGGACTCACATAACTCGGACCGTCACTTGGACAGCCCTTCGGGAGGACTCACAGAACTCGGACCGTCACTTGGACAGCCCTTCGGGAGGCACTCTCGAACAGCCCCTCAGGCACTAAGATCGAAACTACGACCTCTCTACAGAGTTGCACACATATGGTGTCATCTATCCCGCAGGGCTTCGCCGTCCAGAACTAGTTCCCACCGGAACCCAGACAGCCTTTCGGCTCTACGAAACTATTTCGCGGGGAGGGAGAGAGAAGCCAGATCATGCAATAGCACTTGTATGTGAGAAGGAGTGAGGGTTGTGGGCAGCCCACTCTCCTCTATTTATAGGAAACCCAAGGGGTAGGGTGGTTTTACAAGAAAACCCAAAATGCACATGGATGAAGTCCTTCCACAAGGACCCAAGTGAGAAATCAAGGGACAAGTGGGGGCTCCAAGGAGGAGCCCCCATGTGGCCGGCCATCTCCTTGTAGGGGCACCCCAAGGGGGCCTCATCCATCCATGTCACCTCCAAAAATATCTTGGGACAAGGCCCAAAATAATGGCTTTCCAAAAAGTAACCCAAAAAGCACTTTCACTATTCATGATGACATTTTTCAGCGTCCGTTCGAACTGAAAATCTTTATGTGGGCTTAGAACATTTCCAGTACCCACTAAAATAATTTTCAACGCATTCTGGAACAATTCCAGTTTAGTGATTTAATCTGCGAAAAGCATCTGAAGTGGTTCCGGCAGCTTCGGAACATTTCCAGTTTTCATCTCGGAAAATTCCCAAAAGTTTCCAGAATGATTCTGGCACCCTACAAGA
Organism: Thinopyrum elongatum; assembly: GCA_011799875.1. NCBI lineage: Eukaryota > Viridiplantae > Streptophyta > Magnoliopsida > Poales > Poaceae > Thinopyrum > Thinopyrum elongatum. Next base: position 77,179,423 of record CM022303.1, read on the forward strand.
ATTATCAGGCATGTGCCGAAACCAATTTGACTTTATGGTATCCTCTGAAACAACTTTTCAGTTTCACCGGAACTCATCCGGTGACCTCTCTCTGCGGAACTTTTCCGCTGTCCGAAACTTTTCGGTGTCCGAAACTTTTTCGGTGATTTTCTCTCAGACTCCCTGTCTAGTATTCAGCAGATAGATGACCCTTAAGCGTGTGACCCTATAGGTTCGGTGAAGTATAGACATGACACGGAACCCCTTCCGATCAATGATCAACATCGGAGCCGTGGACACCCATATTAACCCCTATACCCACACGAATGAATATTCGAGTGAACCTCCAGTTGCCGTGTGCTATTCCTGTTGCTTCGCGATATGTTACAAATACCCGAGGTGAGACATGTTGGCATTCCCGTGGATAAACAACTTGTCCACCATGCTAGTTACCTCGTTACCGATATTGTTCTCTTTTCTCGTTACCATGTTCCGGCATCCCCGTGATCAAATCACAAAGTGTCTGGCCAGACGATGATGGATACCGTAACATCGAGAGGGCCCAGAGATATCTCTCCATCGTCAGAGGAGCAAATCCCAATCTTGAGCTATCAAGTTACTTGACATACTTTCCCATGAACCCGTAAGCCACCGTAATAGCCATCCAGTTACGGATGACGTTTAACAAACCCCAAAGTTCATGAATCAAGCACGAAGAAACTCGATACTCTCATGGTCTGAGGAATCATGCAAACATTAACCATCTCTGTGTTATTAACCATTAACTTGTGACGAATGTATCTCATAGCATAACATCAATTCGGGTCGATTCAACACAAATGTCCTTCCTAACATTGTGCCCTCAAAGTTGCTGGCATAGACATGCCGATGATTGGGAAAACATAATCATCATGCAACACTTGAGCTAGTCTTAGAGGCACGACTAGGAATACATTTTACCGTTTATTATACCACACGTGCACATGGGTTTTCCCCAGAGCCTTTATGGATATACGGGCTCGGGAACCATAGTAGTTATAGCATGGAATATAAACTTAATTATGAACAGGGAGATAATTAATAACATTTATTGTTGCCTCTAGGGCATATCTCCTACAGACTCCCACTTGCACTAGAGTCAATAATCTAGTTGATGCTAATGCACTTTACACCTGTGGCACACCGGTGTAAATATGCTTCGCTTGTGGTATAGCTTGATGTCCAACGGATCTGACGACTTCAGCTTCGTGTGTATCTTTGCATATCCTCGTGTCTTCACGCTTTCACAAAATCCATATTTTGTGTTGACTTGGCTTTGTATGTATGTGAATCACAGGTCGAACCTGGATTCCTCAGACTGAGTTTTGGTGCAACTACTTGCAGTAGTGTCCCATTGACAAAAGCCATCTTGGAACCATACTAAGTTCATGAATGAACTATATGATTCAACGTCTTCTTTGTCGCTTTAAAAGCGGCAACATACTTCGCCCCTGTTACAGAATTCGCCACAGTAACTTGTTTGGAACATTTTCCAACTAACTGTGCCACCACATTGTGTGTTACACAAAACCCTCAATTTAAATTAAAAATTGCACGGAGAAAAGGTCAAGACTATATCGATGTAACATATCACAACGAACTCTTCATGATTTCCGCTTGCGAGAAAACATGTCATTAGAGCTACTCTTGCACTCAATGACACTTTTCACTGTTGTCCTATGATCAGTACTTTTGATCACTTCGGTATCTATACTCGCAACACCTTGGGAGTATCGGACATATCTGGTTGTTTTACATACCATGGAATACATGATTAATCCAAACACAAGAGTGTGTGGAATCTCCATCATGTATTTTGCTCATCAGTGTTTTGGGACACCGAGTCTTGCAAAAACTCTTTCCATGTGACTTCGGCAAGAATCACTCCTTGGCCTTTTAATGCTAAAAGATTTTAGCATCTTGCCAATATGTATTCATTGCTTAGCCCCATTAGGTAAATCTATCTCCATAGATTATCATGCCTAATATCAAGGCTATTTAGCCCAAGCACTTCATCGAAAAAAACTATTTTCAAATGAAGTCCTAATTCGTGTCAAGAAATTTATTTCCAATTACCAATGTGTCAAGCACACAAGGTTTTTAGAAATATTATTATGCTCCCACTTACTTTCTTGAATTACAAGCATCTTCGTTACCCATTGATGAAGTCAAAACCCTTTTTGACCATTTCATCAAAACACGAAGATTCTAACTCCATTTTGCTCTCTTCTGTCCATCGCTGGAACTCTGAAGTTTGCATACCTACTAGCATCCTCTGGATCGACAAATTACTTTGGACTGTATCACATACAAGTCCTAGGTTTTATTTCCATCAGATGGAATTCTTTTTGTCATCCATGTTTCATATCTCATGATTGAAATATGTCTTAATTGCTAGTTCAACCCGAACCGACTTTAAGCATCGCTACGGTGAGACAATCTCATCGTAGTCAACTCCTTGAACTTGTTATTGCAACAAGTCGAGCTTTATGGATAAAACATTTTTATCCGTATCAGTTTTAAGTTCCATAAATATTCATTAGACTCTAAGTCTTCCGAAGGGTGTATCAAGGTTTTAATCTTGAATCACTTATATGGAAACTAACTCGGATTGTATTGGCAATTTGCCAATTCTGGAGTCAGGGCCCATCAACGCTTCCTTGTGTATTGTAGGTATACTGTTGTCTAACAACAATATCTTGTTTGTGCACCTGAGAGGTTTGAGCCTTGCCCACGTGGTTCAGCTGCAAGTTTGCTCGAAGTCCATACATTTTATTGTAGAGACTTCCGTATCAGTCTCACTAGGAAACTCTGGAATCACTTCCAAGGTCTCTTTCCTTTGAACTGATGACGAAGATACTGTTTATCCCATCGAGTTGCATTGTTCTCCCACTTACCTTTTTGAAAGAACCATTTTCTTCAAAAAGCATACCGTTCTTTGTGTCAAACCTATTGGCCTCGGTATAGTGGTGGGGGAATACCCAATGACTTGGGATAACCTACAAAGTAGCACTTGTCTGATTTGGAATGGGTTTGTAACCTTTTACACAAGCCCCATATTCCAAATGTTAAGAAAAGATATAACATGGTTGGGCGTACCATACCATGGCATCATTTCAACAGACCCGATGGAGCTCTTTTCAGTGTAAAAGCCATAGTCTCTAAAGCATCACTTTTTAAAAGGGATAATGGCAAATTGATTTATGTCATCTTTGATCGTACCATGTCATAAATGGTTCGATTACATCTTCACGGACTTTCCACTTGCAGTGGTGTTCCGGGAGGTGCAAGTTATGAAACCCCTTTCACAACTCATCAGACATTCGCTAAACTTGTAACTCAAATATTCTTTTCTGCAATCGAATTGTAGAAACATAATTTTCTTGTTACAGTAACTTCTACTTCATTTTTGAAAACCTTTCGAATGATTTCAAAAGATCCAGACTTATGTCTCATCAAGTAAATATCCATATATCTACTTGAGTCATTTTCGAAGATAGATGAATCCACTACTTGCAACAACATTTATTGAACTACATACATCAAAATGTATGATCACCAATAAGTTTGTTGCTCATTCCTTATGGCCTGTGAATGGTATTTCAGTCACTTCACTTTTCAGATAAAAGTTGCAAGTGTCAGATGATTCAAAATCAAACGACTTCAAAATCCATCATAATGGAATTTTCCATGCGGGTTTCTCCAATGTGACCAAATGCAGTGCCACACTTGTGTGGTATTCTTTTAGTCTTGCGACATTTAGCGTCAGTGTTATGGATGTATCATATTACCATCAATATTCATAACATACGTCCCATCGAGAATGGAAGCACGACCCTTCATGTTATTCATAATACTGAACAACAATTGTTCCTTTTATGAACAACTCTTTTGCAACAAACATTGTGCAATGGGCTAGAGTGTATGAAACTCTAAAATGAATTATGAAAGTAAACCCAGAGGTAATGTATTATTTTCAATATTCATAACATACATCTCATTCATAATGAAAATATGGCCCTTGTGTTTTTCATAACATCGAACATCAAAAGTTATCTTATGAACAACCTTCTTGCAAGATACCTTATGCAATGGGCTAGAGTTTGTGAAACTCTAAATGAAATATGAAAATAAATACAGACGGTAACACACCGATGGAAGGTATAGTAATATTTACTATGTTCCCTGTGTATACCTAAACCTCATTCCTGGCTACTCTTTCAGGCGATAGTAGTTCTTACATCGAGTTGCAACAGAATGCAATCGAGCGGGTATCTTTGTGATTAACTCACAATACCCAAGAATTAGTGATTAACATGTTTAACCATAATTCCCAAGAACTATATCTTTGACCAGCCTTCTATACATCAAAAACTTGTATGACATTCATACATGAGCTGGATATTCCAGTCTTCTTTCTTTTTTCCCTTATACTTCTAACAGTTTAACATTCAGTATTTCTACTACTCTCAGAAGAAGCACCCAACTTAAGAGTGGCGTTAGCCCCGGACTTCCTAGGCGTGAAAGTTTCACTAACACCCTTCGGACACTTCCTTCTCTTTAAGTTGTTGTTTTATTCACCTTTCATCTTATGACAGGCGTTCTTCTGGATCCCTCTCTTATCAGTCTAATGCATAGTAAACTCCTTTACTAATAGTTTGCAAACAAACATTGCTTTGGATATCTCATATCTTTTAGCCTTTGCCTGTCTCTGAAAATGATTTTTAGATTCCATGAATATCACATAACTATCCAAACTTTCGAAGTTCGGGTCTCATGGAAGCAAACATATTGCACTTGACTGAAACGGAATTCTAGCTTTTGGATCGAAGGACGAGAGTCACATGATCCATAGCATAAGCGAGAGAATACCAAAGTATGCGATAGGATAAAATCCTTCTTGGCACTCTTGAGGACAATCCTCACATTACGTTACCAGCCGTAAAGTATTAACCAGATATTTAACAGCTATTCAATTTTAACAGGGAAGGTGGAAACGCGAGCCATTGTTCTACAACTATTAAGCAAATCACACTTAGACAATGTTCAAAATTAATTGCACTGAGAATTAAAAGTTTAATTCCACAGCGCGCTCCCACTCAAATCAATATCTCTCATAATTGATTGTGAGTGATTCAAGACCCGTGTTTTGATTATTCGTCATTGATGTTAGTCACCACTGATGACGAAAATCTCAACCGGTAGGCCAACCTGCCAATCACATCTCTATGCGACTCTTGTTCATCTTTCGATGGGCGTGTTCCGAGCTCATGACTATCATGCCTGAATGTCAAAGACAACCAAGTGATCTCGCTGCGAGGTCTGAACTCACCCGCCTCACACATCCCTAATCGTTCGTACCCATGTTAGTCATGGCGCACCCCGAAAAGTTAGGTGCCGTGACGGTGCTACACTTGGGAGAACACTATCAACTATGATATTTTTGTAAGAGATCACCCTAATAAAAAGCGACTACCGCGCAATCAAGAAGGGTGTATCATAAGGGATAAACATCTCAGGCAATTCATAACAGCATGATATGGTATAGCCCTTTCTGACGGATAAGTCTTGTATTTCTTCGTCTTCGGCATTCGCGTCGGTGTTCACCTTCGCGAAGATTGCCACCAACTTGTCGATGCACCAGATAATATTGCTATCTCTATAGCTAATAAAATAATGCATTACACAAGGTTGACACGCAGGTCATTTAAAGTGCAATCATATGGCTCCAGCCATCATGCCAAATCATGACACGCAGGTCACGTTAATCAATTTACATCATATAGACATCTCATACATAATCAAATTAATTTGAGCACTGCTATACCACATCACATGCACAAGCAAACCCTCCTGCAAAACCAAGTTAGACGTCTCTAATCGGTTCATGCAAAAAATTGTTTTTCGTGGCTTCTAAGGTTTCGAAACAAACCGAAGCTACCAACGTCCATCATCAAGTATGATAATTCAAGTCGCTAGATTAACAATGCGGGGTGTATGAAGCACGAGATAATAAAATCTCAAACCCCATACTAAACTTCGTCATACGCATGACCCCCGTGCAGATCATATCTGCATTGCCCTTTCGTCTGCGAAATTTCATCTTTCTTTTTAACTACGGTGGAATTCAATGAACTGTTAGCACTTCGTTGATCAATCAGGATCGCGGATTGCCAGAACATTGAAACTCCACCATACTGTTATCAAGATCAGAAATATGCAAATTCCAGGGAAGCAACAAGAACATCGGGTAACAGATTTCATCTGCTACCCGCACAAATAATTTTCAGTAATAGAACTCATCTACTACCTAATTATATTGTGCAACACCCATACATCACTATGTATTCTAGATCGCAACCTGCATCTACGCATAGCACGGCTCATGATGCCACTGTTGGGTAACGCAGCAGAAAACAAAAATTTCCGACCTACGCACCAGCCCAGGACCACTATGGAGACTGCATACAAGGTTTGATCATTTTCGTTACCGACTCGTAGCGCAGCGGAAGTAGAGTCGATGACGATCGGCGGTGCAGATCCCCGCAGCTAGGATTTACAACCTCCCAACCGCGAGGATGTATACCCTCATCCGCCACCCGGATAGCCCTCCGGGAGGCGGTCGGACAGTCCCCCGGACGGTGTCGCGGACAGCCCTTCGGGAGGACCTTCGAAACTCGAACGGTCACTCGGACAGCCCTTCGGGAGGACTCACAGAACTCGGACCGTCACTTGGACAGCCCTTCGGGAGGACTCACAGAACTCGGACCGTCACTTGGACAGCCCTTTGGGAGGCACTCTCGAACAGCCCCTCAGGCACTAAGATCGAAACTACGACCTCTCTACAGAGTTGCACACATACGGTGTCATCTATCCGGCAGGGCTTCGCCGTCCAGAACTAGTTCCCACCGGAACCCAGACAGCCTTTTGGCTCTACGAAACTATTTCGCGGGGAGGGAGAGAGAAGCCAGATCATGCAATGGCACTTGTATGTGAGAAGGAGTGAGGGTTGTGGGGAGCCCACTCTCCTCTATTTATAGGAAACCCAAGGGGTAGGGTGGTTTTACAAGAAAACCCAAAATGCACATGGATGAAGTCCTTCCACAAGGACCCAAGTGAGAAATCAAGGGACAAGTGGGGGCTCCAAGGAGGAGCCCCCATGTGGCCGGCCATCTCCTTGTAGGGGCCCCCCAAGGGGGCCTCATCCATCCATGTCACCTCCAAAAATATCTTGGGACAAGGCCCAAAATAACGGCTTTCCAAAAAGTAACCCAAAAAGCACTTTCACTATTCACGATGACATTTTTCAGCGTCCGTTCGAACTGAAAATATTTATGTGGGCTTAGAACATTTCTAGTACCCACTAAAATAATTTTCAACGCGTTCTAGAACAATTCCAGTATAGTGATTTCATCTGCGAAAAGCATCTGAAGTGGTTCCGGCAGCTCCGGAACATTTCCAGTTTTCATCTCGGAAAATTCCCAGAAGTTTCCAGAATGATTCTGGCACCCTCCAATAATTATCAGGCATGTGCCGAAACCAATTTGACTTTATGGTATCCTCTGAAACAACTTTTCAGTTTCACCGGAACTCATCCGGTGACCTCTCTCTGCGGAACTTTTCCGTTGTCCGAAACTTTTCGGTGTCCGAAACTTTTTCGGTGATTTTCTCTCAGACTCCCTGTCTAGTATTCAGCAGATAGATGACCCTTAAGCATGTGACCCTATAGGTTCGGTGAAGTATAGACATGACATGGAACCCCTTCCGATCAATGATCAACATCGGAACCGTGGACACCCATATTGACCCCTATACCCACACGAATGAATATTCGAGTGAACCTCCAGTTGCCGTGTGCTATTCCTGTTGCTTCGCGATATGTTACAAATACCCGAGGTGAGACATGTTGGTATTCCCGTGGATCAACAACTTGTCCACCATGCTAGTTACCTCGTTACCGGTATTGTTCTCTTTTCTCGTTACCGTGTTCCGGCATCCCCGTGATCAAATCACAAAGTATCTGCCCAGACGATGATGGATACCGTAACACCGAGAGGGCCCAGAGATATCTCTCCATCGTCGGAAGAGCAAATCCCAATCTTGAGCTATCAAGTTACTTGACATACTTTCCCATGAACCCGTAAGCCGCCGTAATAGCCATCCAGTTACGGATGACGTTTAACAAATCCCAAAGTTCATGAATCAAGCACGAAGAAACTCGATACTCTCATGGTCTGAGGAATCATGCAAACATTAACCATCTCTGTGTTATTAACCATTAACTTGTGATGAATGTATCTCATAGCATAACATCAATTCGGGTCGATTCAACACAAATGTCCTTCCTGACATTGTGCCCTCAAAGTTGCTGGCATAGACATGCCCATGATTGGGAAAACATAATCATCATGCAACACTTGAGCTAGTCTTAGAGGCACGACTAGGAATACATTTTACCGTTTATTATACCACACGTGCACATGGGTTTTCCCCAGAGCCTTTATTGATATATGGGCTCGGGAACCATAGCAGTTATAGCATGGAATATAAACTTAATTATGAACAGGGAGATAATTAATAACATTTATTGTTGCCTCTAGGGCATATCTCCTACAACAAGCACTACTAGTTCAGAGCCAGCGACCTGCCGGAGCTACCCCAGAAGCTACCCCTCCATCTCAGCGGAGAAGCAGCGTGGCTTCCACCGAGGTCCTTCAGCAGCCTGACTTCACGGCTCCCAGCTACCCCGTGGATGCTATCACGGAGGCTCAAGATTGCCACCTTATGACGCAATGGCAGCACCTCAAAGTCAAGGCGGCTGTCGGCTCTGTTACACCTCCTCAACCCGGCGCAACTTTTCACTACCTTCCGATTCCACAAGGCTATGCTGTTGTGATGGTCGATGAAATAACGGAGGGATTTGAGGAGCTCCAGCTTGACCACCCTACCGGTGAAGGGGACACTCAACTGGATCTTGCTCTGAAGACTCCATGTCTATGGCGGAAGGAGCTCATCAACCTTCCGAACTGGACGCCTCCGCCTCCTCCTCCGGAGAGTCAGGGCACTCCGCCTCCTCCTCTGGCGAGTGATCAGGGCACTCCGCCTCCTTCTCCGGCTGCTTCGGCGTGTGGCGGCACTCCGCCTCCTTCTCCGCCTGCGCCGGCGTGTCCGAGCAGCCCGCCTCCTTCTCCGCCTCATCAGCAACAGCGGAAGACAGCCGCCGCCGCTTCGGCTGCTCCGGCGCGTCGTAGCACTCCGCCTCCTTCTCCGCCTCGTAAGCAACGAAGGAAGACAGCCGCAGCCACTCTGACTGCTCCGGCGTCTAGCAGTACAGCCAGAGGCGGGAGGCAATACAGATTCGGTCCGACTCTCACGCCTCTAGAGAAGTTACCATACGAGATGACCGACGAGGAAAATGCGGAGATCTATAAAGCCCAAGTGAGGGACTTTTTTGCAAAGAAAAATCCACCTCCGGAGGAGAAGATGGATCCGGTGAAATTGAAGCGCATTGTGAAGAACCTGAAGCGACCACCACTGCCTCCGCCGGATGACAACCATGTCCGCGCTCTTAAAAAGGCAGTGGAAGGAGCGCGCCGGTCGGGAACTACTTCAACTGACAAAAGGTTACAAGAACGAAGAAGTGGGAACAAAATTCCCCAGCTCGGCGAACAGGCAAACCAATCGTGCCCCCCGCTCAAGGTGTCTAGCGATATCGTCGCAAATCTGCCCGGGATGCTGCCCGGTACCAATCCTGGTGATTACCTGCCCGACGATGCACATTTTGATACAATGGAGGTGGACGAACACAAATACCAGTACGGGAAGCCTCTCGTCAGACCTGGTGATCATCCTCTAACAACGATGATGCGAAGATTCGATAAGTGGTACATGGACACCTGCAAGTCTGGGAAGGATATTTTGACGCTGAGAGTTAAAGAGGAGCACGACCTCGTTGGAATTGATCTGTTGTCTGTTCCATTTGAGGAGTTCTTCCAGTTTTTCAATCAAAAGGACCTCGATAAAATAATCATCACTTGCTACTGTCTGTAAGTACTATACTTCTGTAATTAAGTCTCTATATATAGCTCAGCTCTTTCATTGCATGTATATATAATTATCCTCACTATATTATGCAGATTGAAGATCGTCGAATGCAGAAATGCACAAATCTATGATATTGGGTTCATTAACACAAATCTCATAGAACAATGGACGGTTAAATATAATCCGAAAGAAACCGAGGCCAACTTGCTACAATCGTTGCTTAAAAATCAAAACAAAGATAAAATACTCTTTCCTTACAACTTCAAGTGAGTGTTACTGTCTTTTCCATATTCGGTTTCCATTATTACTCGTGGTTATAGTAATGTAATTGATGAGTTATGCATGCGTGTGCAGCTTCCACTTTATTCTCCTAGAGATTAAGCTTGAGCAGGGACTAGTAACCGTCTTAGACTCAAAACGAAAAGATCCCAAGGAGTATGCGGCCATGACTGAAATGCTCAAGAAGTAAGTTCAATCGATCATTATCGCACCATATCGGCAACTTTGTTCATTTCCTGATATCAAGTAATTATTTTTTTTGTCTCGCAGGGTTTGGAAAGTGTTCACCGCAGAAGTTCCGGGACTACCGGGGGATCTGCGATTTACACACCCGAAAGTAAGTACTACTAGCTAGTTCCGTGCATCTCCCATTGATTCTAGCTAGTTTCATCAATACCGTTTATAATGCTTGATTATCAGTTTGATTGACCTCTATTTCTCGTAAAGTGGTTGTGGCAGGAAGGCGGGAATAATTTTTATGGATACTACGTTTGCGAGTACATCTACAACGCAACGACCTCTAAGCGGGGCTACTCTGAAAAACAATATGAAGTGCGTAAGCAATAATATTCACAATTTTATTTTATTACCATCATTTGTGTTGAGTTTCATTCATATATATGTATTGACCCCCTTCTTCAAATTAGATTTGGCAGGTGCGGGATGAACTCCTACCACAAGATCGCTTAAAGGCAATTCAAGAGGAATTGGCTGGATTCTTTCTTGACCACATCATCAATCCAGCCGAAGAATACCATGTGGAACTTGACATCAGATGTTAGGGATCTTATATTGTATATATGTAGCTAGTAGCGTCGGATAGATATACGAAAACTTGTTGTTCGACCAATCTCTCGGAGAAGGAGGAGGTCGATCACTTCTCTCTGTATATGTTCATGACGATCTTGTGTACTTAATGGTTTCCTTCTTTTGCTTACTAGCTAGCGTGTCGAGTCCTCTCTATACGTATAGTACGTAGCGTCGACCAAGCACGGAGATAAGAGAGGACACTTCTCTCTATTAGCTAGCTAACCCAATATATGAAACCCCTAAATTAACCCTACAAAACCCCTAAACCCCCCCTCCTCCTTTCAAAAAAAACAAAACAAAAACCCCAGCTCCTGAGCTGCTGACACGTGGATGATCTTTGGTCCCGGTTGGTGTTACCAACCGGGACTAAAGGCCCTCCTCTCTGGCTCGCCGCAGCGGCCACGTGGAGCCCCATCTGTCCCGGTTCGTATAAGAACCGGGACTAAAGATGTTGGGCTTTAGTCCCGACCCTTTAGTCCCGGTTCCCGAACCGGGACAAATGGGACTTATGAACCGGGACAAATGGGCCTTTTTCTACTAGTGATACTCAGGGAGAATACTTATACCTTGAAATTTAGTGAAGGGATCATCTTATAATGCTACCGCCGTACTAAGCAAAATAAGATGTATAAAAGATAAACATCACATGCAATCAAAATATGTGACATGATATGGCCATCATCATCTCGTACTTTTGATCTCCATCTCCAAAGCATCGTCATGATCTCCATCGTCACCGGCTCGACACCTTGATCTCCATCATTGTGTCGTGGTCGTCTCGCCAACTATTGCTTCTACAACTATCGCTAACGCATAGTGATAAAGTAAAGCAATTACATGGCGTTTGCATTTCATACAATAAAGCGACAACCATAAGGCTCCTGCCAGTTGCCGATAACTTTTTACAAAACATGATCATATCATACAACAACGTATATCACATCATGTTTTGACCATATCACATCACAACATGCCCTGCAAAAACAAGTTAGACGCCCTCTACTTTGTTGTTGCAAGTTTTACGTGGCTGCTACGGGCTTCTAGCAAGAACCGTTCTTACCTACGCATCAAAACCACAATGGTGATTTATCAAGTTTGCTGTTTTAACCTTCAACAAGGACCGGCCGCAGTCAAATTCGATTCAACTAAAGTAGGAGAAACAGACACCCGCCAGCCACCTTTATGCAAAACTAGTTGCATGTGTGTCGGTGGAACCGGTCTCATGAACGTGGTCATGTAAGGTTGGTCCGGGCCGCTTCATCAAACAATACCGCCGAATCAAAATAAGACATTGGTGGTAAGCAGTATGACGATCACTGCCCATAACTCTTTGTGTTCTACTCGTGCATATCATCTACACATAGACCTGGCTCGGATGCCACTATTGGGAAACGTAGCATGCAATTTCAAAAAAATTCCTACGCTCACTCAAGATCTATCTAGGAGATGCATAGCAATGACGGGAGAGTGTGTCTACGTACCCTCGTAGATCGTAAGTGGAAGCGTTTGACAACGCGGTTGATGTAGTCGAACTTCTTCTAGCTCCGACCGATCAAGTACCGAACGTACAGCACCCCCGAGTTCTGCACACGTTCAGCTCGATGATGTCCCTCGTCCTCTTGATCCAGCAAGGTGTCGAGAAAGTAGATGGGTTCCGTTAGCACGACGGCGTGGTGACGGTGATGGTTAAGTGATCCGCGCAGGGCTTTGCCTAAGCACTACGAAGATACGACCGGAGGCGTAAACTATGGAGGGGGCGCCGCACACGGCTATCAATTGTTGTTGTGTATTCTAGGCGCCCCCCTCCTCATATATATAGGTGGGAGGGAGAGGAGAGAGGCCAAGGGGCGCCCCAAGTGGGGCCGAATCCCACTTGGGCTCCTGCCCTGGTTCCCCCCCCCCTTCCTTGTATAGGCGCCAGGGGAAGGAAGGGGGAGGTGGCGCCCCCCCCCCCCTTTCCTTTCTCCCTTGAGGAGGGGAACGAAGGAGGGACTTGCCCTCCCCCCTTTCCTTTCCCTAGGGCTGGCCGGCCTGTTGGAGGGGGGCACCAGCCCCTTGTGGGCTGGTCTGTCCCTCCCTTGGCCCATTAAGCCCATATCTTTGCCGGGGGTGCCCGGAACCCCTTCCGGTGACCCTATATGTACCCGGTACCCTCCGGAACACTTCCGGTGTCCGAATACTATCGTCCTATATATCAATCTTTACCTCTCGACCATTTAGAGACTCCTCGTTATGTCCGTGATCTCATCCGTTTTATTCCCAATAGGTGTCAACACGAAAAAAAAGAAGAAAAATTCCGATGCCTATGCAATCTGTACAGAAATAGTGCATGATTTCTGCTCTTTGGATATATAGGTGATTTTTGATCATCTTGCCGGCGGAAGTTGGGATAGGAACTAAGATGCCCTAGAGAGACAAATATTTATCAGTTGTCAGTGGGATATGTGTGACATGAATGGTGCATCACTGGCCCACAAGACTGTTTTACCAAATGGGTTACTCTTCTCTAGCCATTTTTCATTTGCTACCATCGCCTCCTGACCATCGCTTAGTAAACAATATATTGGTCGTGTCATATATAGGCTCTCATCGGGTTCACGCGGTCATGCCTCCTGACCAGTCCATAAAATTGGGAAGTGAGACCAACAACTTTAGACTTTTAAAGTCTATATAAACGTTGCATACATGAAAAATTGCGAATCAACATGTAGTTGGATGGTTTTCTCCGTGTCTAGCTTCGGTAGCAGTTTTCTTGTAACTATATGATACCCAGCGCGTCGCTGCAGGAACCTTGTTAGAAAATTATATAAATAGGTGTAAAAAATCAACAAAAACTAATGCAAGGCAAATGTTGAATTGTCCTTGATTTATTTATTTTAAAATTTAAAAAGATGAAGCATATAGCAAAATAGTACAAAATGCTATTTTCTTACAGAAAAGAAAAAAATTATTACTACTACATAGGTATTCACATAGCATTCAACATACATGCTGTCGAACACAATACAAAGATTTGTCACACATTATCCTAAATAAAGCATTAAATTGAATAACAAACTTTTCGGTGGTGAACGGATGAAAAAATTGGAAAAACACACATTGCTTTATTAGTAGGTATAGATATAGATAGGCGATTTTTGATCATCTTGCCGGCGGAAGTTGGGATAGGAACTATGATGCTCTGGAGAGACAAATATTTATCAGTTGTCAGTGGGATATGTGTGACATGAATGGTGCATCACTGGCCCACGAGACTGTTTTACCACATGGGGTACTCTTCTCTAGCCATTTTTTATTTGCTACCATCGCCTGCAAGCTTAGTAAACCATATATTTGTCGTGGCATATATAGGCTCTCATCGGATTCACGCGGCCACGCCTCCTGACCAGTTCATAAAATTGGGAAGCGAGACCAACAACTTTAGACTTTTAAAGTCTATATAAACGTTCTATACATGAAAAATTGCGAACCAACATGTAGTTGGATGGTTTTCTCGGTTTCTAGCTTCGGTAGCAGTTTTCACGTAACTATATGATACCCCGCGGGAACCTTGTTAAAAAATTGTATAAATAGGTGTAAAAAATCAACAAAAACTAATGCAAGGCAAATGTAGAGTTGTCCTTGATTTATTTATTTTAAATTTTAAAAAGATGAAGCATGTAATAAAGTAGTACAAAATGCTATTTTCTTACAGAAAACAAAAAATAATTACTACTACATAGGTATTCACTTAGCATTCAACATACATGCCGTCGATGACAATACAAAGATTTGCCACACATTATCCTAAGTAAAGCACTCATCTGAATAACAAACTTGGAGCCAATAAAGCCACACTGAACATAGTCAATTCACAAATTTTTTTTTTGAAAGTCAATGCACAGATTGTTGGTACATGAGTTGATAGCTTAGGTGGACTCAATTATACACCAAAATAAAATATTACGAAGACAACCATCTCCATTTTAACCAGTAATGTAGTACTATTAATCATGCCAACCATCGCCCTCTTTTGCTGTAAAAGAAAGAGATACTCATAAGTATCATTATTAATGGCAATAAATATCTTCACATGCATTTGTGTGTGTAAGAATAACATGAATTATCAATTTTACCTTTCATTATGAGATTAATTTACTCAAATGTGGATGCATGCATCATATGCCCAGCGTAAGCTAGTGTAACAATATTTGAAGGACATGAAACATGCATCTTATGACTACAGAATCGACTATGCACTTCTTCAGGCATAAAATTAATCTGAAAACTGTTAATTTCTAGAAATCAGTGGACTGAAAATTTTGTGATGTCAATAAATGGAACATGAGTTGAGGAGGGGCGGTTGGTTGTTCATATTGCTGCATGGATATTTCTTTTATAGTTTTACAACACTGTGTATCAAGGTGAAATTTTGTGGTCATCGGCATATATTGTGAATGTCTTCGTGGGTATGTTGTTGACTCATGGATATGAAGAAGAGAATAGGTGGATGACATTAGTGAAAAATTATACCAGTGGATATGAAAGATTTAAATGGGTACGTTTGCCCATGTACTCAAAAGCAACACACGTCTGTTTCAATGGTGAGGGTAATAAGAAGAGAACACAATTCACGGGAAGGAATCATATACAACAATGAAGTACTAAACTGTAGTCTGGCCATGACTAATCTTCTTCATACAAATAATCTTGTTCATTAATTGATCTCACCAGAAACTTTGAGGTAGCTCATATCAAAATATGATGCTCTATCAAAACTCCGATGTGTTGCTGCATGAAATGATCGGAGGTTAACGTAAGGTTTAGCTAGTACTAGCATCCCACAAAAAAACTAGTTAGGGAACAAAATAGCATATCAGAACGGATTCCAGCAATCTGAACTTTACCATATTCCTAAAAATTGGTTCCTTTTTTCGGCCACCTGCAAATTGGCTCCAACTAACTGAAAGATTCCAAGTTGTGTGAGGACATGTGAATCCACTGCCATATGCATGGGCAAACTTGCATAAAAGAAAAATCAAGATGTTCTTGATTAATGGCTTGCCAAAGCATGAAGAAATCAGATTGCATAACTAATTTGCATATGTCATATCATCATACCTAAAATAATTCTGTTTCCTAATATCGCATAAAAAGGAAAGAAAGTAAATTAATGCCCCAACCAGGATGCAATCCTCATTTTTAATTCCAAATCTATCCTTTGGTGGGGGGGGGGGACTTCTAATCAATCTGGGAGGAGACATTCGTACGTCATTGCTTCCGATTCTTGGTGGGTGATGTCGGGTCTTGCCATCGGAGGGCCTCCCCATGGTATATGGCTACCTCGAGCTGAATATGAGAAAATCAAATGTAAATTTAGTAGACTGAACCGTGAGGTCATGTTCCCATCTCTCTCGCGTGGACACAGCCGCCACTACACTCCTCCATGCTTCCTACCTTCTCTCTGTCACACACCCGCAGCACATCTAGTCTTTCTCGTCTCTCCATTTCAGATCGGTCGAGCAGTGGCAGGTGGACCCATGGAAGGAGCCGAGCGGCGGAAGGCAGAAGGACGTACCCATCGTCACTGTCTTGTATGTAAACCTGCTAGATTTTATCATTCAACTTGGTATAACGATGTAACGATGCAAGACTTTCTTGCCGCTTCCTTCGGGCTGCCTCTCGTGTATATCTTATAACCTGGTGTATCGATGCAAGACAATGAAACAGTTTTCATCATTCAACTTGGTATCAGACTCCAGGTTCTCTCCATGGCCGTCGACTCCTCCTCCTCCTCCTCGGCCACCAGCGCCGCGAGCTCGCCGGGTTCCCTCTCCGGCACAGGCACCTACACCCCCACCACCGCCGCCGGCTGCTCGCCATTCATCTTCGGCGGCACCTCGGCACCGACCTCCTCCCAATTCGCCCCAATCTTCTCATCTGCTGCCTCACCGCAGCCTCCCACGGCCACCCCGTCACAACACCCCATATTCCATGACAGCATCCAAAACCATATCAAATTCCTCCTCGATCCCGATGACCACAACTATCACAAGTGGAAGTCGTTCTTCCTCATAGTCTTGATCCGGTTTGGCGTCACCCACTTCATCGAGCACCCCCTCCCGCCCAACACCAATGCCGCCACCCACGAGCTGGACGCCCACCTTGTCCTTTATATCTATGCCATGCTCGCCGCTGTTGGTGCCGTGGCCTTGCTGCTCTCTTTCTCTCAGCTCACTCACGGACAGAGATAGGAGAAAGGAGACACACTGGACACGAGGATTTTTCCGGCAGGCGCACGAACGCCGCCGTGGGTGCACGCACGCCCTAATCTTCTCCCTCTTCCAGTGGCTACATCACAGCAACTCAAGATTACAGACTCTGATCATGCCTGGCTTTATAGCCGTCCGGTGACGCAGCACCCACGCACCCACGCACACGCTCACTACGCGCACGTCCTGGCGCACGGCCTGATGGCCCGGTCTTCTCGAACGTGAGCCGTTGCTCATACGCAAGACCTGGTCGTTCCGCTACGTCCGCTGCGTCCTGCCGCCGTACGACTCGGACGTGGCCACACCAGCGTCCGACCTGCACCAGACCACAGCACACACGCATCACGGTTTATTGGCTAACAGCCGCTCCCATTGTCGACCACGTCGTCGGCGCCACCTCCACGTACGAGCTCTGGTCGCGGATCCGCGACAACTTCGTCGCCAAACGGGCTGCTCGGTACATGATGCTCAACCGGCAGTACCGCAATCTCAAGCAGAGGGACCTCTCTGTCGCCGAGTACGCCCGCCGCATGAAGCTCCTCACCACCGGGCTCGCCGACATCGACCACGCCGTCATCGAGGTGGACCTCACCACCCAATTCCTCCATGGCATCGACAAGCGCCTCAACACCATCCGCATCGTCTTGGGGGACACGGTGCCATTGCCGCCATTCGAGACGGTGTTCTCCCATCTCAAGCTCGCCGAGGAGAACCTAGCCCAGCGTACTGCTGATGAGAGCGCCACGATCCCCGCCGTCCACGGCAGCGCTGCCGCTCCCACGGGCTCCTCTTGTCCGGCGGGTCCCTCTGGCGCACGGCAGGGTGACCGCGGTGACCGCGGCGACCGCTCCTCCGAGCGCGGCCCAGATCGCGGTGGCTCCCAGCAAGGACGGGGCTCCGTTTCGCGTCAGGACGGTGCCGATCGTGGGCGTGGCCGTGGTGACCAGGATGGGCGCGGTGGCAACCCCAACACCTATACGCCCCAGCTCAGCCCATACATGGGGTTTTTCGCCCCCTACGGGATGTCTCTGCCTGGCTCGCACCCTGGCTGGATCCCGCCCAACAGCGCCGGTGTGCTAGGCCCTCGCCTGGGCTCCCACGTGCACGCCTACCCGATGCAGCTCCCCGCCTACCCTGCGCCGATCCCCCCACACCAGCCATCATGGGATTATCTTGCCATGCTACTAGCCGCCTACAGCTCTCAAGGCTTCCCCAACAACGGTGCTCCATCCCATGAATAGTACCTCGACAGTGGTGCTTCCGCCCACGTCACAACCAACCCTGGTAACCTCACCTTCTCGAATTCTCGATTAAAGCATAATTTATCTAGCATTGTTGTTGGCAATGGCACTCATCTTCCTATACATGCCACCGGCTCCACCCTCCCTTCCCACAACTTTCATCTACGTGATGTTCTTTTCTCTCCTACTGTTGTTACTAGCATTATTTCTGTTCAACAATTTACTAAAGACAACTCTTGCACAATAGAATTTTTCCCATTCGGTTTTCTTGTGAAGGACCTTCACACCAGGATAGTCATCATGATCTCCGCTAGTACCGGCGACCTCTATCCGTTTTATGGCAATAACCAGGCTTGGCGTGCTGCTCTCTCCACCACAGTCTCCTCCGGCAATGTGTGGCACCGTCGCCTCAGCTACCCTAGTCCACAAACTTTGTCTTCATTAGTTGCTACTGATTTTCTTGCTCCTTGTAATAAACGTGCGCACTCCCCATGTACTGCTTGTCAATTAGGTAGACCACCACACCTTTTCTTTTCTTCCTCAAGTAGTCGCACATTTGCACCATTTGATTTACTGCATTGTGATTTGTGGACCTCTCCTGTTGTAAGTTTTTCTGGCTATCAATATTATTTAGTTGTACTTGATGATTACTCTCACTTCTTGTGGACGTTTCCTCTCTGTCAGATATCCGACACCTCCACCACCCTCCAACGATTCTTCTCGTTTGTTCGTACCGAATACAGTGTAATCATCAAGGCATTGCTATGTCACAACGGCGGTGAATTCATCAACTCTTCCTTACGAACGTTCTTCTCCGCAAACGGCATTGCCTATCGCTTCTCGTGCGCTCACACTTCCCCCCAAAACGGCAAAGCCGAGCTCCTCCTCCGGACCACCAATGATGTTGTGCACACTCTTCTTGTCCAAGCCAATCTCACTCCACCGTTTTGGGTCGAAGCCCTACACGCCGCCACTTACCTTCTCAACCGGCGACCCTCTCACGCTATTCACAACTACACTCCCTACTACATGCTTCATGGCATTCACCCTACCTACGATCATCTCCGCATGTTTGGATGCCTTTGTTACCCCAACCTCTATGCCACCACCGACCACAAACTCTCCGCACGCTCCACTGGCTGCGTTTTTCTTGGCTATCCCCTCGAGCATAAGGGGTACAGATGCTACGATCTCACCAGTCGTGTTATCGTCTCCCGCAACGTTGTGTTTGACGAGAGCATTTTTTCCCACAAGCCCCCCACACCCTCGGTCTCTCAGCGCATCGCCATAGAAAATCCGGTGCGATCCCACCTAACTCCGCTGGCAGATTCAGCCACTAGCCCCGCTGATTCCTCATACCACTCCCCACGTACCCGTCCCGATGGGACACCGCCATGAAGGCCTATCCCGCCTCGCCAGCTGCCCGCCAGCTCCACCCCACCATCGACGTGCCCCAACCCCACTAGCCCGCACCAGCCCACCGAATCTCCCTCGCACGTCACGCCCGCCCCACGCGCTTCCTCGGGTCGCTCACCTGCCACGCCCCTCTCCTCGGATCGCGCCCCCACCGAGTCTGCCCCGCCTGCCCCCGAATCGCCCTCGAATCTCACGCCTTCCTGTTCTGACCAGGACCCCACGCAATCCTCCTCCGATTCTGCGCCTTCCACTCCCATTCTGCCACGTCTCCCTGCTCGTGCCAAGCCCATTAAGCCTCCCCACAACTCGCATAAAATGCAAACACGCACTAAATCAGGATTTTGTCTTCCAAAACGCCTATTCCTCTCTGCCATGTCCAGCTCCACTATCTCCCCTATCCTTCCCACATACCGCACGGCTCTCAAAGACCCAAATTGGCAACAAGCAATGTGTGATGAATTTGACGTTTTAATCAATAATTCGACTTGGTCTTTGGTTCCCAAGCCTGCAGGTGTGAACGTGGTGACTGGCAAGTGGATATTTGGCCACAAGTTCAACAACGATGGTACATTGGCATGGTACAAGGCGCGCTGGGTTGTTCGCGGCTTCACTCAAAAGGAAGGTGTCGATTATGATGAGACAATTAGTCCGGTGGTGAAACCGGCTACTATTCGCGTTGTTCTCAGCATTGCCACGTCGAGCTCATGGCCCATCCACCAAATTGACATCAATAATGCCTTCCTCCATGGGTACCTCAAGGAGACGGTCTATTGAGCACAACCGGCTGGCTTTGTGGACTCGTCGCGACCGGACCACGTCTGCCTCCTTCGTAAGTCTCTCTATGGCTTGAAACAAGCCCCACGCACACGGTTCCATCGCTTTCGGTCATTTCTTGTGTCACTCGGTTTTCTTGCATCCAAGAGTGACTCCTCCTTGTTCATTTTGCATCACGGCAATTCCATCACATACTTGCTTGTTTACCTGGATGATATCATCCTCACCGCCAGCTCCCCACATACCCTACACCACGTCATCATCTCTCTCAAGCAAGAATTCTCCGTGACCGACCTCGGCGACGTCCATCACTTTCTTGGCATCAATGTGAACACCAACCAATCTGGCCTCTTCCTCTGCCAACAACAATATGCACTTGAGATCCTCGACCGCGCCCATATGCTCAACTATAAGCCTGTCTCCACACCCATCAATACCATGTCTAAATTGCCTACCACCGATGGCCTTCCCTTGGCCAATCCTACGCTATATCATAGTCTCACCGGTGCTTTACAATATCTCACCCTGACTCGCCCAGACATCTCCTATGTCGTCCAACAAGTTTGTCTTTTCATGCATGCACCCCGCGACTCCCATATGCAGCTTATCAAGCGCATCCTCCGCTACTTACGCGGCACCTCACACTATGGCTTACAGTTTTATCGGTCATCTTCTCATGATCTCATTGCATATACGGATGCGGATTGGGCTGGTTGCCCCGACACCCGCAAATCTACCTCCATTTTCTGTGTTTTCCTTGGGCATAACCTTCTCTCGTGGTCCTCCAAACGGCAACCCACGGTCTCCCATTCCAGTGCCGAGGCAGAGTACCTTGGTGTGGCCAATTGTGTGGTCGAGTCTTGTTGGTTACGGCAGCTCCTTCATGAGTTACGCCGTCCACCCTCTCAGGCCACGATTGTATATTGTGATAACGTCATGCAACCTACATCGCCTCCAACCTGATCCAACACCAGCGTACGAAGCACATCGAGATTGATTTGCACTTTGTCCGTGACCGCGTGGCACTCGGTGAAGCTCGAGTTCTCCATGTGCCGTCCAGTTCACAATTAGCAGATTTGTTCACCATGGGGCTGCCATCACATGTGTTCCATGAGTTCCGTAGCAGCTTGAAAGTCCAGCCTCATGGAGTTCCAGCTAAGGGGGGGGGGGGGTGTTAATGTCTACTACCTAAAAAACGCGTAGCGTTCCTTTTCCTGCCAACGGACCGTTTCCTGCCTCCCTTCATCGATCGCCCCCCTCCTGCACGCGAGAAAAGTGCTCTCGTCCGCCCTCCCATACCCTCTGGTTTTCTTCCCCCTCTCTTCCCTCTATTTTTTTCTTTACACCAGATCAGATCCCACCGCCACCGGCGTTACCGCGTCCTAGGTCAAACAAGCAACGCCCCTCTCTCTCGTGCACCCATCGCCCCTCCCTTGTTCTCTCTCCCTCACGCGGCCGCCACCACCACCGACTCCTTCTCACGTGATCTCACACTCGCCGCCGTCGAAGCCTTGCTTTCTCTCCCTCTCGCACGCTCACCGGTGAGATCGAGCCAACCTGCTACACCGGAGGACATCTTTATCGCGAGTCTGTGCGACCCAGTCGGACATCGCCACGGTCAGCTCTCATGGGCATCGTGCACGGGAGGATCGCCAATCTGGCAGACTTCCGGTTGTTCTAGGGAAGTAGGTGGGATGCGCCGGGAAGATCATCTCGGAGCAGCTCCGACAACTCTTGCAGGAACGGACGGAGCTCCGCCAGCGGCAAGGTAGAACGTACCTTGATTCTGGGCAAAAAAAATTATACAGGTACTCATATGCATCACTAGGTCTTCGTAGGTTGATGCACTATGGCTGTGGGAAAAGGAAATGAAGGAAAATGGATGGGCTGGTCGCTGGGATGGTTTGGGGTTTCACTGCTGGGCAAATAAAGTACGCGGATGAGTCTGCCATCCTCCTCCGCCTTCTCTAGATGGACAACCCGGTATGGTTTTCAGTTCACATTTGTCACGTTCTCTAAAGATTGATTGCTAACCCATGTGAATTTCTGTATAATTTTTTGTCTGCAAAATTGTCCACATGGACCACATCTATCCAAATTGTGATGATTATTACGGTCCTTGTGTTTCTTGATTTTTTTAGTACAAGATTTAGGAGTATTTCTGCTACATCAGGAACGTTGGAACCTTGAATCAGCTTAACCTGCTACATGATGAGTCTGCTATTTGGTTGATGAACAACTTAACCTGCTATATGTTGATTGTTTAGCTAAACCATATTATCTCATCGCGAGTTATAGTTGATTCGTCAGATAAACCAGCTAGACGGTGGTTAATCAAATCAATCTGCCACATGACCTGTCTATGGTTCAGCGATGGTAGATGCATGGAACTAAAATAAGATATCAAGTTCCGTGGCAAATATTAGTTAGCTAGGAAACTACTTATGCCAATATGCATTGTTTGTTTTATTTGGTACTTGCAGG
Organism: Thinopyrum elongatum; assembly: GCA_011799875.1. Taxonomy (NCBI): domain Eukaryota; kingdom Viridiplantae; phylum Streptophyta; class Magnoliopsida; order Poales; family Poaceae; genus Thinopyrum; species Thinopyrum elongatum. Next base: position 77,202,740 of record CM022303.1, read on the forward strand.
CTGCAGAATTTGCTCTATCAATGGAGGCAGTATTTGATGGAAGGAAGTCAGGTCCCAAGGGCACCTATGGACATTTGCATCTTGACTGCATGCCCATCAAAAAGTTCACAAAGAAGAGCCATAAATCCACCAACAAGTCGGCCTGACGACCACGCACTAGCACTGCCCTCTGACTGGGCGGCCTAATCCAACAAGTAAGCCGTACAGTAGCATATATGATCCTGTCAGAGTGATCTTTTCATTTGCTGTCTCATGTAATTGAAGAAAATGGAAAAAGGAAGTGTAGGCACTAGGCAGAGCTGTTTTATGCAATGCATGCTTCTCGTCACAATAGCATATATCTGTAGTGAGAGGATACCAAGATAGTACATCACAAGCCTATTCATATGATGGTGTCCACAAGAACCTGTCTATTATGTAGTATATTTTAGCATGTACAAATTTTGTACTAAATCAACGACAATTAATATGGATCGGAGGGTGTATTTTAATTTCTGTAAGTCTTTGCTAATGTAAATCCAAGCTGGATTCTTGACATTCCCTGAATTTCCTCAACACTTTTCTTTTGAGGGAATTTCCACCACACTACTTAATGAAAAAACAATGTATATTTTGTTGCTCCTAGCTTGCTAGGCATACTAGGTTCCTGGCACATAATAGTTTCTGAATAGTTTTACAATGGTGACAAAGAAAGAATTGTTTTCCTTTTTCTATTACCGTGGAATCCTGAGTTCATGACATATAATGTATTATTTGTGTTCATACCTTCAAGGTGGATTATAACATGATGTACCTTGTCATTTTCTTTTCTTTCATATTCATGCAAACACTTCTCTGAGAATATTGATTTCTTTTTTCACCCGTACTGAATTTTTCTAGAGCTATTGAAATATCCCCTTGCACTGAAAATTTGACTACTACTGAAATTATGTCAAGATACTCATACTTCTTGTTCTTGACTTTAACCTGTTACTACTTTGTTGTAATAAAATTACCAAAAAGGTTGGCTATGTTCCTTTAAAATAGGCCGTCTGATGTGCATGTTGATCCTCATAAAGATATATGTTTGACACAGTCAATGTTGCACCACTACAATATTTATGCCCCCGTTGCAACGCACGGGCAATTTCCTAGTATGTCAAATATCTGTTCTACACTTGTATACAAGTTTGTATGTAAACCTCCTAGATTTTAGGATTTGACCGAGAGCCCAGGCCTGCGTGCCGTTTCCTTCGGGCTGCCTCTCGTGTATATCTTGTACCCTTGTGTAACGATGCAAGATAGTGGAACAGTTTTCATCATTCAACTGTCAGCTGTCGAATAGAGCAACAAAGTCAGCGGCTTCAAGCAGGATGCTGGACACATCACTGGAACTGGTACTATGGTGGAAAGTAGTGCCGCCAGAGAACCTAGAGGCCATGGCTGCTAGACTTAGGAGAGGGGATTGGGCCTGGGTTATGTTCCATGGAGTGGGGAAGCGAAAGCTCGTAGTTGATGTCCATCTTCCATGGATTGCAGAGAGGAGCATAGGTGGTGAGGTGAGGAGTTGAGAAGAAGACGATGCGTCTCGGCATTAAAGAGTAGACTATCTCCTCGGTTTCAGAATACGAAGAGAACTGACTAATTCACGCAATTTTTTTCCTCGAGCTTTTTTACGCTGAGGTGGCAGATTTGCTGAAGTGGATGGCTGCACGTTGATGATGATGTGGGTAGGCTGCATATCAATAGAAATTATGTAGTGGGGTGCTCCTATTTAGAGTAGATTATGATGTGTAACAGGGGCTTTGGAACAAAAATAAATCGTTTCCTTTGGATGCACTCGCCAAAATCGGCAGAATTGTAGTTTTTTTTTACGGAAACATTACTGTGCTGAAGTTCACTGGTAGAGGATGGCAAAACAAACATTTTTATGGTAGTTTATTTTGTCACGGGTATGGCAATTTCTTAAGGGAAACGCTGTGAATCAGCCTGCCGAAAACAGCAGCGTGCGTCCATCGCCTTCTACACGTCCCACGCGTCTTGTGGGGCCGCATGCCACGTCTGGAAACCTCCTCGAGTTATCTTTACGCATGCTGATCTTCTCTCCTTTAATTTCCCTAGTCCTCCACGGCTCTCTCTATCTCTTTTTCTTTGTCTCAACTCTCAAGTACCCAGCCAGTTCAAAAAAAGAAAAAAACTCTCAAGTACCTAGCCATGGCGATGTGCTGATGGACGGACAACCAGCACTGCAGGATTGAGGGCTACAGCTGAGTGATGCAGTGGGGGCGAGGTCGTCCGGGTGCCGCGGCGGCCGCGGAACAACCAGCTAGGCAAGCTGGTTGCCTGCTGCTACTTGTAGCTAGCCAGGACGACGGCTTTCTGCCACCGTGACGGCAAGCACCACGACGAGTCAACTACAGCGTACGTGCGGCAGCCTAAAACACCATGACGGCTCACTGCATCAAGGCGAAGAATCGCAAGCGGCGCCTAACAACTTACTTTTTTTTTGCAGCATCCTCCCTGTTGCAAGAAAGATTCCTGCAACAACATCCATGTTTCAAAACTTTCTTCCGTCACATCACCTACATTGCATGAAAAAAAAAATCTGCAACATCACCTCTGTTGCAAAAAAAAATAAATCTACAATAATACCTCTGTTGCAAAAGTTACATCATGTTTTTGTACACAAAAATATAAGCGAGGGAGATAATGTTGCATTTTTTGCAACAAGGGTCTTGTTGCAAAAAATTAGAGAAAAAAGGGTTTTGCAACATGTGACTTGTTGCAGTAAATTAGACAAGAAAAATTTTGTAACAGTGGTCTTGTTGCGGAAAATTAGAGAAGAGAAGGTTTTCCCAACAAGGATCTTGTTGCATAAATAAAGAAGAGGAACATACGGACAGCTCACTCATCAAAGCGGACGGCTTGCGAGGCGATCCGCCGGCGGACGCGTAGCACGCCCCATTTCTTAAAGCGAACACAACAGTTTTCGCAATGAATCCTTGTTTGCTGCGTGTTTCATAAAAATTGTCATGTGCATTCAGAAGAATTTGTCATTAAAATTATTTGCATTTGCTATGCTCCGGAGTGAACGTTCGCTCATTAAGCCGGTCTTTTTAACACATTACAACCATAGATGCTCACATACATGCACATACACTTAGCCATATGACTGCACGTACGCAGATCCTATCCCAACGAGTACATTGGAGATACTGAGCCGGCACAACAACTTGAAATTGATAAAATCACCACGGACGTCTGGTAGGCGATGGAAACTTTTCTCACTCATTGAACGTTGCTGAAAAGACTGAAATAAATTCATAAAAATGCGATCACTAGTTATCTCCTCGTAGTCTAGTGCTTGAACTTTGGTAGACTGGTTTCATCATAAGGAACCTAGCCATCTAATCTACGCATAGTCTACGGAGGAGTTGGGGTTGAACATCGATTCTTGATTGCACAAACGTTGGAGAAAATTGTAAATCTTATCCTCAAACTCACCGGCGCATAATATAAAGATCCCTGCACTTGACAAATGCTCCAGTACTTTACTTATTATACTCGATGTTCAAGAATTCACCCGATTAATCAGTTAACGGGTCAGTTAATCGCTACTCATAGCGTGGCCAAGTCTAATAGCACCTATTCATTGCGTTAATTTGTCAGGCCGATTAGTTGGCCTGTTAGACAGATTAATCAGTTGTTAGGCCGATTAATCCCTGATGGCCCATTAATGTCTGGGCAAACAAAGCCCAAATTTTTGGCCGGGAACCCCTTCCAGCCCCATCCCGCTCCTTAATAGCTTCGATTAATAATTTTGACTCCTCTCTATCCTTTTTATATTTGTATGGCAACATGTTTTGGTATATTACATAGCTTTGAGTATGAGAATATGGTATAATACATCAAAAAAATAAAGTAGATATATGTTGGCAGGTTCCTATTTAATCTATCGATTAATGGTCAAATGATTAATCCAGTTAATAGACCAATTCACGGATTAGTCGCTACTCCCAAACCGACCGAGTAGGTACCAGTTAACGATTTCCTAAACATTGATTATACTTACAAATATGTAACGTATCTATGGTGCGCTCTTAGGGTATCCCAAAGTGGACCTTAAACCGCCCGCAATTGTCCGGACTACCCGGTCCGGACGTGGTTAGCCATTCAACGCTAGTCTGTATCGGTCCGCCGAACGGTCCGGACGTACTTTTCCCGCAAACCCGAGACAAACTGGGAGTGCCTTGTGGGAGTCCGGATAGCAACCACATAGGACTCCGACACCCCAAGCCCAACCAAACCCCTCTCGAACCCCGCGTCTCCATCGTATCATGTTTCTCTGCGTCCGTTCTATCTTTTGCCTTCGCCACTGCTCCACCACCCTGGCCTTCCCGCCACACCCTTGCCGGAACTCGACGAGTACATCACCTCCAACGGTACACCCGGACTTCATGCTGTTTCTCCTCCGTCACCGTTCCGCACAGGTACCATCCACCCTAAGATACTCACAGTGCCTAGCAAGTTTTCGTTGAAATGCCCGTGTTAATAAAATATTGCCTTCTTCTTTGAAGCAATGGATTCTGATATGGAGTACATAGACGAGCACTATGTTCAGTTGTCCAACGGCTCATCCGACATGGAGGACTACATGGATGAGAAGGCGGTGATGCAGGCGGTCCTCGTAGACGCGGAGCATGCGGAAGAGCATGTTTTTAATTTCAATAGATTGATCAAGGGTAATCGAATGCTCAACTACAATAGGGTGCACGGCCATTTGATGTTGATGGACGACTACTTTGCCCTGGATGCCCTCTTTGCTGACAATATTTGCCGGCGCTTTCGGATGTGCAAAAATTTCTTTGATCGTCTCTACTAAGGTGTCTAGTCCTTTCATGACTACTTCATCTTCAAGAAGGACACCGTGGGAAGGATTGGGTTCTTTGGTTGCCAGCAGTGCACCGCCACACTGCAGATACTTGCATATGGCAATGTCGCAGATTCATGGGACAAGTACCTACGAATGTAGGAGAGCACATGCGGAGATGCCATGGTGAGATTTGCAACTACTGTGGTTGAGGTGTTTTGATATCAATACCTAGGAGAACCAACTGCCGTAGACATCGAGAGGCTCTTGATAATCTCAGAACCAAGATGGTGGCCTGGTTTGCTCGGATCTCTTTGTAGGGTAACGCAGCAGAAAACAAAAAATTTCCGACCTACGCACCAGCCCAGGACCACTATGGAGACTGCAAACAAGGTTTGATCATTTTCGTTACCGACTCGTAGCGCAGCGGAAGTAGAGTCGATGACGATCGGCGGTGCATATCCCCGCAGCTAGGATTTACAACCTCCCAACCGCGAGGATGTATACCCTCGTCTTCCCTTCGGACAGCCCTCCGGGAGGCGGTCGAACAGTCCCCCGGACGGTGTCGCGGACAGCCCTTCGGGAGGACCTTCGAAACTCGAACGGTCACTCGGACAGCCCTTCGGGAGGACTCACAGAACTTGGACCGTCACTTGGACAGCCCTTCGGGAGGCACTCACGAACAGCCCCTCGGGCACTAAGATCGAAACTACGACCTCTCTACACAGTTGCACACATACGGTGTCATCTATCCGGCAGGGCTTCGCCGTCCAAAACGAGTTCCCACCGGAACCCAGACAGCCTTTCAGCTCTACAAAACTCTTTTCGTGGGAGGGAGAGAGAAGCCAGATCATTGCATGGCACTTGTATGTGAGAAGGAGTGAGTGTGGAGGGCTGCCCCTCCACCTCTATTTATAGGAAATCCCAAGGGGTAGGGTGGTTTTACAAGAAAACCCAAAAGCACATGAATGAAGTCCTTCCACAAGGACCCAAATGTGAAACCAAGGCACAAGAGGGGGCTCCAAGGAGGAGCCCCCATGTGGCCGGCCACACCTAGGAGGGACCCCCCCAAGGGAGCCTCATCCATCCATGTCACCCCCCAAAAAATATCTTGGGACAAAACCCAAAATAATGGCTTTCCAAAAAGTAACCCAAAAAGCACTTTCACTATTCATGATGACATTTTTCAGCGTCCGTTCGAACTGAAAATATTTATGTGGGCTTAGAACATTTCCAGTACCCACTAATAATTTTCAACGCGTTCTCGAACAATTCCAGTTTAGTGATTTCATCTGCAAAAAGCATCTGAAGCGGTTCCGGCAGCTCCGGAACATTTCCGGTTTTTCTTCCAGAAAATTCCCAAAAGTTTCCAGAATGATTCTGGCACCCTCCAAGAATTATCAGGCATGTGCCGAAACCAATTTGACTTAATGGAATACCCCGAAACAACTTTTCAGTTTCACCGAAACTCATCCGGTGTTCTCTCTGCGAAACTTTTCCGCTGTCCGAAACTTTTTCGGTGTCCGAAACTTTTTCGGTGATTTTCTCTCAGACTCCCTGTCTAGTATTCAGCAGATAGATGACCCTTAAGCGTGTGACCCTATAGGTTCGGTTAAGTATAGACATGACACGGAACCCCTTCCGATCAATGATCAACATCGGAGCCGTGGACACCCATATTGACCCCTATACCCACAAGAATGAATATTCGAGTGAACCTCCAGTTGCCGTGTGCTATTCCTATTGCTTCGCGATATGTTACAAATACCCGAGGTGAGACATGTTGGCATTCCCGTGGATCAACAACTTGTCCACTATGCTAGTTACCTCGTTACCGGTATTGTTCTCTTTTCTCGTTACTGTGTTCCGGCATCCCTGTGATCAAATCACCCTGTGTCTGGCCAGACGATGATGGATACCGTAACACCGAGAGGGCCCAGAGATATCTCTCCATCGTCGGAGGAGCAAATCCCAATCTTGAGCTATCAAGTTACTTGACATACTTTCCCATGAACCCGTAAGCCGCCGTAATAGCCATCCATTTACGGATGACGTTTAACAAACCCCAAAGTTCATGAATCAAGCATGAAGAAACTCGATACTCTCATGGTCTGAGGAATTATGCAATCATTTACCATCTCTGTGTTATTAACCATTAACTTGTGACGAATGAATCTCATAGCATAACATCAATCGGGTCGATTCAACACAAATGTTCTTATAACATTGTGCCCTCAAAGTTGCTGGCATAGACATGCCCATGATCAGGAAAACAGAACCATCATGCAACACTTGAGCCAGTCATAGAGGCTTGACTAGGAATACATTTTATCGTTTATTATCCCACACGTGCATATGAGTCTTCCTCCAAGCCTCGTTTTATTTGTAGACTCGAGAATCATTGCAGTTATAGCATGGAACATAAATATAATTATGAACAGGGAGATAATCAATAACATTTATTATTGCCTCTAGGGCATATCTCCTACAGACTCCCACTTGCACTAGATTCAATAATCTAGTTAATGCTAATGCACTTCACACCTGTGGCACACCGGTGTAAATATGCTTCGCATGTGGTATAGCCTGATGTCCAACGGATCTGACGACTTCAGCTCCGTGTGTATCTTTGCGTATCCTCGCGTTTTTACGCTTTCACAAAATTCATATTTTGCGTGGACTTGGCTTTGTATGTATGTGAATCACAGGTCGAACCTGTATTCCTCAGACTGAGTTATGGAGCAACTACCCGCAGTAGTGTCCCATTGACAAAAGCCATCTTGGAACCATACTAAGTTCATGAATGAACTATATGATTCAACATCTTCTTTGTCGCTTTAAAAGCGGCAACATACTTCGCCTCTATTATAGAATTCGCCACAGTAACTTGTTTGAACAAATTCCAACTAACTGTGCCACCAGATTGTGTGTTACACAAAACCCTCAATTTAAATCGAAAATCGCATGGAGCATGGATGAAGACTGTATCGATGTAACCTTTTACAACGAACTCTTCATGATCTCCGCTTGCGAGAAAACATGTCATCAGTGCTATTATAGTACTCAATGACCCTTTTTCACTGTTGTCCCATGATCAGTACTTTTGATCACTTTGGTATCTATACTCGCAACAACTTTGGGAGTATTGGACATATCTGGTTTGTTTTTACATACCATGGAATACATGATTAATCGAAACACAAGAGTGTGTGGAATCTCCATCATGTATTTTGCTCATCAGTGTTTTGGGACACCGAGTCTTGCAAAACTCTTTCCATGTGACTTCGGCAAGAATCACTCCTTGACGTTTTTAATGCTAAAAGGTTTTAGCATCTTGTCAATATGTATCTTTTCTCAGCACCATTAGGTAAATCTATCTCCATAGATCATCATGCCTAATATAAAGGCTATTTAGCCCCAGCACTTCATCGAAAAACTATTTTCAAATGAAGTCCTAATTCGTGTCAAGAAATTTATTTCCAATTAACAATGTGTCAAGCACACAACGTTTTTTTAGAAATTTATTATGCTCCCACTTACTTTCTTGAATCACAAGCATCTTCGTTACCCATTGATGAAGTCAAACCCTTTTGACCATTTCATCAAAACACGAAGATTCCAACTCCATTATGCTCTCTTCTGTCCATTGCTGGAACTCTGAAGTTTGCACACTCACTAGCATCCTCTGGAATGACAAAATACCTTGGACTGTAACACATGCAAGTCCTTTGTTTCATTTCCATCATATGGAAATCCTATTGTCATCCATGTTTCATATCTCATGACTGAAATATGTATTAATTGCTAGTTCAACCCGAACCGACTTTAAGCATCGCTACGGTGAAACAACCTCATCGCAGTCAACTCCTTGAACTTGTTATTTCAACAAGTCGAGCTTTATGTATAAAACATTTTATCCATATCAGTTTATAGTTCCATAAAATTTCGTTAGACTCTAAATCTTCTGAAGGGGTCATCCAGATATGATCTTGAATCATTTATATGGAAACTATCTCGGATTATATTGGCATTTAGCCAATCCCGGAGTCAGGGCCCATCAACGCTTCCTTGTGTATCGTAGGTATACTGTTGTCTAACAACAATATCTCGTCTGCGCACCTGAGAGGTTTGCACGAGCCTTGCCTACGTGGTTCAGTTGCAAGTTCGACCGAAGTCCATACATTTTATTGTAGAGACTTCCGTATCAGTCGCAGTAGGAAACTCCGGAATCACTTCCAAGGTTCCTTTCCTTTGACCTGATGACGAAGATACTGGTTATCTCGTCGAGTTGCACTGTCCTCCCACTCACCTTTTGCAAGAACAATTCTCTTTAAAAGCATACCATTTTGTGGCAAAAACTTTTGCCTCGGTATAGTGGTGGGGGAATACCCAATGACTTGGGATAACCTACAAAGTAGCACTTGTCTGATTTGGAATAGGTTTGTAACCTTTTACACAAGCCCCATATTCCAAATGTTAAGAAAAGATATAACATGGTTGGGCGTACCATACCATGGTGTCATTTCAACAGACCCGATGGAGCTCTTTTCAGTGTAAAAGCCGCAGTCTCTAAAGCATCACTCTTTAAAAGGGATAATGGCAAATTTATTTATGCCATCTTTGATCTTACCATGTCATAAATGGTTCGATTACATCTTCACGGACTTTCCACTTGCAGTGGTGTTCTGGGAGGTGCATGTTATGAAACCCGTTTCACAACTCATCAGACATTCGCTAAACTTGTAACTCAAATATTCTTTTCTGCAATCGAATTGTAGAAACATAATCTTCTTGTTACAATAACTTCTACTTCATATTTGAAAACCTTTTGAATGAATTCAAAAAATTTAGACTTACGTCTCATCAAGTAAATATCAATATATCTACTTGAGTCATTTCTGAAGATAGATAACTCCACTACTTGCAAAAACATTTATCGGACTACATACATCAAAATGTATGATCACCAATAAATTCTTTGCTCGTTCCTTATGGCCTGTGAACGGTATTTCAGTCACTTCACTTTTCGAAGGAAAGTTGCAAGTGTCAGATGATTCAAAAATCAAACGACTTCAAAATCCATCATAATGGAATCTTTCATGCGGGTTTCTCCAATGTGACCAAATGCAGTGCCACACTTGTGTGGTATTCTTTTAGTCTTGCGACATTTAGCGTCAGTGTTATGGATGTATCATTTTACCATCAATATTCATAACATACATCCCATCTTGGATGGAAGTATGGCCCTTCATGTTATTCATAATACTGAACAACAATTGTTCTTTTATGAACAACTCTTTTGCAACAAACATTGTGCAATGGGCTAGAGTGTGTAAAACTCTAAAATGAACTATGAAAGTAAATCCAGAGGTAATATATTATTATCATTATTCATAACATGCATCTCATTCTCAATGAAAGTATGGCCCTTATGTTATTCATAACATCGAACATAAAAAGTTCTCTTATGAACAACCTTCTTGCAAGATTACTTTATGCAAAGGCTAGAGTTTGTAAAACTCTAAATGAATTATGAAAATAAATACAGACGGTAATACACCGATGGAAGGTATAGTAACATTTACTATGTTCCCTGTGTATACCTAAACCTCATTCCTGGCTAGTCTTTCAGGCCATAGTAGTTCTTACATCGAGTTGCAACAGAATGCAATCGAGCGGATATCTCTATGATTAACTCACAATACCCAAGAATCAGTGATTAACAAATTAATCATAATTCCCAAGAACTATATCTTTGACTAGCCTTCTATACATCAAAAACTTGTATGACATTCATACATGAGCTGGATATTCCAGTCTTCTTTCTTTCTGCCATTATACTTCTAACAGTTTAACTTTTAGTATTTCTCCTACTCTCAGAAGAAGCACCCAACTTAAGAGTGGCGTTAGCCCCGGACTTCCTAGGCGTGAAAGTTTCACTAACACCCTTTGGACACTTCCTTTCTCTTTAAGTTGTTGTTTTATTCACCTTTCATCATATGACAGGCGTTCTTCTGGATCCCTCTCTTATCAGTCTAATGCATAGTAAACTCTTTTACTAATAGTTTGCAAACAAACATTGCTTTGGATATCTCATATCTTTTAGCCTTTGTCTGTCTCTGAAAATGATTTTCAGATTCCATGAATATCACATAACTATCCAAACTTTCGAAGTTCGGGTCTCATGGAAGCAAACATATTGCACTTGACTGAAACGGAATTCTAGCTTTTGGATCGAAGGACGAGAGTCACATGATCCATAGCATAAGCAAGAGAATACCGAAAGTATGCGATAGGACAAAGTCCTTCTCGGCACTATTGAGGACAATCCTCACATTACGTTACCAACCGTAAAGTTTTAACCAGATATTTAACAGCTATTCATATTTAATAGGGAAGGTGGAAACGCGAGCCATTATTCTACAACTATTATGCAAACCACACTTAGACAGTGTTCATAATTAATTGCACTGAGAATTAAACAAGTTAATTCAACAGTGCGCTCCCACTCAAATCAATATCTCTCATAATTGATTGTGAGTGATACAAGACCCGCATTTCCATTCAACGCCATTGAACGAGATGAACACTGATGGCGCGAACTTCAATCGGTAGGCAAACTTGCCGATCACATCTCTATGTGACTCTTGTTCATCTTTCGATGGGCGTGTTCCGAGCTCAGGGAGATCCTTCCAGAACGTCAAGACAACCAAGTGATCTTGCTGCGAGGTCTCAACTCACCCGCCTCACACATCCCTAATCGTTTGTACCCAGGGAGATCCTGCGATACCCCGAAAAGTTAGGTGCCGTGACGGTGCTACACTTGGGAGAACACTAACTACTTGATATTTTTGTGAGAGATCACCCTAATAAAAAGCGACTACCACGCAATCAAGAAGGGTGCATCATAAGGGATAAACATCTCAGGCAATTCATAATAGCATGATATGGTATAGCCCCTTCTGACGGAGAAGTCTTGTATTTCTTCGTCTTCGGCATTCGCGTCGGTGTTCACCTTTGCGAAGACTGCCACCACCTTTTCGATGCACCAGATAATATTGCTATCTCTATAGCTAATAAAATAATGCATTACAACAAGGTTGACACATAGGTCATTTAAAGTGCAATCATATGGCTCCAGCCATCATGCCGAATCATGACACGCAGGTCATGTTAATTAATTTACATCATATAGTCATCTCATACATAATCAAATTATTATGAGCACTGCTATACCACATCATATGCACATGCAAACCCTCCTGCAAAACCAAGTTAGACGTCTCTAATCGGTTCATGCAAAAACTAGTTTTACGTGGCTTCTAAGGTTTCGAAACAAACCGAAGCTACCAACGTCCATCATCAAGTATGATAATTCAAGTCGCTAGATTAACTTTCCAGGGTGTATGAAAACCGAGATAATAAAATCTCGAGCCCCATACTAAACTTTGTCATACGCATGACCCCTGTGCAGATCATATCTGCATTGCCCTTTCGTCTGCGAAATTTCATCTTTCCTTTTAACTACAGTGGAATTCAATGAACTGTTAGCACTTCGTTGATCAATCAGGATCGCGGATTGCCAGAACATTGAAACTCCACCATGCTGTTAGCAAGATCAGAAATCTGCAAATTCCAGGGAAGCAACAAGAACATCGGGTAACAGATTTCATCTGCTACCCGCACAAATAATTTTCAGTAATAGAACTCATCTACTACCTAATTATATTGTGCAACACCCATACATCACTATGTATTCTAGATCGCAACCTGCATCTACGCATAGCACGGCTCTTGATGCCACTGTAGGGTAACGCAGCAGAAAACAAAAAATTTCCGACCTACGCACCAGCCCAGGACCACTATGGAGACTGCAAACAAGGTTTGATCATTTTCGTTACCGACTCGTAGCGCAGCGGAAGTAGAGTCGATGACGATCGGCGGTGCAGATCCCCGCAGCTAGGATTTACAACCTCCCAACCACGAGGATGTATACCCTCGTCTTCCATTCGGACAGCCCTCCGGGAGGCGGTCGAACAGTCCCCCGGACGGTGTCGCGGACAGCCCTTCGGGAGGACCTTCGAAACTCGAACGGTCACTCGGACAGCCCTTCGGGAGGACTCACAGAACTTGGACCGTCACTTGGACAGCCCTTCGGGAGGCACTCACGAACAGCCCCTCGGGCACTAAGATCGAAACTACGACCTCTCTACAGAGTTGCACACATACGGTGTCATCTATCCGGCAGGGCTTCGCCGTCCAGAACTAGTTCCCACCGGAACCCAGACAGCCTTTCGGCTCTACGAAACTCTTTTCGTGGGAGGGAGAGAGAAGCCAGATCATTGCATGGCACTTGTATGTGAGAAGGAGTGAGTGTGGAGGGCTGCCCCTCCACCTCTATTTATAGGAAATCCCAAGGGGTAGGGTGGTTTTACAAGAAAACCCAAAAGCACATGAATGAAGTCCTTCCACAAGGACCCAAATGTGAAACCAAGGCACAAGAGGGGGCTCCAAGGAGGAGCCCCCGTGTGGCCGGCCACACCTAGGAGGGGCCCCCCCAAGGGAGCCTCATCCATCCATGTCACCCCCCAAAAAATATCTTGGGACAAAACCCAAAATAATGGCTTTCCAAAAAGTAACCCAAAAAGCACTTTCACTATTCATGACGACATTTTTCAGCGTCCGTTCGAACTGAAAATATTTATGTGGGCTTAGAACATTTCCAGTACCCACTAATAATTTTCAACGCGTTCTCGAACAATTCCAGTTTAGTGATTTCATCTGCAAAAAGCATCTGAAGCGGTTCCGGCAGCTCCGGAACATTTCCGGTTTTTCTTCCAGAAAATTCCCAAGAGTTTCCAGAATGATTCTGGCACCCTCCAAGAATTATCAGGCATGTGCCGAAACCAATTTGACTTAATGGAATACCCCGAAACAACTTTTCAGTTTCACCGAAACTCATCCGGTGTTCTCTCTGCGAAACTTTTCCGCTGTCCGAAACTTTTTTGGTGTCCGAAACTTTTTCGGTGACTTTCTCTCAGACTCCCTGTCTAGTATTCAGCAGATAGATGACCCTTAAGCGTGTGACCCTATAGGTTCGGTGAAGTATAGACATGACACGGAACCCCTTCCGATCAATGATCAACATCGGAGCCGTGGACACCCATATTGACCCCTATACCCACACGAATGAATATTCGAGTGAACCTCCAGTTGCCGTGTGCTATTCCTGTTGCTTCGCGATATGTTACAAATACCCGAGGTGAGACATGTTGGCATTCCCGTGGATCAACAACTTGTCCACTATGCTAGTTACCTCGTTACCGGTATTGTTCTCTTTTCTCGTTACTGTGTTCCGGCATCCCTGTGATCAAATCACCCTGTGTCTGGCCAGACGATGATGGATACCGTAACACCGAGAGGGCCCAGAGATATCTCTCCATCGTCGGAGGAGCAAATCCCAATCTTGAGCTATCAAGTTACTTGACATACTTTCCCATGAACCCGTAAGCCGCCGTAATAGCCATCCAGTTACGGATGACGTTTAACAAACCCCAAAGTTCATGAATCAAGCATGAAGAAACTCGATACTCTCATGGTCTGAGGAATTATGCAAACATTAACCATCTTTGTGTTATTAACCATTAACTTGTGACGAATGAATCTCATAGCATAACATCAATCGGGTCGATTCAACACAAATGTTCTTATAACATTGTGCCCTCAAAGTTGCTGGCATAGACATGCCCATGATCAGGAAAACAGAACCATCATGCAACACTTGAGCCAGTCATAGAGGCTTGAATAGGAATACATTTTATCGTTTATTATCCCACACGTGCATATGAGTCTTCCTCCAAGCCTCGTTTTATTTGTAGACTCGAGAATCATTGCAGTTATAGCATGGAACATAAACATAATTATGAATAGGGAGATAATCAATAACATTTATTATTGCCTCTAGGGCATATCTCCTACACTCTTGACTGCATGAATTGAAAAGGGAAGAACTACTCAAATGCTCTACAAGGCCAATATCACGGTGATGTTAACAAGCCCACCATTATTCTAGAAGCAGTTGCATCACATGATCTTTGGATTTGACATGCTTTCTTTGTCCTGTCCAGGTCACACAATGACAACAATGTGTTGCATGGATCACCATTGTTTGCTAGGATGACTGGAGGATGTTGAGAAGCTCCTACTTGCCACTATGCGGCATTAGTACAAATGAGCTACTATCTGGTTGATGGTATATATCCTTTGTGGGCTACCTTTGTCAATACCATCTCTAACTCAATTGGCCAAAAAAAGTTTCACTTTTCCCAAAGGCAAGAAGTAGCAAGAAAGGATGTTGAGAGGGCATTTGGAGTTTTGCAGTCATGTTTTACAGTTCTTCGTGGACCTGCTAAACAATGGGATCCGGATACCTTGTGGGAGGTGACGACCTATTGTGTTACCATGCCCAACATGACCGTGGAGGATGAGGATCAGCATGCTGCCGTAGGTCTTGAATTTGAGAACATGGGTGATCCTATCAAACTTTCAGACCAGAATCTGGCCCCATTAAAAGAGTTTGTTCAAATGCATCAACAAATTTGGTATCGAGCAATTGAATGAAGATCTGATGCAGCATCTGTGGGTGGTTAATGGGGATAACAATGTTGGATTGTAATATTTAAAATAGAACTACTGCTGCATTTGAACATTTGAACTTTTTTAGTTAAACTCGAACTATATATGCGGCTATTGGAACGTGCGGACTTTAAAAAGAATTGGGGCCAGGTGTATGCAGATAGGGCTAGATGTATGAACGAGCTTTTTGACTTGGCTCGAAGCTTGTTTTAGCTCGACCCGAATTGGCCCGGCTTGTGCATTGTTTTTAACTAGCCGGGTTTCAAAACTAGGCTTGAAATTTGGCCCGGCCGAGCCACATTTGTCCTGGTCCAGCTAGGTGCACCCACTTGGCCCATCCCAGTTTTGTTTTTAGTCAACCCTGAGGCCCAGCCAAATGAGAGAAACTCTGCTTCGTCTCTCCCTGACCGACGGACCCACCATCCTATCCCATTCCAACTAGGGTTAGCGCCACCGCCGCGCAATCCTTGCCCAACACCACCGAATTTACACCATTCCGACAACGGCCTCCTCGACGCGGCAGCGCCTGACGTCATCCTTCTCTTTGCGCCCGTGTGCGGCACCCTCCCACTTCTCGCCGCGGCCACGCCTGACGCCTTCCTTCTAGCCACGCCCAATGACAGCGTCATCCTCGGTCCTGCCCGCCCTGACGCCAACCTTCTCCTCGTTGTGCCGTGGATGGTGAAAAGCTTCCAGAGTTGCCGCTAGAACTCACCCGTAAGGGGGGTAGCCGATGCACTGTCCAGGATGGCACCGACAAACACATTCGGGCGCAGGGAAAAGGCGTGGTCGTGCATGCACAGGACCACCTCGCCGGCTCTCAGGGTGAAGACGACATGGTGCAGGTGACAGTGGTTGGTAAGACAGAGCTTCCTCGAGGGTAAATGAGGGGTCGGTCTTCGCCATGGCCCGCCACTGCTTCCTGGCTAGCCAATTTTGTCCATTTCACAATGCACTATAATGTTCTGGTGGCTGGGCTAGTGAGACTTCCTAGTTGGACCGAGCAAGGGTCAATTCGAGCCAAGCATCCCAAATAGGGCTCGTTGGTAGTAGCAAGCCGATCCGAGCCGGCTCCTAAAATGTCAAGCTGAAGCGTGGCTCGGTCTGAACTCGGCTCGGCTTGTGTCCAGCCGTATATGTGGATAGCTTTGGATGTCCGCCTCTCGCATCCGTGTCTGTGAACTAGTCCCTCTCACTCCGCGGACGGATGCGGTGTCCGTTTTGCGGGTCAGCGCTGAAGATGCCTTGGTACTAGTAGTTTTCTCCTCCTCTCCTTCTCCCATACAAAAGGTTTTTATGCCTACTATCATCAGTGCAGTAAGCGTAGTGTTTTCCATCATCTTGTTGTGTTCCTTTTAGTCATGTCAAATATTTGTTAAGTGTCTTATTCTCTATTTGTTGTTACAAACTGGTACCACACATGGTAGTAATTTCCTAAACAGAGTGATGCTCCGTACGTTTAGTGCATGCTTTCGTCTCTGATCTCTACCTTGCTCCTCGGGGTTGTCCTTCATCACTCGGTATGTGTGGAAGGCATGGAGCCATATACTTTTGGCCCTTCATGTGGCCAGCTGGATAGCGTTGTTTGAATAGTTGGAAAGCCATTAGGTATGGCTATCAGAATTCTCTGGTTTCTGATATGCTTGTGGCAGCATCATGTTAGGATGTGCATATCTCGCCCGGGTTAGAAGGTGACTCTGTACAAGCCAAAACGGATTGTGCTTGTCTCCCGCAGCTGCTGGACTGGACTGCCAAGGTCTCTTCTCTCCTGGCCCTTTTGCTAGGTACTCCACTGGGTGAGGCCGGATAGATAAATCTGATTAACCAATTCTACCGCCTTGTCGTAAAACAACTCCTGATGCCTTTCAAGCCTACACAATTTGTGTAGATATAGCGGACGCTTTCCGCTCTCTAGATATATGGACCATCTATGTTCATCATTGCTAGAGAAAATTGAAACTGGAATTGACAGGCTCTGGGAAGACCAATATTTATCAGTTTAGCATTTGTGACATGAAGATGTGTTGGTGGCCCACCACATTACGTGGCTTGTGTGTGCTTCTATTACTATGTTAGCACATGGGACACTCTTCTCTAATCAGTTTTGATTTTCTATCTTTAGCTTGATGTGTGATAAATCATATATTCGCTAGGCCATATATGTGCTCTCATCGGTTGCAGGCCATCCAAAAATAACCCAACACAACTAGGAAGCTAGACCAAACATCTGGAATATTAGTCTTGACACCAAACACATTGAAAAACTCTTAGTAGTTATTCCAACACGCACGCACGCAAAGTGCACATGCACAACCACACATGACACATGCAAACATGTGCTACATGCGGCAGTGAGCCAACAACGGTGCGGTGGGCGGCAGTCGGGCGTCATTGGCAGCGGCGTGCTGATGTTGCATGGGTTGAAAACATACAAGGAACTGGTAGTATTCCCTTAAAAATAGCTAAATCGTTAGCAACGTATCAAGTAGATGTAGCGAAGGGACACGTACCGGAACACCACTCGCACGATTCCCACCCATGGCCCTCACAAGCAAGTGAACAAGAACGACAGAACCAGGCCGACCAAACAGCTATGTATTGAACGAAACATTAAACAAGCTGGAACCCTCATGTCAAAAAAACAGGGGTGGTTGATGAAAGTGTCCTGCTCCGGAGCTCAAATGAAAAAAAGGGAAAAATTTCTGAAATTTTTTGTTACAAACATCGAAAAAAGTTTTATGTACTTCAAAATGCTTTTGAAAGTAGCAATTTCAGAGTACCGATTTTGTTTTATTTGCCAAGCCTTCTAGGAATGTGATTCCATGATGAATTTTTGCAAGAACTAGAAACTTTTGTCAATGTTTGTCACAAAAAAAAATAAGATTTTTTGAATTTGTTTTGATTTTTTTTGCTTTTACTGTTCACCCAAGCTCATTTGAGCTCGGGAGCAGAAACTCTACATCCCGTGGTTGATGGCTCAGCGCCGCTTGTAGCTAGCCCCGCATAAAGCATAGAGGGAGTGTAAACCCTTTGTGGATGAATACAATGAGTCAAGTGGCTACTCTTGTGAATGCATGGAAACTAAATATAATTTACAGGGAAAAACTATTGTTTAGGCCAATGTTTGTGAAGCACAGCGTCAACCGTGAAGATCCGGTCGACAGCCGCCGTCCAAAGGAAAATCGACACTTCGTTCAATTCGCACTCGTCAACTAGAGGTACGCTGAGCGGGTGGAGTAGACACCATCCTGAGAGAAACAATTTGTATATTTTAATTGAAAAGTAGGATGAGCGCCGGCCTCTGTATCAGGACGATGCATGCAGCCATTTTATTAATTATTTATCAACGTCTTACAAAGTAATACATCAATAAGTACGAAGCCACCATCTCAGCAACAACTGTCGCTATTTCTATCAACTTGATGAAGAGGTGCAGATTGTTTGAGCCACATACCCAGACCTCATACCAAAGGCCAACATTTAAAGCTGATATATAGACAGTCTCTAATCATCGTTGTTAGAGGAAATTGAAATCGGCACTTAGAGGTTCTAAAGGCACTGATATTTATCGATTGGGTAAGTGTGACTAGGTGTCTCATTGGCCCACACTATCGTTTTCGCTGGAATTCATCCCTCATTTGAATAAACTGAGAATTATTACCATATATCACATTAAGACAACTAAAACCACCAGTCACCAAACAGGCTATCAAATCTGGTACGTCCATCAATCATATAGCATGGCTTGTGTAGACGGCACCAACACCCAAAAACGCGACAGCATGAGCAGGCTTACTGCGATCGCGAGGACAGAACACAATTCAAGCTTCAATAAGACTAGTCGGTACGAAAAACTAAAAGCTCACCAAAAACACCGACCAAGTTGAACATAATATAATCTCCAGGGGGTGACTTCCAACGATCAACAAAAGTAGCAGGTTGCTTCACCTTTTTTCGTAGGTTCTAAGCTCACGTTCATGGTTTGTTTTATGCCTCATAGTTTCCCATGTCAAAAGAAAGATAATAATTTTGAGCCATGTTTTCCGAGAGAGACCTCCTTCTCACAAGGTCAGCTGACTGCTCTTTGACGACCTAGCCTATTCTGACTAACTTAGGCTTGAAAAAATTTCCCTGTAAGTCTAAGAATATGTGCTTGCATATATGGACACATGATGGCAATCCTGACGTCTACTCAAGCCTACAACCAGCCATTGTGCTTAGTTCGCAGGTGTTGGTGTTACGATGTACACCTAGGGCCAGGATATATGCGTGTCTCATCTTAGAAAGCAAGGGGACATCAAATTGTGGAACATGTACTTGTTTTGCAGAGCCGCATCATCACAAAATTTCTTCCCGTCCGGTGCAATTGCCATTTCAGATGAAGTGATGGATAGAAGCGAGTAGCCAGTAACAAGACTGTATGCATGGTCTTTGCTTTCCTCCTTGCTGTAAAATAATTCCCGGTGCCTTTCAAGCCTATCCAATGCGTCTTGATACAACATATGCTTTCTACGCTTTATACTCTCTAGATGTATGGATTGTCCCCGATTGATCATATCTACTAAAACTGAAACTGGAACTGAGAGGCACATGTGAGATTGATATTTATCTTTTGGGAATTGGTGAAATGAAGGTGCCCTGCTGGCCCACAGCACTGATATTTCCGCATACGCAATAACCTTCTGTAGTGAGCTCCGATATGCTACATCACCTTTATGTGTGATAAAACCACCTATTTGTTCTATTACAGGCTCTCATCGAGTGCACACCTCCGAACCATAACCATGCATATTGCATATAATGAATGTAAGAACACAACCAGCCTACTGTATCATGTTGTGCTGAGTTGGTGGGAGCAAATGTTACACGGACCGACAATAGTGTAACTTACTGGTCCACGGCTTCAGCCCTTGGAAGGAAACACCTAAAGTCTGTTGATGTCAACATGAGCAAAATGCCCGATGTGGTGAAGATTCTTGCCATCATAGCCCTCTTTGCCGATGGTCCAAACTATTATGCATGTGGCAATTACCCAATTAGTCTGTGCCATATTGTGCCATGCCTCGGGCTTCTCCCTCGCATCGCCCACAGGATTCTATGTAGAGATTACTCTTGCACTGTTTTTCTACAATCTTGTTGTTTCTCTGTTTTTGCATTTGAAGTTCCCAAATGCCTAGATAATTAATGCAGCATTTTAAGTTCCCATTTTAAGTTTCTCTGTTTTTGCATTTTTAATTCAGAATGACACTTCAACGGCTCACGGCAGTGAAAGTGCCAACGAATGATTCCCAGGGGAAGAAGCAGTTTGCAAACGAGGAAGGTTAGTTTAATTTGCCGTCAAAATGAATATCATGGACATTAATTGGAATAGTGGATCTCCCAGTGTCATTAGAATACAGCACGAAGAAGTCGGATTTTGTAAAAGTACAGGTCGGGGAGAAAAGTGCCAGGAAGAAAATGGAAGCAGCAGCCAAAATCTGACAAGATGCAAAGGCCCATATCGAGTATGTACTACACTCAAAGGGATTCAGTTCAGTTATTAAAATTTCTTTCCATCCAAATTACTTATCAAATGGTTTTTAGTTTTACTGAGTTAGAGAAGGCCGTGTTGCTTCTATTTTATCCTTATGGCAACAAATTGGATTGTTTATTTTATATGAAAGCATTATTATCCCCCCCCCCAATCAGTTGGAAGGCTTTTAGGACTCACTGATCTCTCTCTCTCTTCTAACAGACTAGCTGATCTTCATTTACCTATAAAGGGATGATGGGGTAATAGATATAAAAAAGAATGAGAAGAAAGCAACATTGAGTTTTCTTTTCATTAGCTATAGGTAAAATTCACTGTTTTGTTCTAGATAAACCAGTTTATAGGTGGTCAATTGTATAACCGTAGAAGCTTCGTTCTAATGAACTGGTTTGCTTTTGCCAAATTAACCTGGTTGTGGTGGGACAGATTTGCGTCATCGCAATTTGGAGTGGACTTGTTTGTTAGTGTAGCTAGCTTTGGATAATATGGATCGGCACTGTACTCTTGGTTGTTAATTTAGCTACCTAATTTGTTCTAAATAGAAGTTTACAAAGCGGCATGCCATCTAGATTGTAGCTGTAGGAGATATGCCCTAGAGGCAGTAATAACAGTTATTTTGTATCTCCAAGTTTGTAATGAATGTTTATGTTCCATGCTATGATTCTCGAGTCTGCAATAACACGAGGCTCGGAGGGAAACTCATATGCACATGTGGTATAATAAACGGTAAAATGTATTCCTGGTCATGCCTCTAAGACTGGCTCAAGTATTGCATGATGATCCTGTTTTCCTGATCATGGGCACGGATGTGCTGGCAATTTTGAGGGCACATTGTTAGTAGAACACTTGTGTTGAATCGACTTAGATTGATGTTATGCTATGAGATACATTCGTCACAAGTTTATGGTTAATAACACAGGGAAGTTATTGTTTGCATAATTCCTTAGACCATGAGAGTATCGAGTTCCTTCGTACTTGCTTCGTGAACTTTGGGGTTTGTTAAACGTCATCCGTAACTGGGTGGATATTACGACGGCTTACGGGTTCACGGAAAATTATGGCAAGTAACGAGATAGCTCAAGATTGGGATTTGCTCCACCGACGATGGAGAGATATACTCGGGCCCTCTCGGTGTAACGGTATCCATCATCGTCTGGCCAGACACCTTGTGATTTGATCACTGGGATGCCGGAACACGGAAACGAGAAAAGAGAACAAAACCGGTAACGAGGTAACTTGCATGGTGGACAAAGTGTTGGCCCACGAGAATGCAATAAATCTCACCTCGGGTATTTGTGACATATCGCGAAGCAACAGGAATAGCTCACAGCAACTGGAGGTTCACTCGAATATTTCATTCGTGTGGGTATAGGGGTCAATATGGGTGTCCACGGCTCCGATGTTGATCATTGCTCGGAAGGGGTTCCGGGTCATGTCTATACTTCACCCAACCTATAGGGTCACATGCTTAAGGGTCATCTATCTACTGAATACTAGACAGGGAGTCTGAGAGAGAGTCACCGAAAAAGTTTCAGAGACAACGGAAGAGTTCCGGAGAAAGAACACCGAAAGAGTTTCTGTAAAACCAAAAAGTTGTTTCAGAATATATTATTAGGTCAAAATGGTTTCGGCACTCGCCTAGAAATTCTTAGAGGGCACCAGAATTGGTCTTGGAACTTCTGGGAATTTTCAGAGAGAAAAACCAGAAATGTTCCGGAGCTGCCGTAACCGCTGTTGTTGCTTTTCGCTGATAAAAACCACCACACTGGAAATGTTTCGGATCATGCCCAGAATAATTTTAGAGGGTGCCGGAAATGTTCTGGGACCTTCCGGAATTTTTCAGAAAAAAAGTTTCACGGAAAAACATCTTGTCTCAGCGCGAGGGGACAAGATCCCACGAATCGGGGGTTGCAGGTTTGGTGGCTTTTTGTCTAGGGAGCACCCATGTTTCTAGGAGACATGTTGGTGGCTTGTTGGGGGGCCCCCCAATGGGGGGGACAAGGTTGTGGCCAGCCCAAGGGGTGCCCCCATGGTGTCCCCTTGGTGCCCCACCTGTGTTACCATTTCACCCTTCATGTGGGACATGTAGCATGGGTGTTTTGGTATTTACTCCACCACCCCACCCCTTGCCTTGGCCTATAAAAGGAGGAGAAGGGGCTGCCATTCTCCTCATCCATTCTCTCATACACATGTCATGCTTTGCTGGCGCTCTCTCCCCCTCCCATGAAAAGAGTTTTTCGCAGAGCCGAAAGGCTGTCTGGGTTCCGGCACGAACTAGTTATGTACGGCGAAGCCCTGCCGGATAGCTGACACCGTATTTGTGCAGCCCCGTAGAGAGGTCGTAGTTTCGGTCTTCTGCCCGAGGGGCTGTTCGAGGGTCCTCCCGAAGGGCTGTCCGAGTCTCCGTTCGAGTTTCGAGGGTCCTCCCGAAGGGCTGTCCGCGACATCGTCCAGGGGACTGTCCGACCGCCTCCCAAAGGGCTGTCCATCGAGGGAGTACATCCTCGCCGTTGGGAGGTTGTAAATCCTAGCTGCGGGGATCTGCACCGACGATCTCCACCGACTCTTCTTCCGCTGCGCTTCGAGTCGGTACGGATCAGATCAAACCTTGTATGCAGTCTCCATAGTGGTCTTGGGCGTGCTCGCTATACTGAAATTTTTTATTTTCTGTCGCGTTCCCTTTCAGTAGCCAATTAACATGCATGCATCTATATGAATCTCTTCAGCCGGTCCTTTTTTTTTTTGAGAAAACGCAAAATGATTTTTGTGTTTCATTGCATTGAAAAGATGAGAGAGTACATGCCTCCTAGGAGGTTATATTTACAGAGTCATAGCGCCCGATCAGTGGACATCCCAGGAGGTGGGCAAGACAACCCGTAGCCCCTGTGCCCCAGCTTTTGCCCAACATTTGCCCTCATCTTTAATCCTATCAACTAGCGCATCTATCGAGGTTCTTGCATTGTCGAAGACACATTCATTCCTCTGCTTCCAGATCATCCAGGGGACGAGCAGTGTGTTCGATTGCAGAGCTTTGCGTAGTGCAGGAGGGGTATGTGCCTTCGCACGTAGCTACCAGTCCATCATGGTAATTTCGTTGCCTAGCGGTTGGGCAGGTATGTGCGCCCAGTCCAGGATGATGTGCCAAGTCTGCTTAGCAAATGGACACGCTAGGAGCAGGTGTTGGATGGTCTCCGGGTCTTGGTCGCAAAGGAGGCACCTAGGGTGGTGCTGCAGGCCATGGCGGGCCAGCCTCGACGCCGTCCAACATCGGTCCTGGTTAGCAAGCCAGTGAAGAATTTGACACGGGGTGGCGCCCAACTCTTCCAGATCAGCTTCCATGACTGGCAGCCGGTCCTTTTAGAGTCTTGGAACATGACATTCTCTTCTTTTAAACAAGTGTCTAGTGTTTATATTTGCTACCACAAAATATCATGGGAACCACTAGCATGTGTACGAAGACAAATAATTCTCGAGGCACTGGCATGACTGAAAGAAAAGAAGTTCTGCGACTCAAGGTGTCGCCCTCTCCTCCTCATGCCCCCCCCCTACTACAACTGCTTGTGGCAACACCATTGTCTACCTGGAGATTAATTAGACAAAAAATGGCCATTCAATTTATTGTGATCAAATAACATGGGACAAGGATGTCAAAGAAACTTAACTGTACCACAAGGATTGTATGGAAAAAAGCACTCCTTTGTGTATATTCATTTATGTATTCAAAGGCATATGGTAGTTCTGGTTCTTAGGTTCCTGCTTATCGCTTTCAGAGGCATGTGTATATTTATTTATTTATTCATATCCATGCTTGTGTGGGTTCCTCTGTTTTCGGTAGCCAGTCTTGCATGTATGCCCCTTATTTGCTTTCTCAATGTTCGTGTGTGCCCAACACAATTGTTGTTGCTTTTATGTATGTGCTTTATTATGTGGCAGATAAACTCTTGCTTTAATATGTGCACATCCAGGTTTGATGCAGTAATTGCTATCGTTGGTTTAGTATGTGTTCTTCACGATGCAATTGGCTGTTTTGTTTCTCGGCAATGCATGCAAGTTAGTTAACTACCCAATAAAATTAACCTATGATTCCAGGGTCCAATAGGTCTTCTGTTTGTTGCTTATTCGTACTATTGCTCACTGCTACATGGAAGTTCATTGTCAGGTTAGTTAACTGTGTTGTTGCTCACTCATGCATGCATGTTAATTATCTATTGTTGGGAAACGTAGCATGCAATTTCAAAAAAATTCCTACGCTCACGCAAGATCTATCTAGGAGATGCATAGCAACGAGGGGGAGAGTGTGTCTACGTACCCTCATAGACCATAAGCGGAAGCGTTTGACAATGTGGTTGATGTAGTCGAACTTCTTTTAGCTCCGACCGATCAAGTACCGAATGTACGGCACCTCCGAGTTCTGCACACGTTCAGCTCGATGACGTCCCTCGTCCTCTTGATCCAGCAAGGTGTCGAGGAAGTAGATGAGTTCCGTCAGCACGACGGTGTGGTGACGATGATGGTGAAGTGATCCGCGCAGGGCTTCGCCTAAGCACTACGAAGATATGACCGGAGGCGTAAACTATGGAGGGGGCGCCGCACACGGCTAACAATTGTTATTGTGTGTTCTAGGCGCCCCCCACCTCATATATATAGGTGGGAGGGAGAGGGGAGAGGCCAAGGGGCGCCCCAAGTGGGACCAAATCCCACTTGGGCTCCTGCCCTGGTTCGCCCCCCCCCCCCACTTCCTTGTATAGGCGCCAGGGGAAGGAAGGGGGAGGTGGCGCCCCCCCCCCCTTTTCCTTTCTCCCTTGAGGAGGGGAAGGAAGGAGGGACTTGCCCTCCCCCCTTTCCTTTCCCTAGGGCTGGCCAGCCTGTTGGAGGAGTGTACCAGCCCCTTGTGGGCTGGTCTGTCCCTCTCTTGGCCCATTAAGACCATATCTTTGCTGGGGGTGCCCGGAACCCATTCCGGTGACCCTATATGTATCCGGTACCCTCCAGAACACTTCAGGTGTCCGAATACTATCGTCCTATATATCAATCTTTACTTCTCGACCATTTCGAGACTCCTCGTTATGTCCATGATCTCATCTAGGACTCCGAACAACATTCGGTCACCAAATCACATAACTCATATAATACTAAATCGTCATCGAACGTTAAGCGTGCGGACCCTACGGGTTCGAGAACTATGTAGACATGACCGAGACACCTCTCCGGTCAATAACCAATAGTGGAACCTGGATGCTCATATTGGCTCCTACATATTCTACGAAGATCTTTATCGGTCGAACCATTATGACAACATACGTTATTCCCTTTGTCCATCGGTATGTTACTTGCCCGAGATTCGATCGTCGGTATCTTCATACCTAGTTCAATCTCATTACCGGCAAGTCTCTTTACTCGTTCCGTAATACATCACCTCGTGACTAACTCCTTAGTCGCTTGCTTGCAAGCTTATGATGTGTATTACCGAGAGGGCCCAAAGATACCTCTCCAATTCTCAGAGTGACAAATCATAATCTCGATCTATGCCAACTCAACAGACACCTTCGGAGATACCTATAGAGCATCTTTATGATCACCCAGTTACGTTGTGACGCTTGATAGCACACAAGGCATTCTTCCGGTATCCGGGAGTTGCATAATCTCATAGTCAAAGGAATATGTATTTGACATGAAGAAAGCAATAGTAATAAAACTGAACGATCATTATGCTAAGCTAACGGATGGGTCTTGTCCATCACATCATTCTGCTAATGATGTGATCCCGTTATCAAATGACAACTCATGTCCATGGTTAGGAAAACTTAACCATCTTTGATCAACGAGCTAGTCTAGTAGAGGCTTACTGGGGACACGGTGTTTGTTTATGTATTCACACATGTATTTAGGTTTCCAATCAATACAATTCTATCATGAATAATAAACCTTTATCATGAATAAGGAAATATAAAACAACAACTTTATTATTGCCTCTAGGGCATATTTCCTTCAGTCTCCCACTTGCACTAGAGTCAATAATCTAGTTCACATCGCCATGTGATTAACGCATATAGTTCACATCGTCATGTGACCAATACGCAAAGAGTTTACTAGAGTCAATAATCTAGTTCACATCGCCATGTGATTAAAACACCCAAAGAGTACTAAGTTGTGATTATGTTTTGCTTGTGTGAGAAGTTTAGTCAACGGGTCTGCCACATTCAGATCCGTATGTATTTTGCAAATTTCTATGTCTTCAATGCTCTGCATGGAGCTACTCTAGCTGATTTCTCCCACTTTCAATTTGTATCCAGATTGATACTCAGAGTCATCCGGATCGGTGTTAAAGCTTGTATCGACATAACCCTTTATGACGAACTCTTTATCACTTCCATAACCGAGAAACATTTCCTTAGTCCTCTTAGGTAACTAAGGATAATTTTGACCGCTGTCCAGTGGTCCACTCCTGGATCACTCTTGTACCCTATTTGTCAGATAAGTGGCAAGACACACATCAGATGTGGTACACAGCATGGTATATCGTATAGAACCTACGGCTGAGGCATAGGGAATGACTTTCATTCTCTCTCTATCTTCTACCGTGGTCGGGCTTTGAGTCTTACTCAACTTCACACCTTGTAATACAGGCAAGAACTCCTTCTTTGACTGATCCATTTTGAACTTCTTCAAAATCTTGCCAAGGTATGTGCTTTGTGAAAGTCCTATTAAGCGTCTTGATCTATCCCTATAGATCTTGATGCTCAATACGTAAGCAGCTTCACCGAGGTCTTTTATTGAAAAAATTCTTATTCAAGTATCCTTTTTATGCTATCCAGAAATTCTATATCATTTCCAATCAACAAATATGCCATCCACATATAATATCAGAAATGCTACAGAGCTCCCGCTCACTTTCCTGTAAATACAGGCTTCACCGAAAGTCTGTATAAAACCATAAGCTTTGATCACCTCATCAAAGCGTATATTCCAACTCCGAGATGCTTGCACCAGTCCATAGATGGATTGCTGGAGCTTTCACACTTTGTTAGCACCTTTAGGATCGACAAAACCTTCTGGTTGTATCATATACAACTCTTCTTTGAGAAATCCATTACGGAATGCAGTTTTGACGTCCATTTGCCAGATTTCATAATCATAAAATGCGGCAATTGCTAACATGATTCGGACGGACTTAAGCATTGCTATGGGTGAGAAAGTCTCATCGTAGTCAACTCCTTGAACTTGTCAAAAACCTTTTGCGACAGGTCGAGCTTTATAGACAGTAACATTACTATCAGCGTCAGTCTTCTTCTTGAAGATTCATTTATTTTCTATGGCTTGCCGATCATCGGGCAAATCCACCAAAGTCCACACTTTGTTCTCATACATGGATCCTATCTCAGATTTTATGGCCTCAAGCCATCTGTCGGAATTTGGGCTCATCATAGCTTCTTCATAGTTTGTAGGTTCGCCTTGGTCTAGTAACATGACTTCCAGTACAGGATTCCCGTACCACTCTGGTGCGGATCGTGTTCTGGTTGAACTACGAAGTTCTGTAGTAACTTGATCCGAAGTTTCATGATCATCATCATTAGCTTCCTCTCTAGTTGGTGTAGGCATCACAGGAACGGTTTTCTCTAATGTCCTATTTTCCAATTCGAGAGAAGGTACAATTACCTCATCAAGTTCTACTTTCCTCCCACTCACTTCTTTCGAGAGAAACTCCTTATCTAGAAAGGTTCCATTCTTGGCAACAAAGATCTTGCCTTCGGATCTATGGTAGAAGGTGTACCCAATTGTTTCCGTAGGGTATCCTATGAAGACACACTTCTCTGATTTGGGTTCGAGCTTATCAGGCTGAGGCCTTTTGACATAAGTGTCGCAATCCCAAACTTTAAGAAACGACAGCTTAGGTTTCTTGCCAAACCACAGTTCGTACAGTGTAGTCTCAACAGATTTAGATGATGCCCTATTTAACGTGAATGCAACTGTCTCTAATGCGTAACCCCAAAACGATAGTGGTAAATTGGTAAGAGACATCATAGAACGAACCATATCCAATAAAGTACGGTTACGATGTTCGGACACACTATTACGCTGTGGTGTTCCAGGTGGCGTGAATTGTGAAACTATTCCACATTGTTTTAAATGAAGGCTAAACTCGTAACTCAAATATTCGCCTCCGCGATCAGATCGTAGAAACTTTATTTTCTTGTTACGATGATTCTGCACTTCACACTGAAATTCTTTGAACTTTTCAAATGTTTCAGACTTGTGTTTCATAAAGTAGATATATCCATACCTACTTAAATCATCTGTGAAGGTCAGAAAATAACGATACCCACCGCGTGCTTCAACACTCATCGGACCGCATACATCGGTATGTATTACTTTCAATAAGTCATTAGCTCGCTCCATTGTTCCGGAGAACGGAGTTTTAGTCATCTTGCCCATGAGGCATGGTTCGCAAGCATCAAATGATTCATAATCAAGTGATTCCAAAAGCCCATCTGCATGGAGTTTCTTCAAGCGCTTTTCGCATCAATATTGTGAATATGTGTATCACTACGATCGAGATCCAATAAACCATTTACATTGGGTGTATGACCATAGAAGGTTTTATTCATGTAAACAGAACAACAATTATTCTCTGACTTAAATGAATAATCGTATCGCAATAAACATGATCCAATCATATTCATGCTCAATGCAAACACCAAATAACATTTATTTATTTAGGCCCAACACTAATCTCGAAGGTAGAGGGAGCGTGCGATGGTGATCTTATCAACCTTGGAATTACTTCCAACACACATCGTCACCTCATCATTAACTAGTCTCTGTTCATTTTGCAACTCCGGTTTCGAGTTACTAATCTTAGCAACTGAACTGGTATCAAATACTCAGGGGCTACTATGAACACTAGTAAAATACACATCAATAACATGTATATCAAATATACATTTGTTCACTTTGCCATCCTTCTTATCCGCCAAGTATTTGGGGCAGTTCCACTTCCAGTGACCATTTCCTTCGTAGTAGAAGCACTCAGTCTCAGGCTTGGGTTCAGCTTTGGGCTTCTTCACAGGAGCGGCAACTTGCTTTCCATTCTTTTTGAAGTTCCCTTTCTTTTCCTTGCCCTTTTTCTTGAAACTAGTGATTTTGTTAACCATCAACACTTCATGCTCCTTCTTGATTTCTACCATCGTCTATTTCAGTATCGCGAAGAGCTCAGGAGTTATTTTCGTTATCCCTCGCATATTATAGTTCATCACGAAGTTCTAGTAGCTTGGTGATAGTGACTAGAGAACTTTGTCAATCACTATCTTATCTGGAAGATTAACTCCCACTTGATTCAAGCGATTGTAGTACCCAGACATTCTGAGCACATGCTCACTGGTTGAGCTATTCTCCTCCATCTTGTAGGCAAAGTACTTGTCAGAGGTCTCATACCTCTTGACACGGGCATGAGTTTGAAATACCAATTTCAGCTCTTGGAACATCTCATATGCTCCGTGACGTTCAAAACATTTTTTTAAGTCCCGGTTCTAAGCCATAAAGCATGGCGCACTAAACTATCAAGTAGTCATCATATCGAGCTTGCTAAATGTTCATAGCATTTGCATCTGCTCCTGCAATAGGTCTGTCACCTAGCGGTGCATCAAGGACATAATTCTTCTGTGCAGCAATGAGGATAATCCTCATATCACAGACCCAGTCCGCATCATTGCTACTATCATATTTCAACTTATTTTTCACTAGGAACATATCAAAAATAAGGGAGCTATATCGCGAGTTATTGATCTACAACATAGATTTGCAAATACTATCACGACTAAGTTCATGATAAATTAAGTTCAATTAATCAAATTACTTAAGAACTCCCACTGAAATAGACATCCCTCAAGTCATCTAAGTGATACGTGATCCAAATCAACTAACCAATGTCCGATCATCACGTGAGATGGGGTAGTCATCAATGGTGAACATCTCTATGTTGATCATATCTACTATATGATTCACGTTCGACCTTTCGGTCTCCAGTGTTCCGAGGCCATGTCTGTACATGCTAGGCTCGACAAGTTTAACCCGAGTATTCTGCATGTACAAAACTATCTTGCACCCATTGTATTTGAACGTAGAGTCTATCACACCCGATCATCACGTGGTGTCTCAACACGACGAACTGTCGCAACGGTGCATACACTAGTAGAAAACAGGGCTTTGGTCCAAGCCAGCCCAGCCCATTAGTCCCGGTTCAGTCAGGAACCGGGACACATGGGGGCATACGTCCCGGTTCGTGCGCCCAGGGGGCCGGCCGGGACTCGTGGGGCATTGGTCCCGGTTCGTCTAGACCCTTTGGTGCCGGTTCCAGACACGAACCGGGACCAATGGGCCTCGCTCCTGGCCCACATCCATTGGTCCCGGTTCGTGGCTGGAACCGGGACCAAAGGGTGGCCTTTAGTCCCGGTTCCAACCACGAACCGGGACCAATGTTGTGCCTATATATACCCCTCGCCCGCGAGCAGAGCACTCCACTACTCTTTTTTTTCTGGCCGGCGAGGGGAGGTGTTTGTGGTGCTCTAGCCCACCTCCTATGCACATGAGGTGTTCGATGAAATGCCCGAGCAACACTACTTAAGCTTTCTCTTCTCCAAACTCTACCTTCAAGCTCCATTTTCCTCAAGATTTGTCTAGGTTTAGCGGTCCGTCATGTCCCGTCCCCGTCTTCACCGCTGTCGATCGCCCGCGCCGATCTCGTCGCCGGCATAACCGTGGTGAGCCTCTTGTTCTTATATTCTTTCTAAAAGAAAAAAATTCTTACTTGTATGATTTACATAGATACTTGTATAATTTTCTTACTTTTATTATTGTTTGTTATTATATAGTGCGATGGTTTTGGTATCCGCCCCCGTCGGCCCTCGTCCTGTCTATGATTCGGATGTGGTATATATTATATTTTATAACTATTTGGTTCATTTGTTGTTTATGACAATTATGCCGACCAACGTGACATAGATTTTTTTTATTTACGAGGTATGTGAACCGGAAATTCCAACCGACCCTATTGTCGAGAGGTTAAATTTAGTTGAAGAAGAAAACAATTACTTGAAGGAAAAATTGAAAAAAATTGAGGAGGAGAAGATGATATTGGAGTTGCATGTTGCAGATGTCGTCGATGATCACAAGATCAAGATGGATGCAATGCACTTCAAGATTAGAAAGTATAGAAAATATGCCATTCATACCGAGGCTTGGTATCATTATGCCGTTGGATCAATTGTTACCTTGGTTGCGATTATGATCGCATTTGTTGTTGCATTGAAATGTTTTACATAGTTTCAATAATGTATGGTTTAATTAGATGCTCTGAAGAGCTATATGTTGTTCAATGAGAACTATGTATGTACTTTGGTTTTAATGTGATGATGAACTTCTATTAATTTGGTCACTTATCTCTTCCTGATGTTTTGTAATGGTTTTTGACACACTTAATTATATATAATGCACGCAGATGAACCGGCAATGGATGTACGGTGACAGACGCACCTCCGAGTACATTAAGGGCGTGCATAATTTTCTCGAAGTGGCTGAGGCAAACAAGCAGAATGGTTTTATGTGTTGTCCATGCCCTATATGTGGGAATACGAAGTCTTACTCTGACCGGAAAATCCTTCACACCCACCTGCTTTATAAGGGTTTCATGCCACACTATAATGTTTGGACCAGGCACGGAGAAATAGGGGTTATGATGGAAGACAGCGAAGAAGAAGAGGACGATGACAACTATGTGCCCCCTGAATACGATGATGCTGCAACGGGGGAAGCTGAAGATCAAGAGGAACCAGACGATGTGCCCGATGATGATCTCCGCCGGGTCATTGTTGATGCAAGGAGACAGTGCGAAAGTGAAAAGGAGAAGCTGAAATTCGATCGCATGTTAGAGGATCACCAAAAAGGGTTGTACCCCAATTGCGAAGATGGCAACACAAAGCTCGGTACCGTACTGGAATTGCTGCAGTGGAAGGCAGAGAATGATGTGCCTGACAAAGGATTTGAGAAGCTACTGAAAATATTGAAGAAGAAGCTTCCAAAGGATAACGAATTGCCCGACAGTACGTACGCAGCAAAGAAGGTCATATGCCCTCTAGGATTGGAGGTGCAGAAGATACATGCATGCCCTAATGACTGCATCCTGTACCGCGGTGCGTACGAGGATTTGAACGCATGCCCGGTATGCGGTGCATTGCGGTATAAGATCAGACGAGATGACCCTTGTGATGTTGACGGCGAGCCCCCCAGGAAGAGGGTTCCTGCCAAGGTGATGTGGTATGCTCCTATAATACCACGGTTGAAACGTCTGTTCAGAAACAAAGAGCATGCCAAGTTGATGCGATGGCACAGAGAGGACCGTAAGAAAGACGGGAAGTTGAGAGCACCCGCTGACGGGTCGCAGTTGAGAAAAATCGAGAGAAAGTACCGGACTGAGTTTGCAGGTGACCCAAGAAACGTATGGTTTGGTTTAAGCGCGGATGGCATTAATCCTTTCGGGGAGCAGAGCAGCAATGACAGCACCTGGCCCGTTACTCTATGTATCTATAACCTTCCTCCTTGGCTGTGCATGAAGCGGAAGTTCATTATGATGCTAGTACTCATCCAAGGCCCTAAGCAACCCGGCAACGACATTGATGTGTACCTAAGGCCATTAGTTGAAGAACTTTTACAACTGTGGAATGGAAATGGTGTACGTGTGTGGGATGAGCACAGACAGGAGGAATTTGACCTGCATGCGTTGCTGTTTGTAACCATCAATGATTGGCCTGCTCTCAGTAACCTTTCAGGACAGACAAACAAGGGATACCACGCATGCACGCACTGTTTAGCTGACACCGAAAGTATATACCTGGACAAATGCAGGAAGAATGTGTACCTGGGGCATCATCGATTTCTTCCGACCAACCATCAATGTCAAAAGAAAGGCAAGCATTTCAAAGGCGAGGAAGATCACTGGAAGAAGCCCGCCATGCATACCGGTGATCACGTACTTGCTATGGTCAATGATTTACACGTAATCTTTGGAAAGGGTCCCGGCGGACTATCTGTTCCGAATGACACTGAGGGACGCGCTCCCATGTGGAAGAAGAAATCTATATTTTGTGACCTACCCTACTGGAAAGACCTAGAGGTTCGCTCTTCAATTGACGTGATGCACGTGACAAAGAACCTTTGCGTGAACCTGCTAGGCTTCTTGGGCGTGTATGGAAAGGCAAAAGATACACCGGAAGCACGGGAGGACCTGCAACGTTGGCACGAAAAAGACGGCATGCCTCCAAAGCAGTATGAAGGTCCTGCCAGCTACGCTCTTACCAAAGAAGAGAAGGAAATCTTCTTTGAATGCCTGCTCAGTATGAAGGTCCCGTCTGGCTTCTCGTCGAATATAAAGGGAATAATAAATATGGCAGAGAAAAAGTTTCAGAACCTAAAGTCTCATGACTGCCACGTGATTATGACGCAACTGCTTCCGGTTGCATTGAGGGGGCTTCTACCGGAAAACGTTCGATTAGCCATTGTGAAGCTATGTGCATTCCTCAATGCAATCTCTCAGAAGGTGATCGAT
Organism: Thinopyrum elongatum; assembly: GCA_011799875.1. NCBI lineage: Eukaryota > Viridiplantae > Streptophyta > Magnoliopsida > Poales > Poaceae > Thinopyrum > Thinopyrum elongatum. The sequence goes on from CM022303.1 coordinate 77,237,351, forward strand.
CCAGAAATCATACCAAGGCTAAGGAGTGATGTGGCGCAATGTCTTGTCAGTTTCGAGCTGGTGTTCCCACCATCCTTCTTCAATATCATGACGCACGTCCTAGTTCATCTAGTCGACGAGATTGTCGTTCTGGGCCCCGTATTTCTACACAATATGTTCCCCTTTGAGAGGTTCATGGGAGTCCTAAAGAAATATGTACGTAACCGCGCTAGGCCAAAAGGAAGCATCTCCATGGGCCATCAAACAGAGGATGTCATTGGGTTTTGTGTTGACTTCATTCCTGACCTTAAGAAGATTGGTCTCCGTCAATCGCGGTATGAGGGGAGACTGACTGGAAAAGGCACGCTAGGAGGGGACTCAATAATATGCAGGGACGGGCATTCTCGGTCTCAAGCACACTACACAGTTCTACAGAACTCTACCTTGGTGACCCCATATGTCGATGAACACAAGAACATTCTGTGCACCAAACACCCGGAGCAGTGTGACGACTGGATTACATGTGAACACATCAGGACTTTCGGCAGTTGGTTGGAAACACATCTCAGAGGTGACAACACTGTTTCTGATGAGCTGTACTCGTTGTCCAGGGGACCATCTTCGACTGTATTGACTTACATTTTACACGATCGCCCAAGATCAAAAGAGCACTAACCAAAACAGTGGTGTCCGCTTTGATGCAGCAACCAAGAGGGGAAAGGACACATATTATGGTTACATAGTGGACATATGGGAACTTGACTATGGACATGATTTTAAGGTCCCTTTGTTTAAGTGCAAATGGGTCAATCTGTCAGGAGGCGGGGTACAGGTAGAGCCACATTACGGAATGACAACAGTGGATCTGAACAATCTTGGGTACACAGACAAACCATTCGTCCTAGCCAATGATGTGGCGCAAGTTTTCTATGTGAAGGACATGTCTACCAAAACGAGAAAAAGAAAAGATAAGGAAGCGAATACATCATACGATGAGCCAAAGCGCCACATCGTTCTTTCAGGGAAAAGAGACATCGTGGGAGTGGAGGGTAAGACAGACATGTCTGAAGATTATGAAAAGTTTCATGAAATTCTTCCCTTCAAAGTCAAGGCTGACCCAAGCACCCTGTTAAGCGATGAAGAATATCCATGGTTACGGCGCAATAAGCAAAGGACACAAGCGAAGAAAAAGTGAAGACAGATGAAGTCAGAAAGGGTTGAAAATTGATGATGTGGCTTTGAATGGTTCATTTTGAGCACACAAAAAGTCTGGAGTTCAAATTAGTTCAAAAAAATGAAATCCCTTTGTAACAGGTGAGTTTTTTTCCGAAACCCTGATACTTCGAAAGAGATTGTCTATTTTGTACACGAAGTGCATCCAGTTTTTGCCGTAACCCTCTCAACTTTTTAGCACATGCTATGTGGGTGAAATGATGATATCATGCTCATTTTCAACCTCTTCAGAGTTCATTTGAAGTGCTTTTCAACTTTTTAAACCTCTTGTATTATTGAAACTAAAATTATATAAAATTTATGCAACTAAAATTATCAAAGTATTTTCTCTTCAAAACATTAAAAGAAAAAGAATTTTCATAAAATAAATAAAAAAAGCAAAAAAGAAAATAAAATAAATAAGTAGAAACAAAATAAACTTTAATAAATAAGTAGAAACAAAATAAAATAAATAAAAATAGCAACAGTAAGTATTTTGTTGTAAGTAGAAACAAAATAAAATAAATAAAGCAACAAAGAAAACAAAAAAAAAGTGTCGCCTACTGGGCCACCACGGCCTGAATACGACTAGAAACCCAACCATGGGCCAGGATTCAGGCCCGCAGTAGGCCCACAGGCACATAGTGCGAGTTTAGGCTCGAAAGCCTGCAGTTGAGAGGAGCTCGAGAGAGTGGGCGCAGCAGCGCTTATAAACCACTCTCGAGCTCTCTCAACTAGCGAGGTGGGACTAAACTTTTGGCCGCGACGCGGGCAGCACAAGGCTTTTTGTCCCGGTTGGTGGCACCAACCGGGACTAAAGGGGTGCATTGGTACCGGTTCGTGGCACCAACCGGGACCAATGCACGCCCTTTAGTCCTGGTTGGTTCCACCAACCGGGACCAAAGGTCCCTGCTTCCCGCCCTTTGGGCTGCTGAAAAAAGACCTTTGGTCCCGGTTGGTGGCACCAACCGGGACTAAAGGGGGGCATTGGTCCCGGTTGGTGCCACGAACCGGGACCAAAGCCTTTGCTATATAAGCCAGCACTTAGGAAATTTTCAGATTTCCATCGCCAGTTCGTGCCCGACGCCCCAGCGCTGCTCCTCGTCGCCGTCGCCGTCGTCGCCCCTGCCTCCGACGTCGTCGCCGCGCCGCCCCTGCCCCGAGCCCTCGACGCCGTCGCCGCCCGCTCCCCGCACCTCGTCGTCGTCGTCCAACGCCCCTGCCCCTGACCACGCCGTCGCCGCGCCGGCCCCTGCCCCGCGCCCAAGCCCCTGCCCCGGCCCGCCCCCGCCGTCGCCGTCGTCGTCGTCGCCGTCGCCATCGCCGTCGCCAGCCGCCCCCGCTTTGAGCCGCCGAGCCGCCCCGTCTCTGTTTTTTTTCATTTTTTATTAGATTAATTTTTTGTTCATATATATATAATGTATATATTTATGTATGTGCCTATATGTATGTAGATGTTCATAATGTATTAATTTTTTTGTTCAGAGCATGTTTTTGTTCATGATGAGGGGGGTGGGGGTCGATGTACATATGTATATATATGATGTAATTTTTTTGTTCATATATATATATATATAATGTAATTTTTTTCAATGTATATATGTATGTGGTAGCTATATATGCATGATGAGGGGGGTGGGGGTCGATATACCCCCTCCCCGATAACTTTGACATGAGGGGGAGGGGTCGATATACCCCCTCCCCGATTACTACTGATGTGTTTGTTCATAGCATTTTTTTCAATGTATGTATGTATGGATGGATATAGAAAATGTTCATATATGATGTTTTTTTTGTTCATAGCAATTTTTTTCCATGTATGTATGTATTTTTTTTAGATGTGCTATGTTTTTTCAGATGAGATGAAATGAGATGAGTTGTCCATTTGTTGTATAAACATAACCCCGATAACTTCAATTCCCCTCGGGCTTATATTTTTGTGAGCATAGAAATTTTTGTAACTTGTATGTGTTTGATCACCGCGGACTTATATACTTGATTGGACTATGGAGTGCATATTTAGTCGAGTCCAACATCAATATTTGTGAATGATTTCATATTGTTGGGCACCGCGGATAGTTGTGAGAGGAGTTTTTCCTTTGATTTTGAGGCATGTGATCTAGATAATGTCCAATGCCTCATATCGCGAACATAGTTATATTGGACAATTGATCTTCATATAAATGAAGCACAAAAGTTTAGCAAACAGTTTGGCAATCACTTAGAAATTTTCATGTTGTAGGAGTACATGTAAAAAAATTCAGAGTTGTTCATTCACTTCGACATGAGGGGGGACGTCGATCAACCCCCTCTCGCCCGAACAAGTCTATGTATTATTTTATATCGCGGTGGACATATATCAAAGTTTGATCATATGTCAAAGTTTGAATTTTGACATATGCAACATTTGATCATATATCAAAGTTTGATCATATGTCAAAGTTTGAATTTTGACATATGCAACATTTGATCATATGTCAAAGTTTGATCATATGTCAAAGTTTGAATTTTGACATATATAGATTTATCAAGAATGCCCCCATTATGGATGTGCACAAGTTGATCCAATTTTTTTCCTGATCTCATCTATATATATATTCTTCTATATGTCACGTTGTCTGTCAAAGTATTGAAGAAATCCATGGCTTCATCATTAGTCGGAAGTAACAGGCGTATGATGCTATGAAGCTCTTCAAAGTTGTTTTGGAACGGAGTTCCGGATAGAATAATTCGCCTTTTGGTATGAATTTCAGCAAAGGCCTTCCAAATAGCGATATTCGGAAGGCTCTTTGCTGAACTTTGTACCAAAAAGCGAATTATTCTATCGGGAACTCCGTTCCAAAACAACTTTGAAGAGCTTCGTACCATTATACGCCTGTCATTTCCGGCTAATGATGAAGTCATGGTTTTCTTGAATTCTTTGACACTAGACAACGTGACTTATAGAAGGGTAGATGAGATCAGGAAAAATATGGACCATTTTCTGCACATCCAGAATGGCGTCATTTTGTTAAATCCCTTGTCGGTCCGGACGTCAGACATTCATGAGAGAGGCGGTCCGGCCCAAACACTAGAAGCGTTGTCGAGGCCACCCCAAACCCTAGAAGCGTTGCCTAGGCCACCCCAAACACTAGGAGAGTTGTCGAGGCCACCCCAAACCGTAGAAGCGTCGAGCTAGCTAGGTCTACGTTTGCACTAATATATCCATCTGTCATGTTTGTATATTAATTGCCATGCTGTAATATTTGCAGAAACTATGGAGCACCGAGACAGCGAAGCAGAACAGTTGTTGGGGGACATAATCCTTGGCGGAGGTGATATCTTGTCGTATCTCAACGACACCGATGGTCTGGAAGGAGAGGGTGAAGCAGGCTCCGGTGATCAAACAATGGAGGTGGAAGGACATGATTATGATGGCTCCGATGAGCAAACGGAGGAAGGAGCTGTTGCAAAGTCCGGCGAGGTATATATATTAATTAAGCCTGTGCTGACTAGCTAATTGATGCATTAATTGTTTTGGTATGTACACATATTAACTCTCTTCTTTCTTCTTTTCTAGC
>CM022303.1:79052243-79359385 GCA_011799875.1 Thinopyrum elongatum
ACCCTCTAAAATTATTCTGGGCATGATCCGAAACATTTTCAGTGCGGTAGTTTTCATCAGCGGAAAGCATTAACAGCGGTTACGGCAGTTTCGGAACATTTCCGGTTTTTCTCTCCGAAAATTCCCAGAAGTTCCCAGACCAATTCTGGCATCCTCTGAAAATTTCCAGGCGGTGCCGAAACCCTTTTTGACCAAATAAAATATTCCGAAACAACTTTTCGGTTTTACCGAAACTCTTTCGGTGTTCTCTCTCTCGGAACTCTTCCGTTGTCTCCGAAACATTTTCGGTGACTTTCTCTCAGACTCCCTGTCTAGCGTTCAACAGATAGATGACCCTTAAGCGTGTGACCCTATAGGTTCGGTGAAGTATAGACATGACACGGAACCCCTTCCGATCAATGATCAACATCGGAGCCGTGGACACCCATATTGACCCCTATACCCACACGAATGAATATTCGAGTGAACCTCCAGTTGCCATGCGCTATTCCTGTTGCTTCACGATATGTTACAAATACCCGAGGTTAGACATGTTGGCATCCCCGTGGATCAACAACTTGTCCACTATGCCAGTTACCCCGTTATCGGTATTTGTTCTCTTTTCTCGTTACCGTGTTCCGGCATCCCCGTGATCAAATCACAAAGTGTCTGGCCAGACGATGATGGATACCGTAACACCGAGAGGGCCCAGAGATATCTCTCCATCGTCGGAGGAGCAAATCCCAATCTTGAGCTATCAAGTTACTTGACACACTTTTCCATGAACCCGTAAGCCGCCGTAATAGCCACCCATTTACGGATGACGTTTAACAAACCCCAAAGTTCATGAAGCAAGCATGAAGAAACTCGATACTCTCATGGTCTGAGGAATCATGCAAACGTTAACCATCTCTGTGTTATAAACCATTAACTTGTGACGAATGTATCTCATAGCATAACATCAATCGGGTCGATTCAACACAAATGTTCTTCTAACATTTTGCCCTCAAAGTTGCTGGCATAGACATGCCCATGATCAGGAAAACAGAACCATCATGCAACACTTGAGCCAGTCATAGAGGCTTGACTAGGAATACATTTTACCGTTTATTATTCCACACGTGCATATGAGTCTTCCTCCGAGCCTCGTGGTTATTGCAGACTCGAGAACCATAGCAGTTATAGCATGGAACATAAACATAATAATGAGCATGGAGATAAATAATAACATTTATTATTGCCTCTAGGGCATATCTCCTACAGGGGTGGGGTGGGATGTTGAAATACCAAAATACCCAAGCTTCATGTCACACATGAAAGGGCATAATGGTAACACAAGGGGGGCACCAAGGGGAAACCACCATGGCAGCCCTTGGGCCGGCCCACATCTTGTCCCCCCCCATTGGGGGGCACCCCCAACAAGCCACCAACATGTCTCCATGAAACATGCATGCTCCCTAGACAAAAAGCCAACAAACATGCAACCACCGATTCGTGGGATCTTGTCCCCTAGCGCTGAGACAAGATGTTTTCCACGAAACTTTTTCTGAAAAATTCCAGAAGGTCCCAGAACATTTGTAGCACCCTCTAAAATTATTCTGGGCACGATCCGAAACATTTTCGGTGCGGTGGTTTTTATCAGCGGAAAGCATCAACAGCGGTTACGGCAGTTTCGGAACATTTCCGGTTTTTCTCTCTGAAAATTCCCAGAAGTTCCCAGACCAATTCTGGCATCCTCTGAAAATTTCCAGGTGGTGCCAAAACCCTTTTTGACCAAATAATATATTCCGAAACAACTTTTCGGTTTTACCGAAACTCTTTCGGTGTTCTCTCTCTCGGAACTCTTCCGTTGTCTCCGAAACATTTTCGGTGACTTTCTCTCAGACTCCCTGTCTAGCGTTCAACAGATAGATGACCCTTAAGCATGTGACCCTATAGGTTCGGTGAAGTATAGACATGACCGGAACTCTTTCCGATCAATGATCAACATCGGAGCCGTGGACACCCATATTGACCCCTATACCCACACGAATAAATATTCGAGTGAACCTCCAGTTGCCGTGTGCTATTCCTGTTGGTTCGCGATATGTTACAAATACCCGAGGTGAGACATGTTGGCATTCCCGTGGATCAACAAATTGTCCACTATGCTAGTTACCTCGTTACTGGTATTGTTCTCTTTTCTCGTTACCGTGTTCCGGCATCCCCGTGATCAAATCACAAAGTGTCTGGCCAGACGATGATGGATACCATAACACCGAGAGGGCCCAGAGATCTCTCTCCATCGTCGGAGGAGCAAATCCCAATCTCAAGCTATCAAGTTACTTGACACACTTTTCCATGAACCTGTAAGCCGCCGTAATAGCCACCCATTTACGGATGACATTTAACAAACCCCAAAGTTCATGAAGCAAGCATGAAGAAACTCGATACTCTCATGGTCTAAGGAATTTTGCAAACATTAACCATCTCTGTGTTATTAACCATTAACTTGTGACGAATGTATCTCATAGCATAACATCAATCGGGTCGATTCAACACAAATGTTCTTCTAACATTGTGCCCTCAAAGTTGCTGGCATAGACATGCCCATGATCAGGAAAACAGAACCATCATGCAACACTTGAGCCAGTCATAGAGGCTTGACTAGGAATACATTTTATCGTTTATTATCCCACACATGCATATGTGTCTTCCTCCAAGCCTCGTTTTATTGCAGACCCGAGAACCATAGCAGTTATAGCGTGGAACATAAACCTAATTATGAACAGGGAGATAATCAATAACATTTATTATTGCCTCTAGGGCATATCTCCTACAGACTCCCACTTGCACTAGAGTCAATAATCTAGTTAATGCTAATGCACTTCACACCTGTGGCACACCGGTGTAAATATGCTTCGCTTGTGGTATAGCCTGATGTCCAACGGATCTGACAACTTCAGATCCATGTGTATCTTTGCATATCCTCGTGTTTTCACGCTTTCACAAAATTCATATTTTGTGTGGACTTGGTTTTGTATGTATGTGAATCACAGGTCGAACCTGGATTCCTCAGACTGAGTTATGGAGCAACTACCTGCAGTAGTGTCCCATTGACAAAAGCCATCTTGGAACCATACTAAGTTCATGAATGAACTATATGATTCAACATCTTCTTTGTCGCTTTTATAAGCGGCAACATACTTTGCCTCTGTTATAGAATTCGCCACAGTAACTTGTTTGGAACAATTTCCAACTACCGTGCCACCATATTGTGTATTACACAAAACCTTGAATTTAAATCAAAAATCGCTTGGAGCATGGATGAAGACTGTATCGATGTAACCTTTTACAACGAACTCTTCATGATCTCCGCTTGCGAGAAAACATGTCGTCAGTGCTACTATAGTACTCAATGACCCTTTTTCACTGTTGTCCCATGATCAGAACTTTTGATCACTTTGGTATCTATACTCGCAACAATTTGGGAGTATCGGACATATCTGGTTGTTTTACATACCATGGAATACATGATTAATCCAAACACAAGAGTGTGTGGAATCTCCATCATGTATTTTGCTCATTAGTGTTTTGGGACACCGAGTCTTGCAAAAACTCTTTCCATGTGACTTCGGCAAGAATCACTCCTTGGCCCTTTTTAATGCTAAAAAGTTTTAGCATTTTGTCAATATGTATCTTTGCTCAGCCCCATCAGGTAAATCTATCTCCATAGATCATGATGCCTAATATGAAGGCTATTTAGCCCAAGCACTTCATCGAAAAACCCTTTTCAAATGAAGGCCTAATTCGTGTCAAGAAATTTAATTCCAATTTAACAATGTGTCAAGCACACAACGTTTTTAGAAATATTATTATGCTCCCACTTACTTTCTTGAATCACAAGCATCTTCGTTACCCATTGATGAAGTCAAAAATCCTTTTGACCATTTCATCAAAACATGAAGATTCCAACTCCATTTTGCTCTCTTCTGTCCATCACTTGAACTCTGAAGTTTGCATACTTACTAGCATCCTCTGGAATGACAAAATACCTTGGATTGTAACACATGCAAGTCCTTGGTTTCATTTCCATCAGATGGAAATCCTTTCGTCATCCTTGTTTCATATCTCATGATTGAAATATGTATTAATTGCTAGTTCAACCCGAACCGACTTTAAGCATCGCTACGGTGAAACATCCTCATCGTAGTCAACTCCTTGAACTTGTTATTTCAACAAGTCGAGCTTTATGGATAAAACATTTTTATCCGTATCAGTTTTAAGTTCCATAAAATTCGTTAGAATCTAAGCCTTCCGAAAGGTGTATCAAGATTTTAATCTTGAAACATTTATATGAAAACTATCTCGGATTGTATTGGCATTTAGCCAATTCCGGAGTCAGGGCCCATCAACGCTTCCTTGTGTATCGTAGGTATAATGTTGTCTAACAACAATATCTCGTCTGCGCACCTGAGAGGTTTGCACGAGCCTTGCCTACGTGGTTCAGCTGCAAGTTCGACCGAAGTCCATACATTTTATTGGAGAGACTTCCGTATCAGTCGCAGTTGGAAACTCTGGAATTACTTCCAAGGTCTCTTTCCTTTGACCTGATGACGAAGATACTATTTATCTCGTCGAGTTGCACTGTTCTCCCACTCACCTTTTTGAAAGAACCATTTTCTTCAAAAAGCATACCGTTCTTTGTGGCAAACCTATTTGCCTTGGCATAGTGAGGGAGGAATACCCAACATTTTGGGATAACCTACAAAGTAGCACTTGTCTGATTTGGAATAGGTTTGTAACCATTTACACAAGCCCCTTATTCCAAATGTTTAAGAAAAGATATAACATGGTTGGGCATACCATACCATGGCGTCATTTCAACAGACTTGATGGAGCTCTTTTCAGTGTAAAAGCCGCAGTCTCTAAAGCATCACTTTAAAAGGGATAATGGCAAATTTATTTATGTCATCTTTGATCTTACCATGTCATAAATGGTTCGATTACATCTTCACGGACTTTCCACTCGCAGTGGTTTTCCGGAAGTGCAAGTTATGAAACCCCTTTCACAACTCATCAGACATTCGCTAAACTTGTAACTGAAATATTCCTTTCTGCAATCGAATTGTAGAAACATAATTTTTCTTGTTACAATAACTTCTACTTCATTTTTGAAAACCTTTCGAATGATTTCAAAAGATCCAGACTTACGTCTCGTCAAGTAAATATCCATATATCTACTTGAGTCATTTTTGAAGATAGATAAATCCACTACTAACAACATTTATCGGACTACATACATCAAATGTATGATCACCAATAAGTTTGTTTTTCGTTCCTAATGGCCTGTGAACGGTATTTCAGTCACTTCACTTTTCGGAGGAAATTTGCAAGTGTCAGATGATTCAAAATCAAACGACTTCAAAATCCATCATAATGGAATTTTCCATGCGGGTTTCTCCAATGTGACCAAATGCAGTGCCACACTTGTGTGGTATTCTCCTAGTCTTACGACATTTAGCGTCAGTGTTATGGATGTATCATATTACTATCAATATTCATAACATACATCCCATCTGGATGGAAGCATGGCCCTTCATGTTATTCATAATACTGAACAACAATTGTTATTTTATGAATAACCCTTTTGCAACAACATTGTGCAAGGGGCTCGAGTGTAAAACTCTAAAATGAATTATGAATGTAAATCCAGAGGTAATATATTATTATCATTATTCATAACATATATCTCATTCTCAATGAAAGTATGGCCCTTATGTTATTCATAACATCGAACATAAAAAGTTCTCTTATGAACAACCTTCTTGCAAGATACCTCATGCAAATGGGCTAGAGTTTGTGAAACTCTAAATGAATTATGAAAATAAATACAGACGGTAATACACCGATGGAAGGTATAGTAACATTTACTATGTTCCCTGTGTATACCTAAACCTCATTCCCGGCTGGTTTTTCAGGCCATAGTAGTTCTTACATCGAGTTGCAACAGAATGCAATCGAGCGGGTATCTTTGTGATTAACTCACAATACCCAAGAATCAGTGATTAACAATTTAATCATAATTCCCAAGAACTATATCTTTGACCAGCCTTCTATACATCAAAAACTTGTATGACATTCATACATGAGCTGGATATTCCAGTCTTCTTTCTTATTGCCTTTATACTTCTAACAGTTTAACTTTTAGTATTTCTCCTACTTCCAGAAGAAGCACCCAACTTAAGAGTGGCGTTAGCCCCGGACTTCCTAGGCATGAAAGTTTCACTAACACCCTTCGGACACTTCCTTTCTCTTTAAGTTGTTGTTTTATTCACCTTTCATCATATGACAGGCGTTCTCCTGGATCCCTCTCTTATCAGTCTAATGCATAGTAAACTCCTTTACTAATAGTTTGCAAACAAACACTGCTTTGGATATCTCATATCTTTTACCCTTTGTTTGTCCCTGAAAATGATTTTCAGATTCCATGAATATCACATAACTATCCAAACTTTCGAAGTTCGGGTCTCATGGAAGCAAACATATTGCACTTGACTGAAATGGAATTCTAGCTTTTGGATCGAAGGACGAGAGTCACATGATCCATAGCATAAGCGAGGGAATACCGAAAGTATGCGATAGGACAAAGTCCTTCTCGGCACTCTTGAGGACAATCCTCACATTACATTACCAACCGTAAAGTTTTAACCAGATATTTAATAGCTATTCAATTTTAACAGGGAAGGTGGAAACGCGAGCCATAATTCTACAACTATTATGCAAATCACACTTAGACAGTGTTCAAAATTAATTGCACTGAGAATTAAACAAGTTAATTCAACAGTGTGCTCCCACTCAAATCAATATCTCTCATAATTGATTGTGAGTGATTCAAGATCCGCATATCAATTCAACGCCATTGACGGGTTCATCACTAATGACGTGAATTTCAATCGGTAGGACAACTTGCCAATCACATCTCTATGTGACTCTTGTCCATCTTTCGATGCGTGTGGTCCGAGCTCAGGACTGTCCTGCTTGAACGTCAAGACATCCAAGTGATCACGCAGTGAGGTCTGACCTTCACCCGCCTTACACCTCTCTAATCGTTCGTGCTCATGTGTACATGGCGCACCCCGAAAAGATACGTGTTGTAGATCGTGCTACACTTGCAAGAACACGAACTACTTGATATTTTGTGAGAGATCACCCTAATAAAAGCGACTACCGCGCAATCAAGAAGGGTGCACCATAAGGGATAATCATCTCAGGCAATTCATAATAGCATGATATGGTATAGCCCTTTCTGACGGAGAAGTCTTTCAATTATTCGTCTTCGGCATTCGCGTCAGTGTTCACCTTCGCGAAGATTGCCACCACCTTGTCGATGCACCAGATAATATTGCTATCTCTATAGCTAATAAAATAATGCATTACACAAGGTTGACACGCAGGTCAATTAAAGTGCAATCATATGGCTCCAGCCATCATGCCAAATCATGACACGCAGGTCATGTTAATCAATTTACATCATATAGTCATCTCATACATAATCAAATTATTATGAGCACTGCTATACCACATCATATGCACATGCAAACCCTCCTGCAAAAACCAAGTTAGACGCCTCTAATCGGTTCATGCAAAAACTTGTTTTTCGTGGCTTCTAAGGTTTCGAAACAAACCGAAGCTACCAACGTCCATCATCAAGTATGATAATTCAAGTCGCTAGATTAACAATGCGGGGTGTATGAAGCACGAGATAATAAAATCTTGAACCCCATACTAAACTTCGTCATACGCATGACCCCCGTGCAGATCATATCTGCATTGCCCTTTTGTCTGCGAAATTTCATCTTTCTTTTTAACTACGGTGGAATTCAATGAACTGTTAGCACTTCGTTGATCTGTCAATCAGCATACTCAGGAGCAGCATGAATGGATCGCGGATTGCCAGAACTTTGTGAGATTCCACAATGCTGTCATGATCAGGACTACGCAAATTCAAGGGAAGCAACAAGAACATCGGGTAACAGATTTCATCTGCTACCCGCACAAATAATTTTCAGCAATAGATCTCATCTACTACCTAATTATATTGTGCAACACCCATACATCTCCATGTATTCTAGATCGCAACCTGCATCTATGCATAGCACGGCTCATGATGGCACTGTAGGGTAACGCAGCAGAAAACAAAAATTTTCCGCCCTACGCACCAGCCCAGGACCCCTATGGAGACTGCATACAAGGTTTGATCATTTTCGTTAGCGACTCGTAGCGCAGCGGAAGTAGAGTCGATGACTATCGTCGGTGCAGATCACCGCAGCTAGGATTTACAACCTCCCAACCGCGAGGATGTACTCCCTCATCTGCCCCTCGGACAGCCCTCCGGGAGGCCGTCGGACAGTTCCTCGGACGGTGTCACGGACAGCCCTTCGGGAGGACCCTCGAAACTCGGACGGTTACTCAGACAGCCCTCCGGGATGACACTCGAACAGCCCCTCGGGCAAAAGGACGAAACTACGACCTCTCTACAGAGTTGCACACATACGGTGTCATCTATCCGGCAGGGCTTCGCCGTCCAGAACTAGTTCCCACCGGAACCCAAACAGCCTTTCGGCTCTACGAAACTCTTTTCGTGGGAGGGAGAGAGAAGCCAGATAATTGCATGGCATGAGTATGAGAGCAAGGGGATGAAGGAGATGGCAGCCCGAACTCCTCCTTTTATAGGCCAAGGCAAGGGGTGGGGTGGGATGTTGAAATACCAAAATACCCAAGCTTCATGTCACACATGAAAGGGCATAATGGTAACACAAGGGGGGCACCAAGGGGACACCACCATGGCAGCCCTTGGGCCGGCCCACATCTTGTCCCCCCCCATGGGGGGGGCCCCCCCAACAAGCCACAAACATGTCTCCATGAAACATGCATGCTCCCTAGACAAAAAGCCACCAAACATGCAACCCCCGATTCGTGGGATCTTGTCCCCTCGCGCTGAGACAAGATGTTTTCCGCGGAACTTTTTCCGAAAAATTCCAGAAGGTCCCAGAACATTTCTAGCACCCTCTAAAATTATTCTGGGCACGATCCGAAACATTTTCGGTGCGGTGGTTTTTATCAGCGGAAAGCATCAACAGCGGTTACGGCAGTTTCGGAACATTTCCGGTTTTTCTCTCTGAAAATTCCCAGAAGTTCCCAGACCAATTCTGGCATCCTCCGAAAATTTCCAGGCGGTGCCGAAACCCTTTTTGACCAAATAATATATTCCGAAACAACTTTTCGGTTTTACCGAAACTCTTTCGGTGTTCTCTCTCTCGGAACTCTTCCGTTGTCTCCGAAACATTTTCGGTGACTTTCTCTCAGACTCCCTGTCTAGCGTTCAACAGATAGATGACCCTTAAGCATGTGACCCTATAGGTTCGGTGAAGTATAGACATGACCGGAACTCTTTCCAATCAATGATCAACATCGGAGCCGTGGACACCCATATTGACCCCTATACCCACAAGAATAAATATTCGAGTGAACCTCCAGTTGCCGTGTGCTATTCCTGTTGCTTCGCGATATGTTACAAATACCCGAGGTGAGACATGTTGGCATTCCCGTGGGTCAACAAATTGTCCACTATGCTAGTTACCGCGTTACCGGTATTGTTCTCTTTTCTCGTTACCGTGTTCCGGCATCCCCGTGATCAAATCACAAAGTGTCTGGCCAGACGATGATGGATACCATAACACCGAGAGGGCCCAGAGATATCTCTCCATCGTCGGAGGAGCAAATCCCAATCTCGAGCTATCAAGTTACTTGACACACTTTTCCATGAACCCGTAAGCCGCCGTAATAGCCACCCATTTACGGATGACGTTTAACAAACCCCCAAAGTTCATGAAGCAAGCATGAAGAAACTCGATACTCTCATGGTCTAAGGAATTTTGCAAACATTAACCATCTCTGTGTTATTAACCATTAACTTGTGACGAATGTATCTCATAGCATAACATCAATCGGGTCGATTCAACACAAATGTTCTTCTAACATTGTGCCCTCAAAGTTGCTGGCATAGACATGCCCATGATCAGGAAAACAGAACCATCATGCAACACTTGAGCCAGTCATAGAGGCTTGACTAGGAATACATTTTATCGTTTATTATCCCACACATGCATATGAGTCTTCCTCCAATCCTCGTTTTATTGCAGACCCGAGAACCATAGCAGTTATAGCATGGAACATAAACCTAATTATGAACAGGGAGATAATCAATAACATTTATTATTGCCTCTAGGGCATATCTCCTACATTACAAAGATTCCCTATGGTTTGTCCAAAGTGGGACTTTCCAGATATATAAGTCCGGAAACTCACTGAAGAAGAAAGCGATGACAGTGAAGCCGGTCACATCCCAGAGTGGGATCGTTGGGTGTGAAACTTTGTCTTCGCGTGTGTCCCTTTGCGCCGTAACCATGGACAATGTTCATCATTTAACTGGATGCTCGGGTCAATATTCACTGTGAAGGGAGCAATTTCATGAAACTTTTCATAATATTCTGACATGTTTGTCTTGTCATCCACTTCCACGTTGTTTCTTTTACCTGAAAGAACTTTGTGGCGCTTTGGTTCATCGTATGATGTATTCGCTTCCTTATCTTTTCTTTTTCTCGGCTTGGTAGACATGTCCTTCATATAGAAAACCTGCGCCACATCATTGGCTAGGACGAATGGTTTGTCTGCGTACGCAAGATTGTTGAGATCCACTATTGTCATTCCGTACTGCGGGTCTTCCGTTACCCCGCCTCGTGTCAGATTTACCCATTTGCACCGAAACAAAGGGACCTTCAAACCACGTCCATAGTCAAGTTGCCAGATCTCCTCTATGTAACCATAATATGTGACCTTTGCCCTCTTGGTTGCTGCATCAAAACGGACACCACTGTTTTGGTTGGTGCTCTTCTTATCTTGGGCGATCTTGTAAAATGTATTCCCATTTATCTCGTAACCTTTGAAAGTCATAATATTCGAAGATGGTAACTGGGACAACAAGTACAGGTCATCTTCAATAGCGTCGTCATGCATGGCACGTGTCTGCAACCAACCGGCGAAAGTCTCCGTTTGTTCACGTGTAATCCAGTTGTCAGACTGCTCCGGGTGTTTGGAGCGTAGAATATTCTTGTGTTCCTCCATATACGGAGCCACCAAGGCGGAATTTTGTAGAACTGTGTAGTGTGCTTGAGTGAGAGAAAACCCGTCCATACAAATTATTTGTTTCGTTCCTAGCGTGCCATTTCCACCCAGTCTGCCCTTATGCCGCGATTCAGAAACACCAATCGGCTTAAGGTCAGAAATAAAGTCAATACAAAACTCAATGACCTCCTCATTTTCATGGCCCTTGGAGATGCTTCCGTCTGGCCTAGCACGGTTATGAACATATTTATTTAAGACTCCCATGAACCTCTCAAAGGGGAACATATTGTGTAGAAATACAGGACCGAGAACGTTAATCTCTTCGCATAGGTGAACTAGGACGTGCGTCATGATGTTGAAGAAGGATGGTGGGAACACCAACTCGAAATTGACAAGACATTGCACCAAATCATTCTCTAACCTTGGTATGATTTCTAGATCGATTACCTTCTGAGAGATTGCATTGAGGAATGCACATAGCTTCACAATGGCTAATCGAACGTTTTTCGGTAGAAGCCCCCTCAATGCAACCGGAAGCAGTTACGTCATAATCACGTGGCAGTCATGAGACTTTAGGTTCTGGAACTTTTTATCTGCCATATTTATTATTCCCTTTATATTCGACAAGAAGCCAGACGGGACCTTCATACTGAGCAGGCCTTCAAAGTAGATTTCCTTCTCTTCTTGGGTAAGAGCGTAGCTGGCATGACCCTGATGTATGCCGTCTTTTCCGTGCATACGTTGCTGGTCCTCCCGTGCCTCCGATGTATCGTTTGTCTTCCCATACATGCCCAAGAAGCCAAGCAGGGTCACGCAAAGATTCTTCGTCACGTGCATCACGTCGATTGCAGAGCGGACCTCTAGGTCTTTCCAATAGGGTAGGTCGCAAAATATAGATTACTTCTTCCACATGGGTGCGCGTCCGTCAGCGTCATTCGGAACAGATTGTCCGCCAGGACCCTTTCCAAAGATTACCTTCAAATCCTTGACCATATCATGTACATCATCACCTGTACGGTGGCGAGGCTTCGTCCGGTGATCTGCCTCACCTTTGAAATGCTTGCCTTTCTTTCTTACGGGATGCCTGCTCGGAAGAAATCGACGATGTCTCAGCTACACATTCTTCTTACAATTATCCAAATATATACTGTCGGTATCATCCAAACAATGCGTGCATGCGCGATATCCCTTGTTTGTCTGTCCTGAAAGGTTACTGAGAGCAGGCCAATCGTTGATGGTCACAAACAGCAACGCATGTAGGTCAAATTCTTCCTGATCGAGCTCATCCCATGCACGTACACCTTTTCCATTCCACAGCTGTAAGAGTTCTTCAACTAATGGCCTTAGGTATACATCAATGTCGTTGCCGGGTTGCTTAGGGCCTTGGATGAGCACTGGCATCATAATGAACTTCCGCTTCATGCACAACCAAGGAGGAAGGTTATTCATACATAGAGTCGCAGGTCAGGTGCTATGATTGCTGCTCTGCTTCCCAAAAGGATTAATGCCATCTGCGCTTAGACCAAACCATACGTTCCTTGCGTCATCTGAAAAGTCCTTCCACTTCCTCTCGATTTTTCTCCACTGCGACCCGACAGCGGGCACTCTCAACTTCCCGTCTTTCTTACGGTCCTCTTTGTGCCATCGCATCAACTTGGCATGCTCTTTGTTTTGGAACAAACGTTTCAACCGTGGTATTATAGGAGCATACCACATCACCTTGGCAGGAATCTTCTTCCTGGGGCGCTCGCCCTCGTCATCACCAGGGTCATCGCGGCTGATCTTATAGCGCAATGCACCGCATACCGGGCATGCGTTCAAATCCTCGTACTCACCGCGGTAGAGGATGCAGTCATTAGGGCATGCATGTATCTTCTACACCTCTAATCCTAGAGGGCAGACATCCATCTTTGCTTCGTACGTACTCTCGGGCAATTCGTTGTCCTTTGGAAGCATCTTCTTTAACATTATCAGCAAGTTTCCAAATCCCTTGTCAGATACACCATTCTCTGCCTTCCATTGCAGCAATTCCAGTGTGGTGCCCAGCTTTTTCTTGTTAGCTTCGCAATTTGGGTACAACAATTTCTTGTGATCCTCTAACATGCGCTGCAACTTCAGCCTCTCCTTTTCACTTGCGCAGTTTCTCTTTGCATCGGCAATGGCCCGACTTAAATCATCAGCGGGCTCATCTGATGCCTCTTCTTCAGCTTCTTCCCGCATTGCCGGCTCATCTTCTTCCCCCAATGTTGTACCATCGTATTCAGGGAACCCATGGCCAGGATAGTTGTCGTCGTCCTCTTCTTCTTCATTGTCTTCCATCATAACCCCTCTTTCTCCGTGCTTGGTCCAAACATTATAGTGGAGCATGAAACCGGACTCAAACAGGTGCCAGTGAATGGTTCTTGAGTTAGAGTAATTGTGATCATTCTTACAGCCAGCACATGGACAAGACATAAAACCATCCGCCCGCTTGTTTGCCTCAGCCGCAAGCAGAAAAGTATGCACGCCTTTAATGAACTGGGGAGAGCATCGGTCTTCGTACATCCATTGCCGGCTCGTCTTCATTACACAGCACCGGATAGACCAAATTAATACAAGTTCATACATAAAGTTCATACAACACTTATTCTCATAAAACAACATACAAATAACTCTCTAGCTAAAGAATTTAAATGCAACAACAAATGCGATCAAGACCGCAACTAAGATAACAATTGATCCAACAGCATAATGATACCAAGCCTCACTATCAATGGCATATTTTCAAATCTTTCTAATCTTCAACCGCATTTTCTCCATCTTGATCTTGTGATCATCGACGACATCGGCAACATGCAACTCCAATTCCATCTTCTCCCCCTCAATTCTTTTCAATTTTTCTTTCAAATACTCGTTTTGTTTTTCAACTAAATTTAACCTCTCGACAATAGGGTCGGTTGGAATTTCCGGTTCGCATACCTCCTAGATAAAAATATCTATGTCAACTTGATGGGCATAATTTTTCATAAACACAAAATGCAACAAATAGTTATAAAAGAGAATATACCACATCCGAATCATAAACCGGACGAGGGACGACGGGGACGGATATCAAAACCATGGCACTATGTATAACAAACAACGTACGGGTAAGAAAATTATACAAGTAACTATATATCTAAATCACAAAACAAGATTTTTTTATATAAAAATATAAGAACAAGAGGCTCACCACAAGGTGGTGCCGGCGACGGGACGGTGCGGGCGATCGACGGTGGTTAGGACGGAGACGGGAAGGCACTAAGTAAACCACACCTACATATGCAAACTAAGAGTTATTTTGAGCTCAAATTTCATATAAATCAAATAAACTATCACATATAATTCCTCCCAAACTAAAGCCCACAAATCACTATACTTATAGAGCATTGCAAGAGCTAATCTAGCAATGAGAGATGAAAGGACAAAGTTGCTAACCTTTGTGATCACTTGGATGGATGGGGTGCCTTCAAATCTTGACAAATTTTGGCAAAAATGGAGGATGAGCTCGAGAGGAGAGGAAGAAAACAGAGAGGAGAGGAAGAAAACAGAGAGGAGAGGAAAGGGGAAGAACATGGAGCTCGGGCTCGATGAAGGGTTTATATAGGATCATCTTTAGTCCCGATTGGTTATACGAACCGGGACTAAAGATGCATCTCTAGTCCCGGTTCGTGCCACGAACCGGGACTAAAGGTGTTGGTGGGGCCCCAGCCAGACACCAGCCTGCCACCACCTGTTTAGTCCCGGTTCGTGGCACGAACCGGTACTAAAGGTTCTCCACGAACCGGGACTAATGAGCGCCGCCCGCCTAGCCGTTGGAACCGGCACTAATGGTCTGTGCCGGTTCATTTACAAACCGGTACTAATGAGATGAACATTAGGCCATTTTTCTACTAGTGCATTCTGAGCATGAGCACCAGGACATGAGAACTGGACAAGAGTACCCTGCTCGGCAAGGACTCCATGCAACATCTTGGAGATATACTCTCTAGCAGAGTCCGCACAGAACACACGAATAGGCGTAGAGAACCGAGTGTGAACCATGGCAGCAAAACGCTTATAGATAGATAAGACCTCACTATGAGAAGACATAAAATAGATCCAGGTGTGTCGAGAGAAATCATCTATGAAGATAATATAGTAGCGATGACCTCCCTTTGAGGCAAAGGGAGCTGGACCCCAAACATCAGAGTGAACAAGGTCGAAAGGACGCTGAAACACAGTCTCGCTATGAGGATAAGGTAACTGGATTTGTTTACCAAGCCGGCAACCCTGATAGTCTAAAGACACACCGCCGGAGACAGATCCAAGAAGGCCACGCCGAACTAAAGAAGAGAGACGAGAGCCACACAAATGACCAAGGCCATGATGCCACTCCTGAAAAGAGCTGGTAGACAAGGCACAGAGGTGGAGAGACTGGCGGCGGTAGTAGCGGAGGGAAGGTGAAGCCAGTCAAGCTCCCAGAGACCCTGAGAGTCACGGCGCCGGGGGCCAGCACCAAGGAGAGCAATAGTGTGGCGTTCCAGAACAGAACATGAGTCAAAGTCTAGAATGACCCGACAACCAGAGTCAACAATCTGACCACCAGAAAGGAGTTGCATGGTAAGTCAAGGAACATGAGCAACATCAGGAACATGAAAAGATGAGGTGTTAAGAATGCCTCGACTATTAACCGGGAGGGAGGTGTCATCGGCAGTACGAACATGAACAGGAGAATCGAGAGCACGAATAGAAGACAAGGTGGATGTATCATGCGTCATATGAAAAGATGCTCCAGTATCAAGAATCCATGAAGATGTACCTGACTGTGTAGAAGGTGGTCTCACAATGCCAGAAGAGTCAGTAGCAGAACCAGCAAAACCCAAACCAGAGGACGCAGCTAGCACGCACCGAAGTCGCATAATCTCGTTCTCAGTCAGGGGCTCAAGTGAAAAGGTCGACGTAGATACACCTGGCAATGAAGAGCCGGCGGCGGTCAGCAGGCCGTGAAGTCGCACAATCTCCTGCTCAGTGAAGTACATAGTTGGACTAGTCGACACAGTAGCACCGGGAGAGGAGCGGCCACCACCACCTATGGAAGCCGCTAGATGTGGCGGTGTAGCATGACCAGTAGCATCCGCAAAGGCCAGTGGACGAGACGAGGCCACATGCAGACACGCACCGACCGCCAAGGGAAGGCTCATATGCGAGACACAGTCGATGGAGTCTTCAGCACAACC
The DNA here is from genome assembly GCA_011799875.1 of Thinopyrum elongatum. Classification (NCBI taxonomy): domain Eukaryota; kingdom Viridiplantae; phylum Streptophyta; class Magnoliopsida; order Poales; family Poaceae; genus Thinopyrum; species Thinopyrum elongatum. The sequence goes on from CM022303.1 coordinate 79,068,626, forward strand.
GGTGAAAGTCACGAGAGGTGTCGTGGAAGAGCGACATTCACCGGTGAAATTCGCAAGAGGAGTCGGTGTAGAGCGACAATCAGCATATGCAGAGATCGCAGGAGGAGCCGTAGAAGAGCGACCAGCACAGCCTGCGGAAGACGCCAAAGAGGACGATGTCACAGGCGAACGAGCATCAAGCACCGAGAAACGGCGCATGTGCGAGACCGGAGTAGTGAAGGAAACACTCTCAGGAGTCAACGGGCTGCAAGGGACATGCGGACCCGATGAAAACATCTTTTTTTTTAAGAAGACCCGGCAGCCGAGGGAGACAGAGCAGCTAGCGCACACGCATCAGAGGCAGTCCAGCGGACGTATCAGAACGCAGGCAGTGGGAGGCCGCGCAGGCAGAGACCACGTCCAGCCGAAGACCACGTGCAGCCAGGGGAGTGCACCAGCGGGCGGATCAGGCGGAAGCAGCAGGAGCTTCGATCGAGCCTGGCAACAGCTAGCAATCCACGCGGACACGCGTGCATACAGCCGTGAGGAACAGCTCGATCTGGAGTGGAAGAGTCACAGCTCGATCTGAAGTGCAGGGGAGTCCAGCGAGCGTGAACACGGGGGCGCACGCGCGCAGATGCAGCCACGCGAAGGAATCACCCTTCCGACGACCGGCTCGAGCGGGTGGTCTGTTGGGGTCTAACCCTAGACTACTTCTCTTTGGTTGCACGAACAGAGATAGACGAAGCAAGGAACGGAGATAGATTGTTTTTCTGGCAACAAACCACGGCGCCGAACGCCCTCTTTTCTGTGTTATATATATAGCTGGCTAAACCAGATCGTATCTGGACTCCTAACCACCTACGCATAACAACCTTACGCACTAACAAACCAAATCACGACCGGCTTTGTAGCCTACGAGACGCAGCGCCCAAGCTTCCGTTTCCTACGCACGCACGTACGAGCGCCCAACAACGCGCTCGCCTACGCTGTCCTCTACGACGCGTTCTAAAGCGTCCAGCTGCTGCTGCTAACTGACTACGACTCGATCACGAACACAGACTCGCGGCACGCACACACGCACCCAACGCAAGCACACACGCTCGCCACGGCGTCCGGCACGACCAGCACGCACGCACACACTGATCACCACCACCGCCGTGTCTTATTCCTAACAATCTCCCCCTAAGACACGACCTACAGGAGGTCAGGCTCTTCGTCAACGTTGGCGAGGAGCGCCTTCCCCTTCTTCGGCTGCCTGCAGTCACAGGAGAAGTGGCCACGAACGCCACAGTTGTAGCACTTCCCGCGCCGCCGTCTCGTGCCCGAGGCCACGCTGCTGCCGCCGTCGTCATCGTGGTCGTGGCTGCCGCCGCGCTGACGTTGTCGTGCCTCCCACTGGGCCGCCGTGAACATCAGTTGATCGCCGCCTCGTCCACCATCGTCCTGCGTGCGCCGACGTAAGCGTTCGTCGAACGCCTTGAGCCTGCTCAACGCCTTCTCGAACGCCATCGTCTCCACATCGCAGAACTGCTCGATCCCGGCCACCGCGGCATACAACCGATCGGGCACCGTGTCGAGCAGTTTTTTCACCATGGCGGCGTCGTCGAGTGTTGAGCCGAGGCCAGAATACCTTGCTGCCATGCCGCCGATCTTGCCGGCGTACGCGTCCAACGCCTCCCCGCTCCTCCATGCGCAGCTTGTCAAACTCGCCGCGAAGAGTGGAGAGCCGCGCCGCCTGGACCCGATCGGCGCCAACGAACCTCGTCTTCAAGCTGGCCCACACCTCAGCCGCCATCTTCTTCGTTGATACCTGCATCAACAGGTCTTCGGAGAGCGCACCGAAGAGCAGCGCCCTCGCCGTCTTGTTCTTCCCCGCGTCGACCGCCGCGCCGCTCGCCGGTGACATCGCTTCCCAGAGGTTCTGGGCGTCGAGGATGGCTTCGGCCTTGATCGCCCACACCGTGTAGTTCTCCGGCGTGAGCATCGGCAAGGAGAGCGACACCGTGCTCCCTCCGGCGCCGTGCGGAACTATCGACATGGCGGCGCCCCGGATCACACGAAGCTCTGTATACTAATTGTTGGGGTCTAACCCTATACTACTTCTCTTTGGTTGCACGAACAGAGATAGATGAAGCAAGGAACGGAGATAGATTGTTTTTCTGGCAACAAACCATGGCGCCGAACGCCCTCTTTTCTCTGTTATATATATAGCTGGCCAAACCAGATCGTATCTGGACTCCTAACCACCTACGCATAACAACCTGACGCGCTAACAAACCAAATCACGACCGGCTTTGTAGCCTACGAGATGTAGCGCCCAAGCTTCCGTTTCCTACGCACGCACGTACGAGCGCCCAACAACGCGCTCGCCTACGCTGTCCTCTACGACGCGTTCTAAAGCGTCCAGCTGCTGCTGCTAACTGACTACGACTCGATCACGAACACAGACTCACGACACGCACACACGCACCCAACGCAAGCACACACGCTCGCCACGGCGTCCGCCACGACCAGCACGCACGCACACACTGATCACCACCACCGCCGTGTCTTATTCCTAACAATCTCCCCCTAAGACACGACCTACAGGAGGTCAGGCTCTTCGTCAACGTTGGCGAGGAGCGCCTTCCCATTCTTCGGCTGCCTGCAGTCACAGGAGAAGTGGCCACGAACGCCACAGTTGTAGCACTTCCCGCGCCGCCGTCTCGTGCCCGAGGCCACGCTGCTGCCGCCGTCGTCATCGTGGTCGTGGCTGCCGCCGCGCTGACGTTGTCGTGCCTCCCACTGGGCCGCCGTGAACATCAGTTGATCGCCGCCTCGTCCACCATCGTCCTGCGTGCGCCGACGTAAGCGTTCGTCGAACGCCTTGAGCCTGCTCAACGCCTTCTCGAACGCCATCGTCTCCACATCGCAGAACTGCTCGATCCCGGCCACCGCGGCATACAACCGATCGGGCACCGTGTCGAGCAGTTTTTTCACCATGGCGGCGTCGTCGAGCGTTGAGCCGAGGCCAGAATACCTTGCTGCCATGCCGCCGATCTTGCCGGCGTACGCGTCCAGCGCCTCCCCGCTCCTCCATGCGCAGCTTGTCAAACTCGCCGCGAAGAGTGGAGAGCCGCGCCGCCTGGACCCGATCGGCGCCAACGAACCTCGTCTTCAAGCTGGCCCACACCTCAGCCGCCATCTTCTTCGTCGATACCTGCATCAACAGGTCTTCGGAGAGCGCACCGAAGAGCACCGCCCTCGCCGTCTTGTTCTTCCCCGCGTCGACCGCCGCGCCGCTCGCCGGTGACATCGCTTCCCAGAGGTTCTGGGCGTCGAGGATGGCTTCGGCCTTGATCGCCCACACCGTGTAGTTCTCCGGCGTGAGCATCGGCAAGGAGAGCGACACCGTGCTCCCTCCGGCGCCGTGCGGAACGATCGACATGGCGGCGCCCCGGATCACACGAAGCTCTGTATACTAATTGTTGGGGTCTAACCCTATACTACTTCTCTTTGGTTGCACGAACAGAGATAGATGAAGCAAGGAACCGAGATAGATTGTTTTTCGGGCAACAAACCATGGCGCCGAATGCCCTCTTTTCTCTGTTATATATATAGCTGGCCAAACCAGATCGTATCTGGACTCCTAACCACCTACGCATAACAACCTGACGCGCTAACAAACCAAATCACGACCGGCTTTGTAGCCTACGAGATGTAGCGCCCAAGCTTCCGTTTCCTACGCACGCACGTACGAGCGCCCAACAACCCGCTCGCCTACGCTGTCCTCTACGACGCGTTCTAACGCGTCCAGCAGCTGCTGCTAACTGACTACGACTCGATCACGAGCACAGACTCGTGACACGCACACACGCACCCATCGCACGCACACACGCACGCTCGCCACGGCGTCGAGCACGACCAGCACGCACGCACACACTGGTCACCACCACTGCCGTGTCTTATTCCTAACAATCTCCCCCTAAGACACGACCTACAGGAGGTCAGGCTCTTCGTCAACGTTGGCGAGGAGTGCCTTCTCCTTCTTCGGCTGCCTGCAGTCACGGGAGAAGTGGCCACGAACGCCACAGATGTAGCACTTCCCGTGCCGCCGTCTCGTGCCCGAGGCCACGCTGCTGCCGCCGTCGTCATCGTGGTCGTGGCTGCCGCCGCGCTGACGTTGTCGTGCCTCCCACTGGGCCGCCGTGAACATCAGTTGATCGCCGCCTCGTCCACCGTCGTCCTGCGTGCGCCGATGTAAGCGTTCGTCGAACGCCTTGAGCCTGCTCAACGCCTTCTCGAACGCCATCGTCTCCACATCGCAGAACTGTTCGATCCCGGCCACCGCGGCAAACAACCGATCGGGCACCGTGTCGAGCAGTTTTTTCACCGTGGCTTCGTCGTCGAGCGTTGAGCCGAGGCCAGAATACCTTGCAGCCATGCCGCCGATCTTGCCGGTGTACGCGTCCAGCGCCTTCCCCTCCTCCATGCGCATCTTGTCAAACTCGCCACGGAGAGTGGAGAGCCGCGCCGCCTGGACCCGATCGGCGCCGACGAACCTCGTCTTCAAGCTGGCCAACACCTCAGCCGCCATCTTCTTCGTCGATACCTGCATCAACATGTCTTCGGAGAGCGCACCGAAGAGCACCGCCCTCGCCGTCTTGTTCTTCCCCGCGTCGACCGCCGCGCCGCTCGCCGGCGACACCGCTTCCCAGAGGTTCTGGGCGTCGAGGATGGCTTCGGCCTTGATCGCCCACACCGTGTAGTTCTCCGGCGTGAGCATCGGCAAGGAGAGCGACACCGTGCTCCCTCCGGCGCCGTGCGGAACGATCGACATGGCGGCGCCCCGGATCACACGAAGCTCTGTATACTAATTGTTGGGGTCTAACCCTAGACTACTTCTCTTTGGTTGCACGAACAGAGATAGACGAAGCAAGGAACCGAGATAGATTGTTTTTCTGGCAACAAACCATGGCGCCGAATGCCCTCTTTTCTCTGTTATATATATAGCTGGCCAAACCAGATCGTATCTGGACTCCTAACCACCTACGCATAACAACCTGACGCACTAACAAACCAAATCACGACCGGCTTTGTGGCCTACGAGACGCAGCGCCCAAGCTTCCGTTTCCTACGCACGCATGTACGAGCGCCCAACAACCCGCTCGCCTAGGCTGTCCTCTACGATGCGTTCTAACGCGTCCAGCAGCTGCTGCTAACTGACTACGACTCGATCACGAGCACAGACTCGCGACACGCACACACGCACCCATCGCACCCACACACGCATGCTCGCCAGGGCGTCGAGCACGACCAGCACGCACACACACACTGGTCACCACCACCGCCGTGTCTTATTCCTAACAATCTCCCCCTAAGACACGACCTACAGGAGGTCAGGCTCTTCGTCAACGTTGGCGAGGAGTGCCTTCTGCTTCTTCGGCTGCCTGCAGTCACGGGAGAAGTGCCCACGAACGCCACAGTTGTAGCACTTCCCGCGCCGCCGTCTCGTGCCCGAGGCCACGCTGCTGCCGCCGTCGTCATCGTGGTCGTGGCTGCCGCCGCGCTGACGTTGTCGTGCCTCCCACTGGGCCGCCGTGAACATCAGTTGATCGCCGCCTCGTCCACCGTCGTCCTGCGTGCGCCGACGTAAGCGTTCGTCGAACGCCTTGTGCCTGCTCAACGCCTCCTCGAACGCCATCATCTCCACGTCGCAGAACTGCTGGATCCCGGCCACCGCGGCATACAACCGATCGGGCACCGTGTCGAGCAGTTTTTTCACCATGGCGTCGTCGTCGAGCGTTGAGCCGAGGCCAGCATACCATGCTGCCATGCCGCCGATCTTGTCGGCGTACGCGTCCAGCGCCTCCCCTTCCTCCATGCGCAGCTTGTCAAACTCGCCACGGAGAGTGGAGAGCCGCGACGCCTGGACCCTATCGGCGCCGATGAACCTCGTCTTCAAGCTGGCCCACACCTCAGCCGCCTTTTTCTTCGTCGATACCTGCATCAACAGGTCTTCGGAGAGCGCACCGAAGAGCACCGCCCTCGCCGTCTTGTTCTTCCCCGCGTCGACCGCCGCGCCGCTCGCCGGCGACACCGCTTCCCAGAGGTTCTGGGCGTCAAGGATGGCTTCGGCCTTGATCACCCACACCGTGTAGTTCTCCGGCGTGAGCATCGGCAAGGAGAGCGACAGCGTGCTCCCTCCGGCGCCATGCAGAACGATCGACATGGCGGCGCCCCGGATCACACGAAGCTCTGTATACTAATTGTTGGGGTCTAACCCAAGACTACTTCTCTTTGGTTGCACGAACAGAGAGTAAACGAAGCAAGGAACGGAGATAGATTGTTTTTCTGGCAACAAACCATGGCGCCGAACGCCCTCTTTTCTCTGTTATATATATAGCTAGCCAAACCAAATCGTATCTGGACTCCTAACCACCTACGCATAACAACCTGACGCACTAACAAACCAAATCACGACTGGCTTTGTAGCCTACGAGACGCAGCGCCCATGCTTCCGTTTCCTACGCACGCACGTACGAGCGCCAAACAACCCGCTCGCCTACGCTGTCCTCTACGACGCGTTCTAACGCGTCCAGCAGCTGCTGCTAACTGACTACGACTCGATCACGAGCACAGACTCGCGACACGCACACACGCACCCATCGCACGCACACACGCACGCTCGCCAGGGCGTCGAGCACGACCAGCAAGCACGCACACACTGGTCACCACCACCGCCGTGTCTTATTCCTAACAATCTCCCCCTAAGACACGACCTACAGGAGGTCAGGCTATTCGTCAACGTTGGCGAGGAGTTCCTTCTCCTTCTTCGGCTGCCTGCAGTCACGGGAGAAGTGCCCACGAACGCCACAGTTGTAGCACTTCCCGCGCCACCGCTCGTGCCCGAGGCCACGCTGCTGCCGTCGTCGTCATCGTGGTCGTGGCTGCCGCCGCGCTGACGTTGTCGTGCCCCCCACTGGGCCGCCGTGAACATCAGTTGATCGCCGCCTCGTCCACCGTCGTCCTGCGTGCGCCGACGTAAGCGTTCGTCGAACGCCTTGATCCTGCTCAACGCCTTCTCGAACGCCATCGTCTCCACATCGCAGAACTGCTCGATCCCGGCCACCGCGGCATACAACCGATCGGGCACCGTGTCGAGCAGTTTTTTCACCATGGCGGCGTCGTCGAGCGTTGAGCCGAGGACAGAATACCTTGCTGCCATGCCGCCGATCTTGCCTGCGTACGCGTCCAGCGCCTCCCCCTCCTCCATGCGCAGCTTGTCAAACTCGCCACGGAGAGTGGAGAGCCGCGCCGCCTGGACCCGATCGGCGCCGACGAACCTCGTCTTCAATTTGTCCCACACCTTAGCCGCCATCTTCTTCGTCGATACCTGCGTCAACAGGTCTTCGGAGAGCGCACCGAAGAGCACCGCCCTTGCTGTCTTGTTCTTCCCCGCGTCGACCGCCGCGCCGCTCGCCGGCGACACCGCTTCCCAGAGGTTCTGGGCATCGAGGATGGCTTCGGCCTTGATCGCCCACACCGTGTAGTTCTCCGGCGTGAGCATCGGCAAGGAGAGCGACACCGTGCACCCTCCGGCGCCGTGCGGAACGATCGACATGGCGGCGCCCCGGATCACACGAAGCTCTGTATACTAATTGTTGGGCTCTAACCCTAGACTACTTCTCTTTGGTTGCACGAACAGAGATAGACGAAGCAAGGAATGGAGATAGATTGTTTTTCTGGCAACAAACCATGGCGCCGAACGCCCTCTTTTCTCTGTTATATATATAGCTGGCCAAACCAGATCGTATCTGGACTCCTAACCACCTATGCAAAACAACCTGACGCACTAACAAACCAAATCACGACCGGCTTAGTAGCCTACGAGACGCAGCGCCCAAGCTTCCGTTTCCTACGCACGCACGTACGAGCGCCCAACAACCCGCTCGCCTACGCTGTCCTCTACGACGCGTTCTAACGCGTCCAGCAGCTGCTGCTAACTGACTACGACTCGATCACGAGCACAGACTCGCGACACGCACACACGCACCCATCGCACGCACACACGCATGCTGGCCAGGGCGTCGAGCACGACCAGCAAGCACGCACACACTGGTCACCACCACCGCCGTGTCTTATTCCTAACAATCTCCCCCTAAGACACGACCTACAGGAGGTCAGGCTCTTCGTCATAGTTGGCGAGGAGTGCCTTCTCCTTCTTCGGCTGCCTGCAGTCACGGGAGAAGTGCCCACGAACGCCACAGTTGTAGCACTTCCCGCGCCACCGCTCGTGCCCGAGGCCACGCTGCTGCCGTCGTCGTCATCGTGGTCGTGGCTGCCGCCGCGCTGACGTTGTCGTGCCCCCCACTGGGCCGCCGTGAACATCAGTTGATCGCCGCCTCGTCCACCGTCGTCCTGCGTGCGCCGACGTAAGCGTTCGTCGAACGCCTTGATCCTGCTCAACGCCTTCTCGAACGCCATCGTCTCCACATCGCAGAACTGCTCGATCCCGGCCACCGCGGCATACAACCGATCGGGCACCGTGTCGAGCAGTTTTTTCACCATGGCGGCGTCGTCGAGCGTTGAGCCGAGGACAGAATACCTTGCTGCCATGCCGCCGATCTTGCCTGCGTACGCGTCCAGCGCCTCCCCCTCCTCCATGCGCAGCTTGTCAAACTCGCCACGGAGAGTGGAGAGCCGCGCCGCCTGGACCCGATCGGCGCCGACGAACCTCGTCTTCAAGCTGGCCCACACCTCAGCCGCCATCTTCTTCGTCGATACCTGCGTCAACAGGTCTTCGGAGAGCGCACCGAAGAGCACCGCCCTCGCTGTCTTGTTCTTCCCCGCGTCGACCGCCGCGCCGCTCGCCGGCGACACCGCTTCCCAGAGGTTCTGGGCGTCGAGGATGGCTTCGGCCTTGATCGCCCACACCGTGTAGTTCTCCGGCGTGAGCATCGGCAAGGAGAGCGACACCGTGCACCCTCCGGCGCCGTGCGGAACGATCGACATGGCGGCGCCCCGGATCACACGAAGCTCTGTATACTAATTGTTGGGCTCTAACCCTAGACTACTTCTCTTTGGTTGCACGAACAGAGATAGACGAAGCAAGGAATGGAGATAGATTGTTTTTCTGGCAACAAACCATGGCGCCGAACGCCCTCTTTTCTCTGTTATATATATAGCTGGCCAAACCAGATCGTATCTGGACTCCTAACCACCTATGCAAAACAACCTGACGCACTAACAAACCAAATCACGACCGGCTTTGTAGCCTACGAGACGCAGCGCCCAAGCTTCCGTTTCCTACGCACGCACGTACGAGCGCCCAACAACCCGCTCGCCTAAACTGTCCTCTACGACGCGTTCTAACGCGTCCAGCAGCTGCTGCTAACTGACTACGACTCGATCACGAGCACAGACTCGCGACACGCACACACGCACCCATCGCACGCACACACGCATGCTGGCCAGGGCGTCGAGCACGACCAGCAAGCACGCACACACTGGTCACCACCACCGCCGTGTCTTATTCCTAACAATCTCCCCCTAAGACACGACCTACAGGAGGTCAGGCTCTTCGTCATAGTTGGCGAGGAGTGCCTTCTCCTTCTTCGGCTGCCTGCAGTCACGGGAGAAGTGCCCACGAACGCCACAGTTGTAGCACTTCCCGCGCCACCGCTCGTGCCCGAGGCCACACTGCTGCCGTCGTCGTCATCGTGGTCGTGGCTGCCGCCGCGCTGACGTTGTCGTGCCCCCCACTGGGCCGCCGTGAACATCAGTTGATCGCCGCCTCGTCCACCGTTGTCCAGCGTGCGCCGACGTAAGCGTTCATCGAACGCCTTGAGCCTGCTCAACGCCTTCTCGAACGCCATCGTCTCCACATCACAGAACTGCTCGATACCGGCCACCACGGCATACAACCGATCGGGCACCATGTCGAGCAGTTTTTTCACCATGGCGGCGTCGTCGAGCGTTGAGCCGAGGACAGAATACCTTGCTGCCATGCCGCCGATCTTGCCGGCGTACGCGTCCAGCGCCTCCCCCTCCTCCATGCGCAGCTTGTCAAACTCGCCACAGAGAGTGGAGAGCCGCGCCGCCTGGACCCGATCGGCGCCGACGAACCTCGTCTTCAAGCTGGCCCACACCTCAGCCGCCATCTTCTTCGTCGATACCTGCATCAACAGGTCTTCGGAGAGCGCACCGAAGAGCACCGCCCTCGCTGTCTTGTACTTCCCCGCGTCGACCGCCGCGCCGCTCGCCGGCGACACCGCTTCCCAGAGGTTCTGGGCGTCGAGGATGGCTTCGGCCTAGATCGCCCACACCGTGTAGTTCTCCGGCGTGAGCATCGGCAAGGAGAGCGACACCGTGCTCCCTCCGGCGCCGTGCGGAACGATCGACATGGCGGCGCCCCGGATCACACGAAGCTCTGTATACTAATTGTTGGGGTCTAACCCTAGACTACTTCTCTTTGGTTGCACGAACAGAGTTAGACGAAGCAAGGAACGGAGATAGATTGTTTTTCTGGCAACAAACCATGGCGCCGAACGCCCTCTTTTCTCCGTTATATATATAGCTGGCCAAATCAGATCGTATCTGGACTCCTAACCACCTACGCATAACAACCTGACGCACTAACAAACCAAATCACGACCGGCTTTGTAGCCTACGAGATGCAGCGCCCAAGCTTCCGTTTCCTACGCATGCATGTACGAGCGCCGAACAACCCGCTCGCCTACGCTGTCCTCTACGACGCGTTCTAACGCGTCCAGCAGCTGCTGCTAACTGACTACGACTCGGTTACGAGCACAGACTCGCGACACGCACACACGCACCCATCGCACGCACACACGCACGCTCGCCACGGCGTCGAGCACCATCAGCACGCACGCACACACTGGTCACCACCACCGCCGTGTCTTATTCCTAACAATCTCCCCCTAAGACACGACCTACAGGAGGTCAGGCTCTTCGTCAACGATGGCGAGGAGTGCCTTCTCCTTCTTCTGCTTCCTGCAGTCACGGGAGAAGTGGCCACGAACGCCACAGTTGTAGCACTTCCCATGCCGCCGTCTCGTGCCCGAGGCCACGCTGCTGCCGCCGTCGTCATCATGGTCGTGGCTGCCGCCGCTCTGACATTGTCGTGCCTCCCACTGGGCCGCCGTGAACATCAGTTGATCGCCGCCTCGTCCACCGTCGTCCTGCGTGTGCCGACGTAAGCGTTCGTCGAACGCCTTTAGCCTGCTCAACGCCTCCTCGAACGCCATCGTCTCCATGTCGCAGAACTGCTCGATCCCGGCCACCGCGGCATACAACCGATCGGGCACCGTGTCGAGCAGTTTTTTCACCATGGCGGCGTCGTTGAGCATTGAGCCGAGGCCAGCATACCATGCTGCCATGCCGCCAATCTTGGCGGCGTACGCGTCCAGCGCCTCCCCTTCCTCCATGCGCAGCTTGTCAAACTCACCACGGAGAGTGGAGAGCCGCGCCGCCTGGACCCGATCGGCGCCGACGAACCTCGTCTTCAAGCTGGTCCACACCTCAGCCGCCGTCTTCTTCATCGATACTTGCATCAACAGGACTTTGGAGAGCGCACCGAAGAGCACCGCCCTTGCCGTCTTGTTCTTCCCCGCGTCGACCGCCGCGCCCCTCGCCGGCAACACCGCTTCCCAGAGGTTCTGGGCGTCGAGGATGGCTTCGGCCATGATCGCCCACACTGTGTAGTTCTCCGTCGTGAGCATCGGCAAGGAGTGCAACACCGTGCTCCCTCCGGCGCCGTGCGGAACGATAGACATGGCAGCGCCCCGGATCACATGAAGCTCTGTATACTAATTGTTGGGGTCTAACCCTAGACTACTTCTCTTTGGTTGCACGAACAGAGATAGGCGAAGCAAGGAACGGAGATAGATTGTTTTTCTAGCAACAAACCACGGCGCCGAACGCCCTCTTTTCTCGGTTATATATATAGCTGGCCAAACCAGATCGTATCTGGACTCCTAACCACCTACGCATAACAACCTGACGCGCTAACAAACCAAATCATGACGGGCTTTGTAGCCTACGAGACGCAGCGCCCAAGCTTCCGTTTGCTACGCACGCACGTACGACCGCCCAACAACCCGCTCGCCTACGCTGTCCTCTACGACGCGTTCTAACGCGTCCAGCAGCTGCTGCTAACTGACTACGACTCGATCACGAGCACAGACTCGCGACACGCACACACGCACCCATCGCACGCACACACGCATGCTCGCCACGGCGTCGAGCACAACCAGCACGCACGCACACACTGGTCACCACCACCGCCGTGTCTTATTCCTAACAATCTCCCCCTAAGACACGACCTACAGGAGGTCAGGCTCTTGGTCAACGTTGGCGAGGAGTGCCTTCTCCTTCTTCGGCTGCCTGCAGTCACGGGAGAAGTGGCCATGAACGCCACATTTGTAGCACTTCCCCCGCCGCCGTCTCGTGCCCGAGGCCACGCTGCTGCCGCCGTCGTCATCGTGGTCGTGGCTGCCGCCGCGCTGACATTGTCGTGCCTCCCACTGGGGCGCCGTGAACATCAGTTGATCGCCGCCTCGTCGACCGTCGTCCTGCGTGTGCCGACGTAAGCGTTCGTCGAACGCCTTGTGCCTGCTCAACGCCTCCTCGAACGCCATCGTCTCCACGTCGCAGAACTGCTCGATCCCGGCCACCGCGGCATACAACCGATCGGGCACCGTGTCGAGCAGTTTTTTCACAATGGCGGCGTCGTCGAGCGTTGAGCCGAGGCCAGCATACCATGCTGCCATGCCGCCGATCTTGTCGGCGTACGCGTCCAGCGCCTCCCCTTCCTCCATGCGCAGCTTGTCAAACTCGCCACGGAGAGTGGAGAGCCGCGCCGCCTGGACCCGATCGGCGCCGACGAACCTTGTCTTCAAGCTGGCCCACACCTCAACCGCCGTCTTCTTCATCGATACTTGCATCAACAGGTCTTTGGAGAGCGCACCGAAGAGCACCGCCCTTGCCGTCTTGTTCTTCCCCGCGTCGACCGCCGCGCCCCTTGCCGGCGACACCGCTTCCCAGAGGTTCTGGGCGTCGAGGATGGCTTCGGCCTTGATCGCCTACACCGTGTAGTTCTCCGGCGTGAGCATCGGCAAGGAGAGCGACACCGTGCTCCCTCCGGCGCCGTGCGGAACGATAGACATGGTAGCGCCCCGGATCACATGAAGCTCTGTATACTAATTGTTGGGGTCTAACCCTAGACTACTTCTCTTTGGTTGCACGAACAGAGATAGGCGAAGCAAGGAACGGAGATAGATTGTTTTTCTGGCAACAAACCACGGCGCCGAACGCCCTCTTTTCTCTGTTATATATATAGCTGGCCAAACCAGATCGTATTTGGACTCCTAACCACCTACGCATAACGACCTGACGCGCTAACAAACCAAATCACGGCTGGCTTTGTAGCCTACGAGACGCAGCGCCCAAGCTTCCGTTTCCTACGCACGCACGTACGAGCGCCCAACAACCCGCTCGCCTACGCTGTCCTCTACGACGCGTTCTAACGCGTCCAGCTGCTGCTGCTAACTGACTACGACCCGATCACGAGCACAGACTCGCGACACGCACACACGCACCCAACGCACGCACTCACGCACGCTCGCCACAGCGTCCGGCACGACCAGCACGCACGAACACACTGGTCACCACCACCGCCGTGTCTTATTCCTTACATGGTCAGCACGAGTTGCGGGCTCGGCGCGCTCGATGATTAACAGTAGAACGCAGACTTATTAGATATATATATCATGCAAAAGATCAGAGATTTAGCCAGTATTAGTTCGGAAGAGATCCATACTCTTTCCGTATTACCAACTAACTCTGCTGGATAACATAGGCAAAAAATCAAGACATCATATGAATCCCAAAGTGATCTGGCTGGCTAGTGTTTGATGAAATCATGTAACGACCACAAAGGCTGCTGCAGGGATTAGACGCTGCGACTGGAGATGCAGCTGGTTCTCTTCCTATCTTGAATAATCTGTTCATCACCGATGTGCAGTGTTGGTAGATGGATATCTACAATAACAATTCTTCTTTATCAGGCATCGATTTCTTAGGGATTCTGTGTTGAATTGGACGGGCTGTAGAATAGAGCAGGGATCTAAGGATAATGTATTACTTGCGGGCATTGAGTTGGTAGAAGTGACGCGATGAACTCCAGCACGGCGGCAGAGGTGATCAGCTTCCTCCACTCTGTAACGCCCGAGCAATAATGGCGGCTGCCCAATTGATTCCAACTGTCGTGCATGCACCAGCATCTATTAAATTTTGCATGCACCAACTGTAGTCCAATTAGTATAAGGATAGATGAGAGATCTACACCGTAATAATTTGGTCCCACCAGATTAACGGCTCCTAATTACTGATTAACGTGGGAATTTCTAAGGAGTCCATAATTAGTATAGGTATAGATTTGTGCATATAAATACGAGAGATAGTAAATATCAAATATCACTCTTACGCACTATTTCTACTACATGATACCCCACACTTTTTTACGGAAATTGGTTGCTATATATATAGTTTTGATGAGATTTGATTGTATGAAATTTTCATATGAGAATCAAGACTAAAATACATATGATTTATTATATTTAACTATTATATAGTGGTGTACTCATCATAGAATATAAGTAGTATTTCTCATGCATTTTGAGAAAAATAAAACTAGTGGGGTTAACAAAGTGGGTTGTGTGCATGTTGAGAGAAAAGAGTATAGGTAGCATTTTGAATGCATGTTGAGAGAAATAAAAGTAATGGGGTTAACGAAGTGGCATGTGTGCATGTTGAGATAATTAGAAGTAGTGGAATCAACTTAAGTATAATACAAATTTCTTAGTTTACAACACTAGTAGAAAAACCTTTTATAAGATTTTTTTTCTATTAGCAGCGTGTGAAAAGGAGAACGGGGCGACTATTTTTGCAACCTACCAGCAGCGTCCGAATCTAATAAGCCATGGCTTAGCCCTAGCAAACCCCAATATTTCATTATTTTGTGGTCATGTTTATTTGTCTTTGATGTACTTTGCTTATTTTGTATTGATACTAGTCTCAGTTCATTTAGAAACCATACTAGTCTCAGCTTCTCCTAATGCCGTCTCCATTGAAGGGCACTAGCTTAGGTGCTTATAGAGAAAAAGATGAAGATCGCAAAGGTGAAGCTCTCCATCGTCAATGCTAGGCGCTAATCACATTCGCCGATACGGAATAAAAACAAGGGCAAGTGATGCCTTCCATATTTATCTTGTCCTGGAAGGGGTGAAAAGGCAAGCGCCCGTCCCATTAGTTGGCATCGACGCCATACCTGATGTCTGGAATTAATTAACTAGCTGTCAATCTACTAGGAATTAATTAACTGGCCAAACTCCTTTGCAGATGGGTTGGGTGGTCATGAGACCAACTTGACGACCGGCCATTTCTTTTTTTCTCTGGCACAATCCCGGTTTCGCACGATTTGATTGGAACCTATTTTTTCGTTCTTCTCACTTAATTAACATCTCGCACGGATGTGTTTCGATTGTTATTTTCCGATGGTTATTCTTGTTGCAAGAATTTGTACAAGTTGTTGTAGGGTAAGATCCATTACATTCACTACTGCGTGATGTGACAAATTGATTAATCCTAGGACATATGAAATTGGTTTATCCGCCGAGGCACAAGCTTTGGACTTATAAGGGCTTGTGCTTAAAGATTGGAACATAATCTAGCCGGCTTCGATTCTGGGTCTAGTAGAAATTGAAATGTTAAAATCGTAAATAAGTATATTTCTAATTGTTACTGGGTACAATATATAGACAAGTATGAACCAAGTTGAATTAAAACACATCACATGCACCATATACGGTCATTATTTATGAGGACCTTCAATACAAAATATCCTATGCATTGATCCAGGACAAATGCTTCTTTCCGCCACCACATGAGTGGCTAACAATGCCTACATCTATACCACTACCAAGCGCGGGAACTCTCTTGATGCTTCACAGGTCTTTTTAATACATTTCTCGCATACACCATGTGCCAGAGAAACAACAATGCAAGGTATTCCCTCCGTCCGGAAATACTTGTCGTAGAAATGGATACAAATGGATGTATGTAGAACAAAAATACATCTAGATATATCCATTCCTTGGACAAGTATTTCCAGACGGAGTGAATAGCAAACAGAAAGTTAGCTTAAGAATAGGTGACATCGGCCAAAGAATACTCAGGATGGCTTCAATACTCAATGCTTCTTGTGGCAAAGCAACTTGAACATTCCCTTATGCACGGGCACTTGTGCCAAACATTTATCTTAATACGGTTAGTAGTCGTAACTTGTCTGTACACACTGCTCTATAAGGAGAACCTCACCATGCTTACAAAAATTCTCGCTCCATGCGGTCAATTTTCAACCATAGTCATCCCATCAACTCAGTAGGAAATTACGCATCAATGAATGGTCCATCATATTATTGGAGGCTCGTACTTCGGGAGCGACAGGGATGTGCGACGATGGTAGATAGACAAATATATGCTGGTTCCTGCTGCTGCCCCTTCTTCTTCTAGTTGATGAGACACGAGAAAGAGTCGGTGTTGCATTGGCTTGCTGCGGTCAATCAGTGCATACCTTGCTGAGTTGCCTTGCCGAGACACGGATAACCGAACAGCCGAATAGAATAAGTCAGCCACGGCTCATCCCTAGATTTTTCTTTCCATTTGATGTACAAAGCTGCTTGTTATGAATACCAAATTGATCTTTTTGTACCTTCTCTTTGGTACAGTGACATACTGGGCAAAATGGACAAAAATAACGTATGGGCGAAAGTATTTTACAAACTGAACCTGGTGAAAAAATGTCATCCAGCTGACCCTTTTGTGCAGTGTCCGACAGCCAGGCGCCACACTACACTGTGCAGCGCCTGACAGACAGACGCTGCACATCTAGCCAGCGTGGCACCCCGAGGCCAGGCCCGGCCCCACCCCTAGTGGTGCAGCGCCTAGCCAACAGGTGCCACACTAGCCATGTGCATCGCCTATGCGTAAGGGGCTGCACTATGAGTTAGTAACCGCAGCCCGCCGACATTCCCCCAACCTACCCCCATTCGCTCGTAGAAACAGAGGGGTCAACGGCAGCACGTGATCGTCTCCCCCCCTCCCCCCCCCCCCCCCCACCCTCAAATCCATCAGATCCGGTGAAATCGTCCGTGAATTTCTTCTCCAATCACTACTAGAAGGTAATCTCCTCCGTTCCCATTATTTGTATCCAAAAAAGCATTCACAATTTTCAGATTTCAAATATCTTTGGGTGGAACCCTAGTTTCGATTGGATTCGAAATTTGTATGACAAAAATAACTAGTATTATTGGTGAGTATTATTGGTGAGAACTAGAGTAGTATTTAACCCTAGTTTGCTCATATAGGAAGTCCTATAGGAAGTGATATTTGGTTGTTGAGTATTATTGTTGGGTACTAGAGTAGTATTCAACCCTAGTTTGCTCATATTTGGTTGTTGAGTATATATGGAAAAGAAGTCACATAGGAAATGTTTTAGGATGTCACATAGGAACTTTAGTGTTGTTGAGATGAATATTCCTTTTATTACCTATGTTTGATTATTAATGTTGAGTACTAGATAATTATTTAAATATCTTTTAGTACCTATTATAAATGATGCTTCCGCAGGGATTTGTATGTATATATGAACTAATGCTCGCATGTAAAATAATGTATAGGAAGTGTCCTAGTTTTCTCATATATGTTTATTGTTTGAAATATGTAGGATGGTGTGGCTTCTCAATGATTTCTATGACGTTGAACACCAGGCCTTCATGATGTCAGAGAAGAAGGAGGTAATAATCATACTAGTTAGTTTTACTTAACTTGTGTGTAGTTCATATAGACATACCGTAATAGTCTGACTTGCTTGTTTGTAGAAGCTTTTACCTCTGAAGATTCGGTCTCATGGGGCATCATTAGTGTCATGTCGTACGATGAGCGGTACACACCGTACATCGAGATGGTAGGACTCCTCCCGTTCATTTAGCTGGTCAGCCGATCGACGCCAAACCTCAACGCTGCAAGAATCACCTCTCTTATTGATCAGTGGAGGCCGGAGATGCACAGTTTCTATCTTCAGACCAGGGAGATGACCGTGACGCTTCAGGATGTTTCCATGATCACCGCACTTCCTATCGAGGGGAAACCTCTTTGTATAAGCACCGATTCTGAGGGGTGGCGCCAGCAGATGGAGGCCCTTATTGGTATGGCTCCTGCAGAGGCGCCAGGAGATGGAGACAAGAAAGAAAGAATCACAGCTAATGCTCCTTACACGTGGATTGTGGCGAACTTTGCGGAATGCCCCGAGGACGCTAGTGATGATGTGATCCAGACAAATGCACTCATGTACATGTGGTACGTTATCTCTCGAAATCTCTTTGCTGACTGCGGTGGCAAGACCGCTCAATGGATGTGGCTGAAGCCTTTGACTGTCTTCGACAACCAATGGAGCTGGGGTTCGGCGGCACTAGCGTAGTTGTACCGACAGGTAATCAGTTGTTCGTTTTGAGTGTATTTATACATAAGAATGCAACATTGCCCTTAACTGAACCATGTTTTCCTTTACGTACAGTTGGATGCTTGTTGTAGGTTCTCAAAAGACGGCGGAATTGGTGGTTGTATACTACTACTTTTGGTACGAAGCTGGGAACGCCTGCCAGTTGGACTCCCGAAATAGGTGTCGTACAAGAAATGGGATGAACATGACAACCCTCTATGGCTCCCCACTTGGGCTTACAAGCGGGACGTGGTATCAGAGATGATGAGCGATGTCAATATCCTGTACTGGCATTACACCAACGAGCTAGACACGCTTACCGCTGAACAGGTAAACATCGACATTCTCATGCTGTTTATAAATATTTGACACCAACCTTGCCTTGTTGTGCTATGTTGCAGGTGGAATGGGAGCCATATGGTGCCGACAATATATTTGGTGAAGCACAAACATCGTCCTGAATCCGAGGTGCTTGCAGGAGAGGCATCTTTGGCTTATGCGGTGCCCAATGATATGGGCGGTTGAGTTTCACTTGCCACACCGTGTGTTCTGGCAGGTTGGTTTGTGTCAGGGTCACCCGCCGTAGTGGGAGGATACGGACCGTTCGTTTCACAAGTAAGAGAGCATGAACCGTGTGCACTTAGCATCATGAGGTCCTTTTTGATGGTGCTAATATTTAGTTTTTTAACATGCATGTTGGATAGGAGAAGGCAGCAAAAGATCAAGGACTAGGACAAATATCATAAGAAGTATGTGGCCATGTTCGAGCTTTGTGTGGACAAGCTAATACTAGGGGAGTATCCCGGCTACATGAGTATTGCCAACTAGCATTCAACAAGTACCTTCGATGGTTTCTTGAAAGTACTCGTGTGAAGATATCACTACTAAGGAAAACCCCAGTAGTAGCGCTGGAAATAGTGCTAGTCGGAGCGCGGGTGGCCGTGCTACTACTATGGCGCTACAGCTAACTTGTAGCAGTATCATTTGCTGGACCAGCGGTACTGCTATCCCTACTTAGTAGTAGTGTTTGTCGGCCCCATGCTACTGCTATATAGCTGTAGCGCTGGTGTGGAACCAGCGCTGCTAACTTGCCCGTGCCACTACTACCTGCTAACCGGCGCTACTGCTAGTGTTACTAATATTATTCTTTTTGCTACTTATTTGTGCTGTATTTGTACAGGTTTTATACAGTAGTCTAGTCATATTATAAACATACAATATGCTCAGCATATCATACACATAATAGTCTCATCACATCATCCAACACAAATGATGCCGTCTCTCATCACAATCTCAATATAGCGATACATGTTAAGTGACATGTCCCGAATACAAGAAACTGCATGTTCATCACATACACACGTTTCATCATCTATAACTAAACTAAGATATAGAAGAGAAGATCGATCACTATGAGCAATAGCGTGATAATGTAGTAGTTCTTGAGGCGGCGGTTCTGTTCCCTCTCTTGAGCTAGCGTGAACCTCAAGTAACTATCTTCCGCTTCAGCTCTGCTCTTGAACCCCTTCCGGCTGCCGCCCGAGTACACCGACACCTCGGCCTGACACTCTAGCCACTCGTCGTATACTCCTGGAACCTTCCCTACATACACGATGTAGCACTTCTTCGCCATCGATGATCTATATACTTGCATCATGACATAATGAATTCATCGATAATATGCAACATAATAGAGTTGAGAAACACGAAGAGTCAGAGGTAGCAAAAATAGAAGCAACATATCATAAACATAAATAACAAAGTTCATCGTACCCAAACTAATTAACTAGTGTTCGATGCTAGTTGAGGAGGACAGTTTAATTACATCACAAAGTTTCATCGTGCATAAATTCAAAGTTTTCATCACAGAGAAAGTAGTGACTAAACGGATACATTGTCATATATCGTCAATCACTCCAACATGTCGTGCCATCCCTCCAAATCAGGGAGGAAGGACCCGAGCTCCATGAAAGGCTTGAGGTCGAGACGCTGAGCGGCTATGCGTGTTTGGACGTCTTCCCGCGACATTTGCCCTTCATCGTAGAACATACCTGTTTTTTTGACGACCTCCTTCATGATGACTTGGGCAAGTTCACGCTGAATGTGATAGAACTCCCCTCGGAGTCGATGATCTGGTACATTTCCTAGTTTCTTGGCCCATTGCAGAATATCGGCATCGCCGGATTTAGCTGACATGCGAAGGTTCTGGCAATCCCTTCTGTACTCTAGCATGTGGTGGATGACATAGAATCCGTCACTGAGAGTACCTCTCGGTTGCTGGATGCAGCAGAAGTCGGTCTTACGGGCGAAGTAGGGCACGCGGTTCTTTGTCCTCTTGACCGTGATCTCTCCACCGCAGTGGCCGTAGGTTAAGATTGCACTGTCGAGAACACCCTTGACGTGTGTGTAATGCTTTTTCTTGATGTTCTTCGACGAGTCCAAGTAAAGAGTGTGGGAGAAT
The DNA here is from genome assembly GCA_011799875.1 of Thinopyrum elongatum. Classification (NCBI taxonomy): domain Eukaryota; kingdom Viridiplantae; phylum Streptophyta; class Magnoliopsida; order Poales; family Poaceae; genus Thinopyrum; species Thinopyrum elongatum. Next base: position 79,089,631 of record CM022303.1, read on the forward strand.
CGGGGGTAAAGATTGATGACGACGGCGCGCCCCTCGCTGCACAAAATAAGTACACCTCAAATTAGACTCCACGCGCGCAAATGAATGATTGAAATTTACGAAATTATGTATATGTCACAGAGGATATCCGCGCATGACTTATATGGGATGATAAGGCAGGAGAATCGTCTCCTTGTCCTTATTGGTGACCATGAAATCCATGATGTAGTTCCTCGCATATTCACGGTGCTCTTCGAAGACTATCAATAAGCCCTCGTGCATAAAGTACATGTACAAGGCATAAAGGCGGACGAACGTAAAATCCGGCTTTATCACGTGAAACATGTCGAAGATGTAATCAAATGGAAGGAAGAACTTATCCGCGGGGCAAATGTGGACGTACAACCTTTGCTGCGGCACGTTAACCACGCAAAGCCGGTATCCTGGATTTTTCGAGACGATAAGGCTTTTCTCTCTCAACAGCACATCGTCATGAAGTCTTCTTAGATCGCCGTCTATGGCCTCTAACGTTGCCTTAGGTAGGATCGGACCACCAGGGATATGGTATTTCGGCGCACCTTTGATAGGTATACGGTCTACAACCCGAGGCTGCGGAGGCGGCTGGCTCATAGAAGCACCTTTGGCGCCAGTAGGGCCTTTCTTCGGTCTCTTCCTATGCTTCTTTGGTACCAGAAGTGAGCCTATCATACCGTCCTTGACCACTGCCCCCAGTTTTGTCGGGCTCATCATTGCACGACCCTGACGTTGTTGTTGCTGGGTTGAGGCGGCATCTGGAGGCGTGTCCTACTTGGATTGCAGGAAGAGAGACTTCTTGCAATTAGCCTTAAGACGTTCCTGCTCCGGCAATTCAGGCATCATGTCATCATGCTTAAACCCTGAGTCATACTGCTGAGCTAGCAATCCTCCGTCGTCATAGCCGCCGGTATTGGGATACCGTAGCGGGTCATCATCCTCATCCATGGCATCATCCATTGCTTCTTCGATGGCGGCGAAGTCATCAGCCACTAATGGATCCTCTTCCTCATGCCGCCCGCTATCACCCGACACTAACAGACGCGGCTAATTGGGTAGGTGGGGTGTTGGTGTTCATACCTTGCTGAGGCTGCTTGGTCGTGGGTGTGCTCTCGACCGCCTCCAAACGAAGGAGACTCTTCGGCCACAACAGGACCCAACTCTTGCAATCGCGAAGCCGCCGTGGGGTCTCGTCGTCATCTCCCCCTAGTGGTACCGGAGGAGCCAAATTCTCGTGGCCCGGTTTGACAATACCAATGGAAACCTTGAAGACGCCAGGGGGCATCGGTCGATTGTGGAACAATTCTTCCTTCGGCTTCTCTATCGTCGCCTTTCCCACGTCCACCTTCTGGCTGCTGATGGTGTATAGTATGGTGCACGGGGTTTCGTCGGCCTGCGAAGACATGTCTGCGACGTGAGACATCTGAAAGGCAATGGAAACGGGAGATTATACATACATTGAAGAGGTCCGGTGTGACAGGTAGTTACCGTGAGGTCGTCGAGCTCATCCAAAGACGAAGCCCTGCCGAGCACACCAGAGACAGAGAACGGCCTGCTATGCGCAGGTGCGGGAGCAGGTTTGGGAGCAGTTGCAGGAGTAGGAGCGGTTGCGTGAGCACGTGTTGTTGCAACGTTCACTGAGTTTCTCCCGACTAAGCTGGGAAGGGGAAAGGTCACTTCCTCTTTATCTGGATTTTGCTTCACCCAGTTGATGACAACTCGAATCAAGGCACCAAAAGAAGATACCATTTCCTCTCTTGCGGCAGCTACCGCTGCTTTGACTGCCTCGCTCACCAACTCAGGACGTATCGCATCTTTGGTCTCAGCTAATTTCTTATCGACCGCAATCTCAACCTTCTTGTCGATGTTCATTTCGTTTAGCTTCCATAGGACGGCCGCATGTCCACCAGGAGTCCTTTCATTATGTTTAAGGCCCGGTTGAAAGGGGTGTCTCTCTTGGGCCTCGCCGACGACACAGACGACGAGTAGCTTTCGGGCGCAATCCTGTGCTGCTCTTTCAGCAAAAGGAACGTGGATCATTTACAAATGTGACTAAACATGCAGTCAAATTGATCATAAGCTAAAGTTAGGTGGTAAATTAATAATTACCAGCAGTCTCATGAACTCCCTCGTGGGCGCGTGCATTTCGAAAACCTTATTTACTGGGTCCCAATGGTACCGGGCCCTGATGACGTCACGCTCCTGCGGGACGGTGAACTCCGCCAAGGGGTCTGCGAGCCCCAGACTTTCGCGTTCCGTGTCCTCCTTGGCCCATATGGGCCTCTTGCGCGAGTAACCATGGCTTCCGAGGCGGTGGTACCCCATGTACCTTTCTTGGAGCCCCTTCATGTACTCTAACTTCTCTTTGGCAGCTTCGGCAATGCAAGTCGCCTTGAATATTTCGAACTGCTCTTCCGTAATTGTTGGATTATCCTTTACAATCTCAGAGTAGGGTTCCTTTTTGTCGATCCGACTTTTCACCCTTACTTTCCATGCGGACAACACGCCGCTAAACTTGCCCATGGCTTTGTTGTTTATCTTCTTCATTGCCGGGTCTAGCCACGGTTGAGGATATTTGATTTCATCCCGGCCGGGGAACAAGAATCTCTGGTGCAGCTTCGTTAGGAGGAAGTGCTCCATATTTGGTATCTTTGTTAATTTTTCGTCGTTGATGGTGGCGGTTTCCCGTAGGATGAAGCCTATATGATTGCCGTAGCACATGCGCGCATCCACGGGCTCTGTTGGCTCAAAATTGCCGGGGTCCACCGCCGTGACCACCGGTCTAGTAGTGCCGAGCTGGTTTGGATGTCGTATCCTCTTCGGTTCAGTTCTTTACCGGCTAAGTCACCAGCATCGGTGCCGGTGTCGGTGCAACCCTCGAATGTGACAAGGGAGTCCTGCGACAACAATTGCTTATCCAGATAGTTGAAATAGAAGTGTGCCGCCTCGTAGACATCGCAGTTACAAGAACCCCCCACCCTTCATCGTTGTTAGCCATGTTTCCAATGAGTAAGTCTACTCAATTAATTCTAGACCTAATAAAATGAATAATGACATAAAAAAGGCCTATGTTTTGCCGGAATGTTGATTCATTCCTGTTGCGGCAAATCTCGGGCACTCAATATGTCCTAGTTTCTAACACAAGTCATGCAAAAAATTCACGGAAAATTTTGGCATGACCTTTGCTAAAAACTGGACAAATCAAGTGCCTGAAATTTGCTAGAATGGAAATGAATCAACATTCCGGAAAAACATAGGCCACTCTGATCATTCCCAGCAAACAATGTTCAAATATCCATCTTCGACACCGCGACACAAGTCCATATATACACGAGCAACCACATGTCCAAATTTCACAAGCTAATTCAAAAACTAAGTGTAGAAGAAAATTCAGTTATCTACTAATAGAACAAAATTCAGTTAACTTTAGTGCTGTATAATGATGAAATGAACAAATACTAGTACCACTACTACTAGGAGCACTAATACAAATGTCCTAGTTAAAACCTACTGCCCTAACTAAAAACATCTATGAAAACAAAAACCCTAATTAAACCCTACTGCCCTAGTTTTTCTCTAAACTAATTTTTTTTCTACGAAAACATTCTATTAAACCCTACTGCCCTAGTACCACAACTGCCCTAACCTAATTAAACATCTATGAAAACATTCTATTAAACCCCACTGCCCAACCACTACTGCCCTAACCTAATTATACATCTATGAAAACATTCTATTAAACCCTACTGCCCTAGTACAACTACTGTCCTAACCTAATTAAACATCTATGAATTAAACTTGTTAACCTAGCTAAGCCTAATTAACCTAGCTAACCGTAATTAACCTAGTTAACCTAATTAAACCACTTAACCTAGCTAGCTAGTTCTCTGTTAACCTAGCTAGTCCATGAGAGAGAGGGAGGAGGGGTGGGGGCCTTACAGTGCTCGGGGAGGCAGCCAGGGCGGCTCCGGTGACAATGAGGGAGGCAGGGCGGCGAGAAGCGGACGAGGGTGGCATCGAGGGCGTCGAGGGCGCGCGGCTCCGGTGGCGTCGAGGTTGACAACCCGCGCTACTGCTATGCCTTTCCTTTTTTTCTATAATTTTTTTTACATTTTCTTTTTTCCTTTCTCCTTTTTATATTTCTTTCCATTTTCATTTACTTTTAATTTGTTTTCATTTTATTTTCTTTCCTTTTTGGTTTACTTTTTTTTTCTCCTCCGACAAACGACCTATCGATATGCATATAAGTGAGGAGATACAACGTATATAAGTAAGTAGATATATATATATATATATATATACACATAAATATATATATATATATATAAATGACGGTTTCTCAGTGTTGGCGTTGTTGTTTCTGAGTGAGCTTCTTTCCTTTGTTTGCTGCCGAGTAATTGATCCCCTCGTTGTGACTTTTCCTTTTCCATGGAGTGCAATTTTTCTTAGGTAATGTAGTCTTGCTTCTTCTTTTGACATATGCTTCATCGTAATCTTCATCTTTCCTCATCGGGTCGCCGTACTGGTCGTAGTCTTCCTCGTTAGCGACTCCGTCCATTCCGACAATGCTCCTTTTGCCTCTCCTCACGACAACATGGCTCGGATTGCTCGGGTGGGTTATGAAGAAGCATTGTGTCACGTGCTTAGCGTGTACCCATTGCTCAGTTTTGGCGATGATGTTCACGATAGCTGCGCTCTTCGCGTCGCGTATACACATGGTAGTGAAGTACCGGTTCTTTCTTTCGACCGCCTTAGCCCATCTGACACGGAACATCGTTGCACTGTGCAGTCGAGCGTAGTCAAGATCCTAGATCTCTTCAACACTTCCGTAGAATCTTTCAGTTGCGCCGTTGTCGCCTGTCATGCATTCCGTAGTCACCTCTGAGTTCTGGTAATCACTGTTTTTGGCCTTCGTGTAAAATGTGTATCCGTTGATATCGTATGCCTGATATGTCATGGGGTTGGCCGCGGGGCCATGTGCTAAGGCGTGTATGAGCAATACGTCCGCATTGCCCGCATCCGGGGGATTAGAAAGAACATGCTCTTTGAACCAACACAAGAAAGTGGAGTTGTGCTCTCTAGTAACTTCGGCGTCTGTCTTGTTTAGCCCCTGGTCACGATACTTCTTTACGATGGTTTCTTTGTGCAATTCAACGAAAGGATCTACCACTTCTAGGTGTTGTAGCTCTACTAAGTTTGCTATGTCCAAGTCGTTGCATCGACCCGAGTAGTCCACATGCAATTCTCTCCGGCCGTTCGTGTGACCTTCTCCTCCGAGCCTCCCAAGGTGCTTGTTGACGGGCAAACAAACTACAAGGTTTTCGCCGCCTAGATAACTCTCGTAGGAGATGCACTCTTGGGTCAGATAGCCCTACATGTTTCTTCCATCCGGATGGGACATGATACGAACGAATCCTTTGATGACCCCATTCATCCTCTCGAATGGCATCATGCTGTGAAGGAATGATGGCACGAGGTCAATGATGTCGTCCACAATGTGGACACAGGGATGCACCATGACGTCAAAGAACTCGGGCGGGAAGTAAATCTCAATCTCATTTAGTATGATAACGATCTCTTCCTATAGCCTTTGGAGCTGCTTCACACTGATTGTCTTTCGAGAGATAACGTTGAAAAAGTTGCAGAGACCAGTAAGCGTCTCACGGACGTGCCCGTCCATTATACCTCTAAGGGCAACCGGAAGGATCTGTGTCATCATCACATGACAGTCATGAGACTTCCTCTCACAGAACCTTTTCTTCTTGGTGTCTAGAAATCTGCTTATCTTCCCATAGTAACCGGAACTAACTTTGATTTCGGTAAGGCACTTGAAGAATTGATCGATCTCCTTCGGACTTAGGGTGAAGCAAGAAGGGGGCAATAATTCTCTTCCTTCTTGTTGCATTTTTGGCCCCTATCCCCCGCCTCCATCTCCGTCTCCGTCTCCTCTGACTTTTTACCAGGCGGCATGTGGAGATCTGCCCTCATGCTCAAATATTACAAGTCTTTTCTTGGTTTCGGCCCATCCTTGGTCTTATCCGGCATGTTCATCACTGTTGCAAGCAAGCTCTCAAGGACATTCTTTGTGATATGCATTTGATCAAGGCAATGAGGCGTGTCAAGGTTGGGCCTGATGACCCACAAGTATAGGGGATCAATAAAAGTCCTTTTCGATAAGTAAGAGTGTCGAACCCAACGAGGAGCAGAAGGAAATGACAAGTAGTTTTCAGCAAGGTAATTTCTGCAAGCACTGAAATTGTCGGTAATAGATAGTTTGATAGCAAGGTAATTTGTAATGAGTAACAAGTAACAATAGTAATAATAAGTGCAGTAAGGTAGCCCAATCCTTTTAATGGCTAAGGACAGGTCGGAACGGTCTCAGATAATAAGCAAAGCGTTCTTTAGGGCACACGGGAATTTTATCTAGTCACTCTCAACATGTTGGTTTGATTCGTGTTCGCTACTTTGATAATTTGATATGTGGGCGGACCGGTGCTTGGGTGTTGTTCTTACTTGAACAAGCCTCCCACTTATGATTAACCTCCTCGCAGCACCCACAACTACGAGAAAAGTATTAAGATAAAATTTAACCATAGCATTAAACATATGGATCATAATCAGCCCCTTACGAAATAGCGCATAAACTAGGGTTTAAGCTTCTGTCACTCTAGCAACCCATCATCTAATAACTACTCCACAATGCATTCCCTTTGGCCCAAAGATGGTGAAGTGTCATGTAGTCGACGTTCACATAATACCACTAAAGGAATAACAACATACATATCATCAAAATATCAAACGAATATCAAATTCACATGATTACTTGAACATGACTTCTCCCGTGGCGTCAAGAACAAAGGCAACTACTCACTAATAATATTCATGCTCAAGATCAGAGGGATATTAAATAGCATAATGGATCTGAACATATAATATTTGACCAAGCAAACCATATAGCATCAACTACAAGATGTAATCAACACTACTAGTCACCACAGGTACCAGTCTGATGTTCCGGTACAAAGATTGAACACAAGGGATGAACTAGGGTTTTGAGATGAGATGGTGCTATTGAAGATGTTGATGAAGATTGGCCTCCCAAAAGATGAGAGGGTTGTTGGTGATGACGATGGCTTCGATTTCCCCCTCCGGGAGGGAAGTTCCCCCGATGGAATTGCTCCACCGGAGGGCAAAAGTGCTCCTGCCCAAGTTCCGCCTCGAGACGGTGGCGCTCCGTCCCGAAAGTCCTCTCTTTATTTTTTCTAGGTCATGGGGCCCACTACCCACCAGAGCGCGCAAGGAGGATCTGGCGCGCTCTGGTGCCTTGTGGCCACCTAGCAGCCCCCCTCTGGTAGTTCTTTTCTCCAATATTTATTATATATCCCAAAATAATTCTTCGTAATATTTCAGCTAATTTGGAGTTGTGTAGAATAGGTATCTCTGAAATGGCTTTTTCAAGTCCAGAATTCCAGCTGTCGGTATTCCCCTCTTTGTGTAAACCTTGCATATGATGAGAGAAAAGGCATTAGAATTATTCCATCAAGTGTTATAATGCATAAAAACACTATAAATAACAATAGGAAAACATGATGCAAACTGGACGTATCAACTCCCCCAAGCTTTGACCTCACTTGTCCTCAAGCGAAAGCCGATATTGAAAATCATGTCCACATGTTTAGAGAAAGAGGTGTCGATAAAAATAAAATACGTACATAGTAGCATCATGCATATTATTATAACAGCAACAAACTTTATCATATAGCTTCTCATGAACAAGTAACAATTCATCACAACATTGAAGTAGAAAGCATAAAATTTATTGAAAACTAACAAACTCTGTTCTCAATCAACTTTGCAACTACAATTCATCATATTTTCAGGAAGGGTCTCGTATCGGAGCCTTTTGGCAAGTCTGCATACTAAACGATCATTTAGTCTTCTATGGTTGCTAACACACTCACAACATATATATGAGCAAAAAGTTTTAACTGGAGACATAGAAAGATAGGGGCTTATAGTTTCGCCTCCCAACTTATTCACCTCAAGGGTGATGTCAACAATAATAACTCATGCTCACTCATATCCAACTGGATATATGTGTCTAGATCTTTCCTCACCACATGATGCTTGCCAAAGAGAAAAATAAAAAGGAATATGGGAAAATACTTTGACTCTTGCATAAACGTAAAAGATAGGCCCTTCACAGAGGGAAGCAGAGGTTATCATGCGCTTTTAGGTTTTGTATGCACAATCTCTTAATGCAAAAGAATGTCAGGTTATATTGCCCCTTACGATAGAAGCCTTTATTATGAAGTCCGTCGCTTTTATTACTTTGCCATCACAAGTTCGTACAATGCTTATTATTTTCCCTTACACTAAATGATCAACACATTTAGGAGCAATTTTTATTGCCTTTTTGCACCGATGACAACTTACTTGAAGGATCTTACTTAATCCATAGGTAGGTATAAAGGACTCTCAAAACATGAATTTCGGTTTAAGGGGTTTGGATGCACAAGTAGTATCTCTACTTAGTTCAGATTTTTGGCTAGAAAATTTATTGAGCAAGCACCACATGTTGAAGGATCTATGACAATATAACTTCTATGTGAATAAGAACAAACATAAATCATTACGTTGTCTTCCTTGTCCAACATCAACAATTTGGCATAACATAATTAGTGGGGGCTCACAATCATAAAAGATGTCCAAGATAGTGTATTTGCATGTGAATCTTCTCTTCCCTTATTAATTCTTTCATTAATTGCATCATTGACCAATGCTATGTTTGTGAACTTTCAATAAATTTTACCACTTATACTTTTCATTATGTGATGTCATTACTTACCATAAGATTATCCTATGATCTTTTTCATTATGTTCTTTATTTTGATTGAAACAAAAAAGTAAAGAAGCAAAAACTCAAACTAAACTTTATTATATAACTCTCACTCGATTACATAGATAGATAGATCATGAAACTAGCACTCGAAAATAAATAATACGAAACTTTTATTCAACTAAATCACGAAATTGCAAAGGATCGAACTAAGATAGGTAAAGGTAATAAAAGTGATGGTGATACGATACCGGGGCATCTCTCCCAAGCTTGGCACAAGCCAAGGGGAGTGCTCATACCCATGTAGTCTGGTTTCCTTCTTGGGTGATAAGGATGAAGAGGCATTTTTTTTCTCCATCTTGCGAGTGAGGCTAAAATTTTCCTCCCTTAGGTCCTCATTCTCTAGCTCAAGCTTGCGTCCTGCAGAGAACGAGATGGGATAATTTGGATCGTAGATTTGTTTGCATTGTTAGGGAGGCTTGACTTCTTGATTTCCACGTGCATATCTCCAGGTTGATGTAGTGGATCTTCATATTCATTAGAGCTATCATCTCTTGTTTTCTCTATGTCCACGTCTTCCTCCTCATCTGTGGTCCAACCATAAGGATCCTCCTCCCCATAGACCTTGGGGTTCATGATATAATCAGCGACCTCTGAATCTTGAGACGACATATTTTCAGATCTACCAGAAAAATAGCAAGAAATAAGAACAGAGGGGTTCTTCGCGATGCGATGGTCAAATCGTCCGAGGGTATATATATAAATGTTTTTTTATCTTGTGAAACAAGTATACGGAAGGAAAACGGAGTCGAGAAGGTGCCCGAGGGGCCGACTACCCACCAGGGCGCGCCATTCGGGGCAGGCACATCCTGGTGCCTTGTGGGCACCTGGGTTGCCTTCCCGGTGGTTTCTTATTTTTCTATTTTTTCTAATATTTCAAAACTGACAGAAAATATTTTTGCTGATTTTTCGGAGACCGTTTACTTACCGTATCATGTACCTCTTCCTTTTCAGGGTTCTGGAGTGTTCTGGAAGGTTTCTTTTATGTGTTCCTCCGGTGTCATGGTTTGGATAATATTAGTTTCAACATTAATAGGCGTACCTAAAATATAGTGTTTAATTCTTCGTCCATTGACCACCTTCGGATTGGTACCTTCGGCATTATTAATCTTGATAGCTCTGGAGCGATAAACTTCTTCGATGATATATGGTCCTTCCCATTTGGAAAGAATTTTTCCTGCAAAAAATCTAAAACAAGAATTGTACAATAGAACATGTTCACCAACTTTGAATTCTGGCTTTTGGATTCTTTTGTCATGCCATATTTTAACATTTTCTTTAAATAGTTTGGCATTTTCATAAGTTTGGGTTCTCCATTCATCTAGTGAGCTAATATCAAATAACCTCTTTTCACCGGCAAGTTTGAAATCATAATTGAGTTCTTTAATTGGCCAATATGCTTTATGTTCTAACTCCAGAGGCAAATGACAAGCTTTTACATAAACCATTTTATATGGAGACATACCCATAGGATTTTTATAAGGTGTTCTATAGGCCCAAAGTGCATCATCAAGTTTCTTAGCCCAATTCTTTCGGGGCCTATTGACAATTTTTTGTCATATTAGTTTTATTTCTCTATTGCTAAGTTCAACTTGACCACTAGATTGAGGATGATAAGTGATGCAGTTCTATGGTTAACATCATACTTACCACGCATTTTACGGAAAGCAGCATGAATAAAGTGTGAACCACCATCAGTCATTAAATATCTAGGGACCACCTTGGGAAGATAATTTATTTAATCATTTTAATGGAGGTGTTATGATCAACACTACTAGTTGGAATAGCTTCTACCGACTTAGTAACATAATCAATGACAACCAAAATATGTGTATACCCATTGGAGGAAGGAAAATGTCTCATATAATCAAAGACCCAAACATCAAATGGTTCAATAACAAGTGAATAATTCATAGGCATTTCCAGACGCTTACTAATATTGCCAATTCTTTGGCATTCATCACAAGATAAGACAAACTTACGGGCATCTTTGAAAAGAGTAGGCCAATAAAAACCAGATTGTAATACCTTGTGTGTAGTTCTATCTTCCACATGATGTCGTCCGTAATCTTCGGAGTGACATTTTCATAGGATTTGTTCCTGTTCATGCTCAAGTATACAACGTCTAAAAATAGCGCATCTTAAGTTTGCCATGGCAAAGTTCGCCATGTTTTTGAACATATTAAATTGCCATAGCAAGTTTGCCATGTTTTTAAATAAAAAAGTGCAATGGCAAAATCACATGAATTTTGTCATAGAGAGCATTTACACATGTGAAAAAATGCACATGGTATAATTAGGAGGTTTGTTCTTTAAAACACAAAATATAGGATGGCAAATTTAGCAACAATGGGCGCATGGAAAATTCAATAATTCCTAAAAAATTGCCATGGTATAGCCATGAATTACAAAAAATAGTTACACTATTTTTGTCGTGTGAGAAAATAACATGGCAAAAGGGTCATAAGTTTTGCCATGGGTAAAGCAAAGTTACAAGATAAAAAATTTCCATGTTGCTAAAACAAATATGTAAAAATTGCCATGGGAACATTGTTCGGATAGGTAGGCAAAGAGACACAATAAATGGTGTCGTCATGGAAAAATAGCTTTCTAGTTGCTATCGTAATCACACCTACAAAATTAACCAAAAAATAAATACATGGCAACAAAAACTTGTAGTTGCCATGGCATAACATCTATAAAATTTACATTGCAAACACAACATTCATTTAGTTCCATGGCTAACACTGAAGGAAATATGCCCTAGAGGCAATAATAAAGTTGTTATTTTATATTTCCTTATATCATGATAAATGTTTATTATTCATGCTAGAATTGTATTAACCGGAAACTTGATACATGTGTGGGTACATAGACAAAAACTGTGTCCCTAGTAAGCCTCTACTAGACTAGCTCGTTAATCAAAGATGGTTAAGTTTCCTAACCATAGACATGTGTTGTCATTTGATGAACGAGATCACATCATTAGGAGAATGATGTGATGGACAAGACCCATCCGTTAGGTTAGCATATTGATCGTTCAGTTTTATTGCTATTGCTTTCTTCATGTCAAATACATATTCCTTCGACTATGAGATTATGCAACTCCTGGATACCGGAGGAATACCTGGGTGATTATAAAGATACTCTACAGGTATCTCTGAAGGTGTTTGTTGGGTTGGCATAGATCGAGATTAGGATTTGTCACTCCGAGTATCGGAGAGGTATCTCTAGGCCCTCTCGGTAATACACATCATAAGAAGCCTTGCAAGCAAAGTAACTAATGAGTTAGTTACAGGATGATGTATTACGAAACGAGTAAAGAGACTTGCCGGTAAACGAGATTGAACTAGGTATGTGGATACCGATGATCGAATCTCGGGCAAGTAGCATAGCGATGGACAAAGGGAATAACGTATGTTGTCATAACGGTTCGACCGATAAAGATCTTCATAGAATATGTAGGAGCCAATATGAGCATCCAGGTTCCGCTAATGGTTATTGACCGAAGAGGTGTCTCGGTCATGTCTACATAGTTCTCGAACCCGTAGGGTCCGCACGCTTAACCTTCGATGACGATTTAGTATTATATGAGTTTTGTGATTTGGTGACCGAATGTTGTTCGGAGTCCCGGATGAGATCACGGACATGATGAGGAGTCTCGAAATGGTCGAGAGGTAAATATTGATATATAGGACGATAGTATGCAGACACCGAAAGTGTTCTGGAGGGTACCGGGTACATACCGGGTCACCGAAAGGGGTTCCGGTCACCCCCGGCAAAAGATATGGGCCTAATGGGCCAAGAGGGGAAACGCAGCAGCCAGCAGGGGCTGCTGCGCCCCCCATATGGGCCGAACTAGAGGAGAAGGAAAGAGGGGAAGAGAGAAGGAAGGGGAGGAATTCGGCCTCCCCCTTCCTTTCCTCCTCCCTCCTCCTTCCTTCCCCCTCCGGAACTTATGGAAGGGGGGAGGCCGAATTGGGGAGGCACCCAAGTACGATTCCTCCTACTTGGGGCGCCCCCTTGCTGCTCCCCTCCCTCTCCCACCTATATATACATGGGGAGGGGGTGCCTAGAACACACAACAACATCTGTTAGCCGTGTGCGGCACCCCCCTCCACAGATTACACCCTCGGTCATATTCTCGCGGTGCTTAGGCGAAGCCTTGCACGGATCACTTCACCATCACCATCACCACGCTATCGTGCTGATGGAACTCATCTACTTCCTTGACACTTTGCTGGATCAAGAGTTCGAGGGACGTCATCGAGCTGAACGTGTGCAGAACTCGGAGGTGCCGTACGTTCGGTACTTGATCAGTGGGAATGACAAGAAGTTCGAGTACATGAACTGCATTGTCAAACGCTTCCGCTTTTGGTCTACGAGGGTACGTAGACACACTCTCCCCATCTCATTGCTATGCATCTCCTTGATAGATCTTGCGTGAGCGTAGGAATTTTTTTGAAATTGCATGCTACGTTTCCCAACAGTGGTATCAGAGCCAGGTCTATGCGTAGATGATATGCATGAGTAGAACACAAAGATTTGTAGGCGGTGATCGTCATACTACTTAACACCAATGTCTTATTTTGATTCGGCGGTATTGTTGGATGAAGCGGCCAGGACCAACCTTACATGACCACGTTCATGAGACAGGTTCCACCGACAGACATGCAACTAGTTTTGCATAAAGGTAGCTGGCGTGTGTCTGTTTCTCCAACTTTAGTTGAATCGAATTTGACTATGGACGGTCCTTGTTGAAGGTTAAAACAACAAACTTGATAAATCACCGTTGTGGTTTTGATGCGTAGGTAAGAACGGTTCTTGCTAGAAGCCCGTAGCAGCCACGTAAAACTTGCAACAACAAAGTAGAGGACGTCTAACTTGTTTTTGCAGGGCATGTTGTGATGTGATATGGTGAAGACATGATGTGATATACGTTATTGTATGAGATGATCATGTTTTGTAAAAGTTACTGGCAACCGGTAGGAGCCTTATGGTTGTCTCTTTATTCTATGAAATACAAACGCCATGTAATTGCTTTACTTTATCACTATGCGTTAGCGATAGTTGTAGAAGCAATAGTTGGCGAGATGACCACGAAGCTACGATGGAGATCAAGGTGTCAAGCTAGTGACGATGGAGATCATGACGATGCTTTGGAGATGGAGATCAAAAGCTCAAGATGATGATGGCCATATTATGTCACATATTTTGATTGCATGTGATGTTTATCTTTTATGCATCTTATTTTGCTTAGTACGGCCATAGCATTATAAGATGATCCCTAAACAAAATTTCAAGGTATAAGTATTCTCCCCGCGTATGCACCGTTGCGACAGTTCGTCGCGTTGAGACACAACGTGATGATCGGGTGTGGTAGACTCTACGTTCACATACAACGGTGCAAGACAGTTTTGCACATGCGGAATACTCGGGTTAAACTTGACGAGCCTGGCATGTACAGACATGGCCTCGGAACAATGGAGAACGAAAGGTCGAACGTGAATCATATAGTAGATATAATTAACATAGAGATGTTCTCCATTGAAGACCACTCCATCTCACGTGATGATCGGACATGGTTTAGTTGATTTGGATCACGTATCATTTAGATGACTTGATAGATGTCTATCTAAGTGGGAGTTCTTAAGTAATTTGATTAATTGAACTTAATTTATCATGAACTTAATCCTGATAGTATTTGCATATCTATGTTATAGATCAATAGCTCGCGTATCGCTCCCCTCTTTTAATTTTAATGCGTTCCTAGAGAGAACTAAGTTGAAAGGTGATAGTAGCAAAGATGCGGACTGGGTCCGTGATCTGAGGATTATTCTCATTGCTACACAGAAGAATTATGTCCTTAATGCACCGCTAGGTGACAGACCTATTGCAGGAGCAGATGCAGACGTTATGAATGTTTGACAAGCTCGGTATGATGACTACTTGATAGTTTAGTGCGCCATGCTTTACGGCTTAGAACTGGGACTTCAAAAATGTTTTGAACGCCATGGAGCATATGAGATGTTCCAAGAGCTGAAATTGATATTTCAGACTCATGCCCGTGTTAAGAGCTATGAGACCTCTAACAAGTACTTTGCCTACAAGATGGAGGAGAATAGCTCAGCTAGTGAGCATGTGCTCAGAATGTCTGGGTACTACAATCGCTTGAATCAAGTGGGAGTTAATCTTCCAAATAAGATAGTGATTAACAAAGTTCTCTAGTCACTATCACCAAGTTACTAGAACTTCGTAATGAACTATAATATGCAAGGGATGACGAAAATGATTCCCAAGCTCTTCGCGATGCTGAAATCGGCGAAGGTAGAAATCAAGAAATAGCATCAAGTGTTGATGGTTAACAAGACCACTAGTTTCAAGAAAAAGGGCAAGGGAAAGAAAGGGAACTTCAAGAAGAATGGCAAGAAAGTTGCCACTCCCGTGAAGAAGCCCAAAACTAGACCCAAACCTGAAACTGAGTGCTACTACTGCAAAGGAAATGGTCACTAGAAGCGAAACTGCCCCAAATACTTGGCGGATAAGAAGGTTGGCAAAGTGAACAAAGGTATATTTGATATACATGTGATTGAAATGTACTTTACTAGTGTTCATGGTTGCCTCTGGGTATTTGATACCGGTTCAGTTGCTAAGATTAGTAACTCGAAACAGGAGTTGCAAAATGAACAGAGATTAGTTAATGGCGAGGTGACGATGTGTGTTGGAAGTGATTCCAAGGTTGATAAGGTCACCATCGCACACTCCCTCTACCTTCGGGATTAGTGTAGAACCTAAATAAATGTTATTTGGTGTTTGCGTTGAGCATGAGTATGATTGGATCATGTTTACTGCAATACGGTTATTCATTTAAGTCAAAGAATAATTGTTGTTCTGTTTACATGAATAAAACCTTCTATGGTCATAAACTCAATATAAATGGTTTATTGAATCTCGATCGTAATGATAAACATATTCTTAATATTGATGCCAAAAGATGTAGAGTTGATAAAGATAGTGCAACATACTTGTGGCACTGCCGTTTAGGTCATATTGGTGTAAAGCGCATGAAGAAACTCCATGCGTATGGATTTTGGGAATCACTTGATTATGAATCATTTGATACTTGCAAACCATGCCTCATGGGCAAGATGACTAAAACTCCGTTCTCCGGAACAATGGAGCGAGCTAATACCGATGTATGTGGTCCGATGAGTGTTGAGGCTCGTGGCGGGTATTGTTATTTTCTGACCTTCACAGATGATTTAAGCAGATATGGGTATATCTACTTAATGAAACACAAGTCTAAAACAATTGAAAAGTTCAAGGAATTTCAGAGTGAAGTGGAGAATCATCGTAACAAGAAAATAATGTTTCTACGATCTGATCGTGGAGGTGAATATTTGAGTTACGAGTTTGGCCTTCATTTAAAAAATGTGGAATAGTTTCACAACTCACGCCACCTGGAACACCACAGCATAATGGTGTGTCCGAACGTCGTAACCGTACTTTATTAGATATGGTGCGATCTATGATGTCTCTTACCGATTTACCACTATCGTTTTGGGGTTATGCATTAGAGATAGCTGCATTCACGTTAAACAGGGCACCGTCTAAATCCGTTGAGATGACACCGTATGAACTGTGGTTTGGCAAGAAATCTAAGTTGTCATTTCTTAAAGTTTGGGGTTGCGACACTTATGTCAAAAGGCTTCAGCCTGATAAGCTCGAACCCAAATCGGAGAAGTGCGTCTTCATAGGATACCCTAAGGAAACAATTGGGTACACCTTCTACCATATGTGGGTGGACCGGTACTTGGGTGCTGTTCTTACTTGAACAAGCCTCGCACTTATGATTAACCCCCTCGCAAGCATCCGCAACTACGAGAAAAGTATTAAGATAATATCTAACCATAGCATTAGACATATGGATCCAAATCAGCCCCTTACGAAATGGCGCATAAACTAGAGTTTAAGGTTCTGTCACTCTAGCAACCCATCATCTAATAACTACTCCACAAGGCATTCCCTTAGGCCTAAAGATGGTGAAGTGTCATGTAGTCAATGTTCACATAACACCACTAAGGGTATCACAACATACATATCATCAAAATATCAAATGAATATCAAATTCAAATGATTACTTGCAACATGACTTCTCCCGTGGCCTCAAGAACAAAGGCAACTACTCACAAATAATATTCATGCTCAAGATCAGAGGGATATTAAATAGCATAATGGATCTGAACATATAATTTTCCACCAAGTAAACCATATAGCATCAACTAGAAGATGTAGTCAACACTACTAGTCACCCACAGGTACCAATCTGACGTTCCGGTACAACTATTGAACACAAGAGTTGAACTAAGGTTCTGAGATGAGATGGTGTTGTTGAAGATGTTGACGAAGATTGGCCTACCAAAGATGAGAGGGTTGTTGGTGATGACGATGGCTTCGATTTGCGCCTCGGCGGAATCGCTCCGCTGGAGCGCAAAAGTGCTCCGGCCCAAGTTCCGCCTCGAGACGGCGGCGCTCTGTCCCGGAAGTCCTCTCTTAATTTTTTCTAGGTCAAAAGACCTTATATACAAAAGGATGGGCGCCGGAGGTGGGTCGAGGGGCCCACTAGCCACCAGTGCGCGCCAGGGGGGGTTTGGCGCCCCCTGGTGCCTAGTGGCCACCTGGCAGCCCCCCTCTGGTAGTTCTTTTCTCCAGTATTTATTATATATTTCAAAATAATTCTCCGTAAAATTTCAGCTCATTTGGAGATGTGCAGAATAGGTATCTCTGACATGGCTTTTTCAGGTCCAGAATTCTAGCTGCCGGTATTCTCCCCCTTTGTGTAAACCTTGCATATTATGAGAAAAAAAGGCATTAGAATTACTGCATAATGTGTTATAATGCATAAAAATAGTATAAATAACAATAGAAAAACATGATGCAAAATGGACGTATCAGGGCCGGTACTCCAAGTCCCAGAAAACAGACCTCGTCTTCCAGACATTCAGCAGCGGCTCTACGCGCCTTTTTCATCTTTCCCGGCGCGGGGCACTGTTCCCAGTTTTTCAACAGCTCATCGATTTCGGTGCCGCTCCTCTTACGTGGAGGTCCTCGATGCTCATCCTCACCATTGAATAGATCTCCACGGTTTCTCAACGGGTCATCCTTCTCGAGCAATCTTCGATGCCCCATGTACACAATTTTACCAGACCCTCCATCTTTCGATAGCTGATGAGATGTTGTATCATCCATGCACCGAGTGCATTCGCAATATCCGTGGCATACTTGGCCTGCGGCATATCCGTAACCGAGATAGTCGCGCACCGTCGTCATCAGCATGGCTCTCATATAGAAATACTCACCTTTGCTGGCGTCCCATGTCTTGGCCGCTGTTTTCCATAACGTGTCTAACTCCTCTTTCAGCCGCCCCAGATACAGATTAATATAATTTCCCGGTTGTTTCGGCCCTTGAATCAGCATGCTCATGTGTATGCCCTTTGACTTCATGCACAACCAGGGAGGAGGTTGTACATCCATACAAACACAGGCCATGTGCTATGGTTAGTGTTCTAGTTGCCAAATGGATTCATGCCATCGGTACTCGCGCCAAGCACGATGTTCCATGTTGAATGCTCGCCACTAGCTAGCATCCGTGAGGTGTCTCAGTTTCGGATCATCTCCGTTGTCGGGCTTCACCCTCTCCGCGTGCCAGCGCATGAGCTTTGCTTCCATAGGTCTACGAAATAACGCTGCAGACGTGGAGTGATCGGTAAGTACCATACAACTTTTTGAGGGAGATTTCTTCCTGGCCTTCTTGTATCGAGAAGCATTGCACACCGGACAGCTGGTTTTTTCCGTGTGCTCCTTGCGATGAATGATGCAATCATTGATGGATGCATGGTATCTAATGTGGGGCAGATCAAGAGGGCACACGATCTTCTTGGCCTCATCGACACTAGTAGGACACAGGTTCCCCGCGGGAAGAACTTTATTATGTAGATACTTCAAATGCTCATCGAGGCTTGCGTCTATCCATTTGTTTATGGCCTTCATCTTTTGAAGTTCGAGCGTGAAACTCAGGCGGGTCACCTCGGGATCGCAACCGTCATACAATGGAGTCTTTCAGTCTACCTCTAGTTGCGCCAGCTTGGCCTCGCCTCTAGAACCGGCTCTGTCACTAGTCGTATCCTTACGAAGCAGGTCTCGAACATGAGGATCCTGCACGACTAAAGACTGCGGCGTATCTGCTTCTTTTCTGCCATGTCCGTCCTCTTCTCCGCCGTGTACATTGCCCTCGTCCCCATCGTGTATGGCCTCTTCTCCGCCGCCATGTCCTGCGCCCTCGTCTTTGGGTCCATCATCGTCGGTCATCTCTTCATCTAGCCCCATGTCGTCGGTCAAAATACGCTTAGCAGCAGTCCAAAGAGCTTAGTTAGGTGCATGAAGAAACTAACATACTTTGTTGACTGCAAAAGGAATATCAGGCCGTGTAAGTGTCAAGTACTGAAGTGCACCAACCATACTTCTGTACTTGGTGCCATCCTCTTGATTCAAGAGTACACCCTCTGCAAGAGACAATTTTTCTGCAATGGAAACTAGACTTGGGGATGTTTTACAGCCTTGCACCCCGGCCTTGCTCAAAAGATTAGTTGCATATGTTTCCTAAGAAAGATGAATCCCACCTTCATGGTTTCTCTTTACCTCAATACCAAGAAAGAAGTGAAGATCGCCTAGATCCTTGAGAGCAAAATTTGAGTGCAAATCTTGCAACAAAGTTGTGACTGCCATATCAGAGGTACTGGTAACAATAATATCATCCACATAAATAAGCACAAAAATGATGGTGTGTGACTTATTGTAAATGAACAAGGATGTATCTGAGTTGGAGGGAATGAAACCATGTGTTTGCAGTTTGGAGCTCAAGCATGAATACCATGTTTTGGGGGCTTGCTTTAAACCATAGAGGGATTTGTCAAGCCTGCAGATTTGAAACCTTTTGTTTTTATCCTTAAACCCAGGAGGTTGTTTCATGTAAACTTGCTATCCCAGAACACCATGAAGGAACACATTCTGCACATCTAGCTGACGAAGACTCCAGCCTCTGGACACAACAATGGACAAAACAAGATGAACAGTGGTAGCTCTAACAACAGGACTGAAAGTGTCCTCATAATCAAGTCCATACCTCTGCTTAAACACCTTAGCAACAAGCCTGGCTCTATAGCGATCAATGGGTCTATAGCAATCAATTCATATGTGGATGATAAGGAACACGGTGCCAAGTATGATTTTTATGAAGAGCATAAAACACTTCATCCATAGCCTGCTTCCATTGTGGATCAACAAGAGCATCATTAACATTACGTGGTTCGCTTGCGAAATCAGAAGAAATAGCCAAACCATATTTAGTTTTTTAATTAACAGGCTAAATAATCCCTGGCTGAAGCCACGTGCAGGGTGGAGTTGGTGGAGCCGCAGAAGATCCGGGCGGGGTGGCATGCTACTACAGAGGAGATCCTGCCGATCCTCAGAGAGCAGACCCGCCAGGCAGCGCAGGATCATTTGTGGCCCAGGACATGGATGGAGCAGCAGACGCGGCGGCAGAGGATCCGTGCAGGCGGGGGGCACAAAGCGGTTCCCGCGTCCGACCCGGCTGACGCAGCCGTAGGGGCCCTCCTGGCGTAGACTCGTGGGGCCGGCGCGTACCACCCGTTTGGTTGGTCCCCTACCGCTGATTGGTGTGTCGCACCCAGGGTGGCCAATTTGGTGGACGGGCGCGACATGGCGGAGCAGGGTTGGCACGGAGGAGTGGAGGGCGGCCTGTCCGATCACACCTGGCGGGGCGCCGATCCCGAGGGGGATACTGTCAGGCCTAACACAGTCAGGGGCGCCTATCTCGAGGGAGATCCCCCCGATCACCTGTGTCCTCTTCTATACCTTCTGGTACATTATTTTCTGCCACATTTATTTCTGCAACACAAAACTAAGGTGCAGCAGGAGATGTATTAGTCAAAACTGGGTCAGTGCAATTATCAGCACCGTCACACGGAACGCCGGAGGGATGGGGAGGAAGGAGAAGAATTACCTTCCAAATTAGAGCACCGGCATTTGGATTAAGTTTTTCAATGGGAAATTCAGTCTCATCAAAGACGACGTCGCGTGAGATATAAACACGTCCGATGGGAACATCTAAACACTGGACGCTATTATGTTGACCACTATACCCAAGAAAAACACATTGCTTAGAATGAAAACTAAGCTGACAAGTGCTATAGGGATGAAGGTTTGGCCAACATGAAGTAGGAGCAGTGGGGGTTTCACTGGAGATAGTGCGACTGGGCCACATATTAATGAGATGCACGGCAGTAAGAAAAGCTTCATCCCAAAATTTGAGTGGCATAGAAGCAGAAGCTAAAATAGCGAGACCTACTTCGACAATGTATCTGTGCTTGCGTTCATAAGAACCATTTTGTTGGTGTGCATGTGGACAAGAAACATGGTGACGAATACCTATGTTCTGAAAGAAAGAATTAAGTTTCTCATACTCACCTCCCAAATCTGATTGCACGGAAATAATTTTCCTATCAAATTTTGGTTCAACAAGGGCTTGCAAATGGTGGAAAACTTGAAACACATCAGCACGAGTTTCTTAATAAGATATTCCATGTATATTTGCTATAGTCATCAATGAAGCTCACATAATAAGAATGTCTACCAAAAGAGGTGGGGGCAGGACCCCAGACATCAGATAAAATAAGTTGCAATGGCTTGGTAGACACACTAGTAGACACATGATAGGGTAATTTATGACTTTTTGCTCTTTGATATGAATCACAAATGGTTTCTAAATTTCTCTCACCAACAACCGGGAGGTTATTTCTACTAAGAATGTGAAGGACAACAGAAAAAGATGGATGACCTAAGCGATTGTGCAAACTTTCAGCAGAAAGCTTGATGGCACCATACACATGTTTATTGTATTGGCAATACTTGGGAAGCAAATCATATTGGCCTTTAACACAAACACCGCTATGGAGAACTTTCTTCGCGACCTGATCCTTGATTAAAAAGAACAATGGGTGAAATTCTAGAAGCACATTATTGTCAAGAGCAATATGATGGACAGATAGCAAAGTTTTGGAAGCATTAGGAACAAACAAGATGTTTGTGTATGGTTTTGATAACAGATTGACCAACATGACTTATCTCCATACCTACACCATTTGCTGCATTGTAGACTAGATCATGACCACGGTATTTTTCACGCATTGCCAACTTCTCCAGTTCTCCAGTGGTGTCATTTGTGGCGCCTGTGCCCATATACTAGTTGGTATCTACTCCATATGACACATCAGCTGCAGCTGCAGTTTTATGTTTCTGGGCATTGTTGTCATCAGCATAGCGACAATCACAATCTTTCGCAATATAATTTGTCTTCTTACAAATTTGGTACTTATTTTCAGAACCTTCATACCGTTGGAAATTGCGTTCCAGATTGTTGTTGTGGGGGGGGGGCGCCCATTGTTGGTGTTGCCACCATCGTGGTCGTTCTGATGGTAGTGGCCGACACCACCACCACCTTGATAGCCCCCACCATTATTCTGTTGGAAGCCATAGCCCCCGCCAGAGCTAGGGTAAGGGTTTTGGTAGACGCTGCCACTGATACGTCCATTTTGCATCATGTTTTCTTACTGTTATTTATGATGTTTTATTGTGTAATAATGCTTTTTGGAGTAAATCTAATGCCTTTTCCCTCATAATATGCAAGGTTCACACAAAGAGGGAGAATACCGGCAGCTGGAATTCTGGACCTGAAAAAGCTACGTCAGGCTACCTATTCTGCACAACTCCAAATGAGCTGAAACTTCACGGAGATTTTTTATGGAATATATAAGAATTATTGGATCAAATAAGTACCAGAGGGGGCCCACTAGGTGGGCACAACCCACCTGGGCGCGCCAGGGAGACCAGGCGCGCCCTGGTGGGTTGTGCCCTCCTCGGCCCACCTCCCGTGCCCCTCTTCTTTTATATAAGTCATTTTGACCTAAAAAAATAAGAAGAGGACTTTCGGGATGGAGCGCCGCCGTCTTGAGGCGGAACTTGGGCAGGAGCACTTTTGCCCTCCGGCGGAGCAATTCCGCCGGGGGAACTTCCCTCCCGGAGGGCAAATCATTGTCATCATCATCACCAACAACTCTCCCATCTTGGGGAGGGCAATCTCCATCAACATCTTCAATGGCACCATCTCCTCTCAAACCCTAGTTCATCTCTTGTGTTCAATCTTTGTACCGGAACTATAGATTGGTGCTTGTGGGTGACTAGTAGTGTTGATTACATCTTGTAGTTGATTACTATATGGTTTATTTGGTGGAAGATTATATGTTCAAATCCATTATTCTATTTAATACCCCTCTGATCTTGAGCATGATTATCATTTGTGAGTAGTTACTTTTGTTCTCGAGGTCACGGGAGAAATCTTGTTGCAAGTAATCATGTGAACTTGATATGTGTTCGATATTTGATGGTGTGTATGTTGTAATTCCCTTAGTGGTGTCATGTGAACGTCGACTACATGACACTTCACCATATTTGGGCCTAAGGGAATGCATTGTGGAGTAGTTTTAGATGATGGGTGATACATCTCCAACATATCTATAATTTTGGATTGTTCCATGCTATTATGTTATCTGTTTTGGATGTTTTATATGCATTATTATGCTATTTTATATTATTTTTGGGACTAACTTATTAACCTAGAGCCCCGTGCCATTTTATGTTTTTTTCCTTGTTTTTGAGCTTCGCAGAAAAGGAATACCAAACGGAGTCCAAACGGAATAAAACCTTCGCGATGATTTTTCTTGGACCAGAAGACACCCCGGAGACTTGGAGTGCAAGTCAGAAGAGCCACGAGGCGGCCACAAGGGTGGAGTGCTCGCCCAGGGGGGTAGGGCGCGCCCCCTACCTTGTGGGCCCCTTGATGATCCCCTGACCTAGATCTTCCTCCTATATATTCACATATATTCCCAAACCGCCAAAAGAACCGACGAAAATACTTTTCCACCGCCGCAACCTTCTGTTCCGTTGAGATCCCATCTTGGGGCCTTTTCCGGCATCCTGCCGGAGGGGGATTCGATCACGGAGGGCTTCTACATCAACTCTATTGCCCTTCCGATGAAGCGTGATTAGTTTACCACAGACCTACGGGTCCATAGCTAGTAGCTAGATGGCTTCTTCTCTCTCTTTGATTCTTAATACCATGATCTCCTCGATGTTCTTGGAGATCTATCTGATGTAATCTTCTTTTGCGGTGTGTTTGTCGAGATCTGATGAATTATGGATTTATCATCAGCTTATCTATGAATATTATTTGAATCTTCTCTGAATTCTTTTATGCATGATTTGATATCTTTGTAATTCTCTTCGAACTATCGGTTTGGTTTGGCCAACTAGATTGTTTTTTCTTGCAATGGGAGAAGTGCTTAGCTTCGGGTTCAATCTTGCGGTGTCCTCACCCAGTGACAAAGTAGGGGTAGCGAGGCACGTATTGTATTGTTGCCATCGAAGATAAAAAGATGGGGTTTACATCATATTGTATGAGTTTATTCCTCTACATCATGTCATCTTACTTAAAGCGTTACTCTGTTCTTCATGAACTTAATACTCTAGATGCAGGCAGGAGTCGGTCGATGTGTGGAGTAATAGTAGTAGATGCAGACAGGAGTCGGTCTACTTGGCATGGACGTGATGCCTATATTACATAATCATTGCCTTGGATATCGTCATAACTTTGCGCTTTTCTATCAATTGCTTGACAGTAATTTGTTCACCCACCGTATTATTTGCTATCATGAGAGAAGCTTCTAGTGAAACCTATGGCCCCCGGGTCTATTTTCGATCATATAAGTTTCCGATCTTCTATTTTGCAATCTTTTATTTTCAGATCTTTTGTTTATTTTTATCTATCTCTATCATATCTATCTTTTGCAAGTGACCGTGAAGGGATTGACAACCCCTTTGTCGCGTTGGCTGCAAGTGTTTGATTGTTTGTGCAGGTATTAGTGAATTGTGTGTTCTTCTCCTACTGGATTTATAGCTTGGTTCTCTAACTGAGGGAAATACTTATCTCTAGTTTGCTGCATCACCCTTTCCTCTTGAAGGGAAAACCAACACAAGCTCAAGAAGTAGCAGGAAGAATTTCTGGCGCCGTTGCCGGGGAGATCTACGCCAAGTCAAGACATACCGTGTAACCATCATAAAACTCTCAACTCTTGCAATAAATTATTCGCCATTTGCCTCTTATTTTACTCTCCCCCACTTCTAAAACAATTTTCGAAAAGATTTGCCTTTTTCTTCGCCCTTCTTCCGTTTGTCTTTTCATTTGCTTTTTGTTTGCCCGTATGTTGGTGTGCTTGCTTGCCTTTATGGTGATGGAAATATGCCCTAGAGGCAATAATAAAATGGTTATTATTATATTTCCTAAATCATGATAAAGATTTATTATTCACGCTAGAATAGTATTGACCGAAAACATAAATACATGTGTGGATACATAAACAAATACCGTGTCCCTAGTGAGCCTCTACTAAACTAGCTCGTTGATCAAAGATGGTTAAGGTTTTCTAACCATAGACATGAGTTGTCATTTGATAACTGGATCATATCATTAGGAGAATGATGTGATGGACAAGACCCATCCGTTAGCTTAGCATAATTATCGTTCAGTTTATTGCTATTGCTTTCTTAATGTCAAATACATATTCCTTCGACTATGAGATTATGCAACTCCCGGATAGCGGAGGAATACCTTGTGTGCTATCAAACATCACAACGTAACTGGGTGATCATAAAGATGCTCTACAGGTATCTCCGAATGTGTTTGTTGAGTTGGCATAGATCGAGATTAGGATTTGACACTCCGAGTATCGGAGAGGTATCTCTGGGCCCTCTCGGTAATACACATCATAAGCTTGCAAGAAAATGACTAAGGAGTTCAGTCACGAGGTGATGTATTATGGAACGAGTAAAGAGACTTGCCGGTAATGAGATTGAACTAGGTATGAAGATACCGACGATCGAATCTCGGGCAAGTAACATACCGATGGACAAAGGGAATTGTGTATGTTGTCATAAAGGTTCGACCGATAAAGATCTTCGTAGAATATGTAGGAGCCAATATGGGCATCCAGGTTCCGCTATTGGTTA
Source organism: Thinopyrum elongatum (assembly GCA_011799875.1). Taxonomy (NCBI): domain Eukaryota; kingdom Viridiplantae; phylum Streptophyta; class Magnoliopsida; order Poales; family Poaceae; genus Thinopyrum; species Thinopyrum elongatum. Next base: position 79,115,741 of record CM022303.1, read on the forward strand.
TTGACCGGAGAGGTGTCTCGTCATGTCTACATAGTTCTCGAACCGAAGGGTCCACACGCTTAACGTTCGTTGACGATATAGTGTTATATGAGTTATATGTTTTGGTGATCGTATGTAGTTCGAAGTCCCGGATGAGATCACGGACATGACGAGGAGTCTCGAAATGGTCGAGAGGTAAATATTGATATATAGGACGATGGTATTTTGACACCGGAAGTGTTTCGGGACTTATCGGGAAGGAATCGGGTCACCGGAACGGGTTCCGGGCACCCCCCAGCAATATATGGGCCTTACAGACCAGCCCACAAGGGGGCTGGTGCGCCCCCTCCCTTGTTTGGCCAGCCCTAGGGAAGGAAAATGGGGAGGGCTAGCCCATCCTGCCTTTCCCTCTCATGGGAGAAAGGAAAGGGGGAGGCGCCACCCACCCCTGCCTTTCCCCGCACTCCAAATAAGGAAGGGGGGGGGGGCGCGGCTTGGGAGGGACCCCAAGTAGGATTCCTCCTACTTGGGCGCCTCCTTTGGCTGCTCCTCCCTCCCTCTCACCTATATATATGTGGGAAGGGGGCGCCTAGCACACAACAGACAGTTCTTTAGCCATGTGAGGTGCCCCCCTCCACAGTTTACACCCCCGGTCATATTTTCGTAGTGCTTAGGCGAAGCCCTGCGGAGATCACTTGACCATCACCCTCACCACACAGTCGTGCTGACGTAACTCATTTACTACCTCGACGTCTTGCTGGATCAAGAAGGCGTGGGACGTCATCGAGCTGAACGTGTGCAGAACGCGGAGGTGCCGTGCGTTCGGTACTTGATCGGTTGAAGCGCGAAGAAGTTCGACTACATCAACCGTGTTGTGAAACGCTTTCGCTTACGGTCTACGAGGGTACATAGACACACTCTCCCCCTCATTGCTATGCATCTCCTAGATAGATCTTGCGTGTGCGTAGATTTTTTTTTTGTTTTCCATGCAACGTTTCCCAACAGTGGCATCATGAGCCAGATCTATGCGTAGATGATATGCACGAGTAGAACACAAAGAGTTGTGGGCGGTGTTAGTCACACTGCTTACCACCAACGTCTTATTTTGATTCGGCGGTATTGTGGGATGAAGCGGCCCTGACCAACCTTACATGTGCCGCACATGAGACCGGTTCCACCGACTGACATGCAACTAGTTTTGCATAAAGGTGGCTGGCGGGTATCTATTTCTCTTACTTTAGTTGAATCGAATTTGACTATGGCAGGTCCTTGAAGAGGGTTAAAACAGCAAACTTGACGAATCACCGTTGTGGTTTTTTCGATAGGTAAGAATGGTTCTCGCTAGAAGCCCGTAGCAGCCACGTAAAACTTGCAACATCAAAGTAGAGGACGTCTAACTTGTTTTTGCAGGGTATGTTGTGATGTGATATGGTCAAGACATGATGTGATGTACGTTTTTGTATGAGATGATCATGTTTTGTAACTTATCGGCAACCGGTAGGAGCCTTATGGTTGTATCTTTATTGTATGAAATGCAAACGCCATGTAATTGCTTTACTTTATCACTATGTGTTAGCGATAGTTGTAGACGCAATAGTTGGTGAGACGACCACGACGCAACGATGGAGATCAAGGTGTCGAGCCTATGACGATGGAGACCATGACGATGATTTGGAGATGGAGATCAAAAGCACAAGATGATGATGGCCATATCATGTCACATCTTTTGATTGCATGTGATATTTATCCTTTATGCAACTTATTTTTTCTTAGAATGGCGGTAGCATTATAAGATGATCCCTTCACTTAATTTCAAGATAAAAGTGTTCTCCCTGAGTATGCACCGTTGCTACAGTTCACTAGTGGAAAACAGGGAACTAGTCCCGGTTCCAGAGGGCTTTAGTCCCGGTTCTGGAACCGGGACAAAACGGTCGGGACTAAATCCCAAAACCTTTAGTCCCGGTTTGCTTACGAACCGGGATAGGAGGGGCTCCACGTGGCCGCTACAGGGCGCCCAGGCAGGAGGACCTTTAGTCCCGGTTGTTAACACCAACCGAGACCAAAATGAAGCCACCCGTCAGCAGCTCGCATGCGCTGGGGTTTTTGTTTTTTTGAAAGGGGGGGGGGTTAGTGGTTTTGGAGGGTTAATTTAGGGGTTTCATATTGTGTTAGCTAGCTAATAGAGAGAAGTGAGACCTCTCTTTTTCCGTGCTTGGTCGACGGTAGCTACTATACATATGGAGACAACTCGGCACGCTAGCTAGTAAGCAAATGAAGGAACCTTTAATTACACAAGATCGTCATGAACATATACAGAGAGAAGTGACCTCTCTTTCTCTGAGAGATTTGTCGAACAACAAGTTTTCGTATATCTATCCGATGCTACTACATATATAAAAGATAACATCTCTTACAATCCCTAACATCTAAAATCCATTTCGATTTCCACATGGTATTCTCCGACTGTATCTATGACGTGGTCAAGAAAGAATCCCGCATCTGCCACATCTAATTTAAAGAAGGGGGTCAATACATATATATGAATGAAACTCAACACAATTGATGGTAATAAAATAAAATTGTGAATATTATTGTTTACATACTTCAAATTGTTGCTTAGAGTAGCCCCGCTGAGAGGTTGCGTTGTAGATGAACTCGCAAACGTAGTATCCACATAAATTATTCCCGCCTTCCTACCACAAGCACTTTACGAGAAATAGAGTTCAATCAAACTGATAATCAAGCATGATAAATGGTATTGATGAAACTAGAATCAATGAGAGATGCGTGGAACTAGGTAGTACTACTTACTTTCGGGTGTGTAAATCGCAGCTCCCTCGGCCCGTGGATATGCTTCCTTCTGGCCTAGCACGGTTACGAACATATTTCTTTAAGACTCCCATGAACCTCTCAAAGGGGAACATATTGTGTAGAAATACAGGACCCAGAATGGCAATCTCGTCGACTAGATGAACTTGGACGTGCGTCATGATATTGAAGAAGGATGGTGGGAATACCAGCACGAAACTGACAAGACATTGCGCCAAATCACTCCTTAGCCTTGATAGGATTTATGGATCGATCACCTTCTGAGAGATTGCATTGTGGAATGCATATAGCTTCACTATGGCTAATCGAACATTTTCCGGTAGAAGCCCCCTCAATGCAACCAGAAGCAGTTGCGTCATAATCATGTGGCAGTCATGAGACTTTAGGTTCTGGAAATTTTTCTTTGCCATATTTATTATTCCCTTTATATTCAATGAGAAGCCAGACGGGACCTTCATACTGAGCAGGCATTTAAAGAAGATTTCCTTCTCTTCTTTGGTAAGAGCGTAGCTGGCAGGACCTTCTGCTTTGGACGCATGCCGTCTTTTTCGTACACATGTTGCTAGTCCTCCCGTGCCTCCGATGTATCTTTTCTCTTCCCATACATGCCCAAGAAGCCTAGCAGGTTCACCCAAAGATTCTTCATCACATCCATCATGTCGATTGTAGAGCGGACCTCTAGGTCTTTCCAATAGGGTAGGTCCTAAAATATAGATTTCTTCTTCCACATGGGTGCGCGTCCCTCAGCGTCATTCGGAACAGATAGTCCACCGGGACCCTTTCCAAAGATTACATGTAAATCATTAACCATAGCAAGTATGCGATCACCAGTACGGACGGCAGGCTTCTTCCGTTGAACTGCCTCGCCTTTCTTTCGACATTGATGGTTGGTCGGAAGAAATCAATGATGTCCTAGGTACAAATTCTTCCTACATTTGTCAAAATATATACTTTCGGTGTCATGTAAATAGTGCGCGCATGCGTGGTATCCCTTGTTTGTCTGTCCTGAAAGGTTACTGAGAGCAGGTCAATCATTGATGGTTACAAACAGCAATGCATGTAGGTCAAACTCCTCCTGGTCGTGCTCATCCCACACACATACACCTTTTCCATTCCACAGCTATAAAAGTTCTTCAACTAATGGCCTTAGGTACACATGAATGTCATTGCCGGGTTGCTTAGGGCCTTGGATGTGCACTGGCATCAAAATGAACTTCCGCTTCATGCACAACCAAGGAGGAAGGTTATAGATACATAGAGTCACGGGCCAGGTGCTATGATTGCTGCTCTGCTTCCCAAAAGGATTAATGCCATCCGCGCTTAAACCAAACCCTACGTTCCTTGCGTCACCTGCAAAGTCCCCCATGTTCTCTCGATTTTTCTCCACTACGACCCGTCAGCGGGTTCTCTCAACTTCCTGTCTTTCTTACGGTCCTCTTTGTGACATCGCATCAACTTGGCCTGCTCTTTGTTTCTGAACAGGCGTTTTAACCGTGGTATTATAGGAGCATACCACATCACCTTGGCAGGAACCCTCTTCCTGGGGCGCTCGCCGTCAACATCGCCAGGGTCATCTCGTCTGATCTTATACCGAAATGCACCGCATACCGGGCATGCGTTCAAATCCTTGTACGCACCGCGGTAGAGGATGCAGTCATTTAGGGCATGCATGTATCTTCTGCACCTCCAATCCTAGAGGGCATAGAACCTTCTTTAATCCATACATACTGTCGGGAAATTCATTATCCTTTGGAAGCTTCTTCTTCAATATTTTCAGTAGCTTCTCAAATCCGTTGTCAGATACACCATTGTCTGCCTTCCATTGCAGCAATTCCAGTGTGGTAACGAGCTTTGTGTTGCCATCTTCGCAATTGGGGTACAACCCTTTTTTGTGATCCTCTAACATGAGATCGAACTTCAACTTCTCTTTTTCACTTTGGCATTGTCTCTTTGCATCAACAATGACCTGGCAAAGATCATTATCGGGCACATCGTCTGGTTCCTCTTGATCTTCAGCTTCCCACGTTGCAGCATCACCGTATTCAGGGGGCACATAGTTGTCATCATCCTCTTCTTCTTCGTTGTCTTCCATCATAACCCCTCTTTCTCCGTGCTTGGTCGAAACATTATAGTATGGCATGAAACCCTTCTCAAGCAGGTGGATGTGAAAGGTTTTTGAGTCAGAGTAAGACTTCGTATTCTTTCATCTAGGGCATGGACAACACATAAAACCATTCTGCTTGTTTGCCTCAGCCACTTCGAGAAAATTATGCACGCCCTTAATGTACTCGGAGGTGCGCCTGTCACTGTACATCCATTGCCGGTTCATCTGCGTGCATTATATATAATTAAGTGTGTTAAAAACCATTACAGAACATCATGAATAGTGAAGTGACCAAATTAATAGAAGTTCATCATCACATTAAAACCAAAGTACAGTAGTGATCAAATGTTTTTGCTGAAAAAATAAATACATAAAGTTCATACATAGTTCTCATTGAACAACATATAGCTCTCTAGAGCATCTAATTAAACCATACATTGAAACTATGTAAAACATTTCAATGCAACAACAAATGCGATCATAATCACAACTAAGGTAATAATTGATCGAACGACATAATGATACCAAGCCTCAGTATGAATGACATATTTTCTAATCTTTCTAACCTTCAAGCGCATTGCATCCATCTTGATCTTGTGATCATCGACGACATCCACAACATGCAACTCCAATCTCATCTTCTCCTCCTCAATTCTTTTCAATTTTTTCTTCAAGTAATTGTTTTATTTTTGAACTAAATTTAACCTCTCGACAATAGGGTCGGTTGGAATTTCCGGTTCACATACCTCCTAGATAAAAACATCTATGTCACGTTGGTCGGCATAATTTTCATAAACACTAAATGAAACAAATAGTTATAAAAGATAATATATACCACATCCGAATCATAGACAGGACGAGGGCCGATGGAGGTGGATACCAAAACCATCGCACTATATAATAACAAACAATAATAAAAGTAAGAAAATTATACAAGTAAGAATTTTTTTCTTTTAGAAAGAAGATAAGAACAAGAGGCTCACCAGGGTGGTGCCGGCGACGAGATCGGCGCGGGCGATCGACGGCGGTGAGGACGGGGACTAGACAGGATGGACAGCCAAACCTAGACAAATGTTGAGGAAAATGGTGATTGGACAAGGAGCTTCGAGAGAAGAAAGCTTAAGTGTGGCTCGGGCATTTCGTCGAACACCTCATGTGCATTGGAGATGAGCTAGAGCACCACAAAGCTCTCCCACGGCCGGCTAAAAAAATAGAGCAGTGGCTCTGCTTGCGGGCAGGGGCGGGAGTACATATAGGCCTCTCTTTAGTCCCAGTTTGTGGCTAAAACCGGTACTAAAGGACAACCTTTGGTCTGGGTTCCAGCCACCAACCGGGACTAAAGGTTGTGGGCCAGGAGCGAGGCCCATTGGTCCTGGTTTGTGTCTGGAACCGGGACCAAAGGGGTAAGACGAACCGGGACCAATGGCCCCCGATGCCCGGCCGGCGCCCTGGCCTCACGAACCGAGACTGATGCCCCCTTTGGTCCCGGTTCATGAGTGAACCGGGATTAAAGCCGTTACCCAGGCCTCAAACCAAGCCCTGTTTTCTACTAGTGAGTTCGTCGTGTTGAGACACCATGTGATAATCTGGTGAGATAGACTCTACATTCACATACAACTGGTGCAAGACAGTTTTGCACATGCGGAATAATTGGGTTAAACTTGACGAGCCTAGCATGTACAGACATGGCCTCGGAACACTGGAGACCGAAAGGTCAAACGTGAATCATATAGTAGATATGATCAACATAGAGATATTCACCATTGAGGACTACCCCATCTCACGTGATGATCGGACATGGGTTAGTTGATTTGGATCACGTATCACTTAGATGACTTGAGGGATGTCTATTTAAGTGGGAGTTCACTAGTAATTTGATTAAGTGAACTTAATTTATCATGAACTTAGTCTTGATAGTTTTGCATATCTATGTTGTAGATCAATAGCTCGCGATATAGCTCCTATATATTTTTGATATGTTCCTAGAGAAAACTAAGTTGAAAGATGATAGTAGCAATGATGCGGACTGGGTCCATGATCTGAGGATTATCCTCATTGCTGCACAGAAGAATTATGTCCTTGATGCACCGCTAGATGACAAACCTGTTGCAGGAGCAGATGCAGACGTTATGAACATTTTGCAAGCTCAATATGATGACTACTTGATAGTTTAGTGCGCCATGCTTTACAGCTTAGAACCGGGACTTCAAAAACGTTTTGAACGCCACGGAGCATATGAGATGTTCCAAGAGCTGAAAATTGGTATTTCAGATTCATGCCCATGTCGAGAGGTATGAGACCTCTGATAAGTACTTTGCCTACAAGATGGAGGAGAATAGCTCAGCCAGTGAGCATGTACTCAGAATGTCTGGGTACTACAATCGCTTGAATCAAGCTGGAGTGAATCTTCCAGATAAGATAGTGATTTACAGAGTTCTCTAGTCACTATCAACAAGCTACTAGAACTTCGTGATGAACTATAATATGCAATGGATGATAAAAACGATTCCCATGCTCTTCGCGATGCTGATGGAAATGAAGAAAGAGCATCAAGTGTTGATAGTTAACAAGACCACTAGTTTCAAGAAAAAGGGCAAGGGAAAGAAAGGGAACTTCAAGAAGAATGGCAAGCTAGTTGCCACTCCCGTGAAGAAGCCCAAAGCTAGACCCAAGCCTAAAACTGAGTGCTTCTACTGCAAAGGAAATGGTAATTGGAAGTGGAACTGCCCCAAATACATGGCGGATAAGAAGGATGGCAAAGTGAACAAAAGTATATTTGATATACATGTTATTGATGTATATTTTACTATTGTTCGTAGTAACCCATAGGTATTTGATACCGGTTCAGTTGCTAAGATTAGTAACTAGAAACAGGAGTGGCAGAGACTAGTTAAAAGTGAGGTGACGATGTGTGTTGGAAATGATTCCTAGGTTGATATGATCACCATCACACACTCCCTCTACCTTCAGGATTAGTGTTGAACCTAAATAAATGTTATTTGGTGTTTGCGTTGAGCATGAATATGATTAGATCATGTTTATTGCAATACGTTTATTTCATTTAAGTCAGAGAATAATTGTTGTTTTTTTTACATGAATAAAACCTTCTATGTTCATACACCCAATGTGAATGGTTTATTAAATCTTGATCATAGTGATACACATATTCATAATATTGATGCCAAAAGATTGAAAGTTGATAATGATAGTGCAACATACTTGTGGCACTACTGTCGTGGACTTAACACGGCAGATGCCCTAGCAAAAGGACTTAGGTGTGGAGCCATCGCAGCTAGGTTAGCTTGAAGGGGCTAAACGGGACAAAGGACACAGAGAGTTTACCCAGGTTCAGCCCCTCTCAATGAGGTAAAAGCCAACTCCTGCTTTAGGTTGTATTGCTTGGGTTTCGATTACCAGGGAGCGAATACGCTTTTCCTAGTTCTCGATGAGTTGTCTCTTCTCCTAACCCGCCGCCGGGTCACCCCTTTATATACACAGGTTGATGCCCGGCGGCTTACAGAGTCCCGGCCGGCTCACACAACGTGACCGGCTCGGTGTCTAACTAAGCCTATCTTACAATACAAGTTAAACATATGGCGGCTCACACCCGTGGGCCTCAAGTTGTCCCCGGGTCTTGGGCCTTCAATAAACTTGGTCTACGGACCATCATCTTCCTATCTTCTTGGGCCTCTTCATCTTAAGCCGCCGGTGGCATGACCCGGCCCCTCCTGGGCGGGTCATACCAAGTAGTTATATCCCCAACATTAGGCCCCAGGTTGATTTGAACTTGTTCACATCAATCTTCAACACTTTTCTTGAGTAAAGTCTTCCATCATCAACCTTCATGGATTTGTTATAACCCGCCATGACGTCAGCTCACAGAATTGTGTTAACCCGCCATGACGTCATCTCGCATTAACTTCGCACGTAGCCCAGAACATCTTAATAGATCTTTATCTTTAATGGACCTCCGAAAATTGAGGCATCCGTGTAGCCATATGACCATTTTTCCTGCCTCCTCGATTCCCGCGCATGCCATTTATCCATCTCCTTATAAATAGGGACAGGGGGCCTCTTCTTTCACTTTTACCCCCCCCCACCTCTGCGTCTTCTTCCTTGCGACCTCACTGCCATCGAGCTCTGCCGCCGCCGTCCTCCTTCAGCGATGACCACGCCGGCCGCTGCATCAGCCTGATTGGACCAGAGAAAGGCGGCGCCCCACTGCTGTTCATCAGCCTTAGTAAGTTCAAACTTCACTCCCTAATAGATCTGCACTAGGGTTTTCTCTTTGCCCGTCGGTGTTCTTCACCGTTCTTCATGCTTTTCCTCTGAAACGAGTAGTTGGATCCGAATATGGTACTAAAACTGCGCGGTAATGACTTTGCGCCCCTTTTTAATAACATAAAATCCCCCTTTTGCATAAAATCTCATCTGGGCATACGAGTTCGTCTGCTACCGCCACCTTAGGCTTATAATTTATTTTATTTTCTGATCTGCTGTAGATCCAAAATCATAGAACCAATCTAAAAAATCTGTTTGACCATCACTTAGTAAAACTTTACTCCGCTTCGGATCTGTAGCCATTAGCCCTTCATGGCGGTTTAAAAGATAATTTGTAACCCGCCAAGTACCTGCCGGCTTAACTTTGAATCCTTTCCACATTGCCAATTAATGTTGACATAACCTGGCTACACCTTGCCGGTTTAACCATGCTTTAATTCATCTCTTTTAGGTCGTGCCTCACAGTCGTGACTAAGACCGTCACTTCATGCGACTGGGTCCCTTCAATTGTCACCGAAGAAATGCTTGAGGACTATGTCAAGACAGGCATCTTGTCAGCCAAGAATGTCATTCACTGGCGTGTTCCAAACCCAGATGAAGTTAGACCTCGGCCAAAGGAAAATGAGGTTGTTGTTTTTACGGATCACATAAACCGGGGCTTCTCACCGCCCGGGTCAAAATTCTTCCGTAATGTTCTGCATTTCTTTCAACTCCATCCTCAAGACATCGGACCCAATTCCGTTTCAAATATCTGCAATTTCCAAGTCTTCTGCGAAGTGTATGTTCAAGAAGAACCCAGTATTGAAATCTTCAGAGAGTACTTTTACCTGAACCGCCAAATGAGTTCACCGATGGGCCCAGCTTAGAACTTGGGGGAGTCTCGATTCAACGGTGAAGAGACGCCATTTTTCCTTCTGCTATTCTTCCAAGTCATCCTAAGGACTGGAATCAAACTAGGTTCTACTTCCAAGACACATTTCCAGCTGACGAAATCCTTTGCTGGGTTATCGTGACCACTGGCTCAGCCCAAAACACCCTCTCCCAGATCGTTTAACCACCGCTGAACGAGCCAAATACATGCCTACCTTAACAAAGGTTAGAGCGTTGCTGGCCAACGGGTTGACTGGCGTCGACCTGGTCCGTTGCTGGGTTGCTTGGAGGATTATACCTTTGAGCCGCCGGCCCGGCTTAATGTGCACCTACACTGGGGATGTCAAAGATCCGCAGCACCACTACAAAGTACGTTTGAATGATAAAGCAATCAATAACATGACCAAGACCCTTCTTGGGGAAAGTTTGGAGAGCTGCAGCAAAGTAGGGTTAAACCCCTTTTGCAAACTTAACCCGCCACCAGATGTAAGTTCTCCAATCCATTTATTTTGCTCACTTGTTTATATAATCTGCAAATCCCTTATCTTCCGGTGACTTATACAGGCTGGGTCTGCCTTTTGTAACAAGAAGTATGACGAGAAAGCGGCCAAGAAAACCAGGGCTAAAACTAAAGCGCTTAAGAAGAATAAGAAGAAATCAAAAACCTCAGAGCTGTTTAACTTACATGATGACGATGAGTCGGAGGTAGACCTTGATTCTCTTAGCTCTTTTTTCAATTATCTTATTGACACAGATTGCCATCAGGATGACACGGAAACCAGCCAGGCGGGTGATGAAGAGGTAACTATTATTTCCTCTGTCTCAGAGCCTTTGCCAAGACAGAAAATCCAACAAGTAACCCGGAAAGTAAGGTTTTCTCACCCCTTAGCTTACTTGGATCCCCACTTTAATTTCAAGCAACAACAGCATGAGAACCGGCGCAGAACTCGGACTAGCGGAGGCGGAGAGTTATCCTCCGGGTTACCCAACACACCAGCCCCACGCAAGCGTCGGAAAGAGGTGCCTCAGAATTCAAACTCTTTTTATCCAAAGGCGGGTCTTATTTGCCAACCACTTGCTCCTTCCAATTCAAATTACCAGGGGAATTCTCATTCTTCCTCTGGCGACTTATCTCAGACCCAGCTGCTGGCTTTCAAGACTGCCCCTGGGTAATGACTTTCATCTCTGTTATTTAACATTTTCTACACATATATTGATTTCTTCAACCTTTTCTTGCAGTGGTATGGCAAAGCCCAGCAAGAAGGCAAAAACCAATAAAACGGTCGAAGATCCAAAGGTTCCTGAGCCGGAAAAACAAACACCAGTGTCTGAAGCCTCGGTGCAACATCCAGAGGAGCTTACTGATGACCCGCCACCAGAGAACCCTGGCGCCTCCTCCGACCATGTTAACATTGACCCTTTGGGTGCTAAACCGCCAAGCCCAATCAAGCCGTGTGAACAAAGTAGCGAAGATGTTCTGATCACCGGCACTGGCTTCCAAGAGCCGGGGAATCCCACTATCCTGGCCAAACATTCTGCCAAGGAAGAATTGATTGAGAAGCGCAATGTCAAGTTTGATATGGCCAATTACTCTCATCTGGGCATTAGTGAAATACTCTCGGGCTACCTATGTCAAGTGCACACTAGCCGTGATCTTGAGATTGACATGGTCAAACAAATGCACCAGAAATATGAGGTACAAACTTCTGCTTTGTCTGTTTAAGATATATTCCTTCAGCCCCCAAGTCTTAGGCATAGGGAAGACTGTAGTAACTATGGCAAAGACTTCAACCATTATATCAAAATAATATCTTTGAGCCATAGCCCCCATGACCCAGCTTGTCTTGAAAAAAGATGAGCCGGATCAGTTAAATTATCTTTCGAATAAAATCTCACCTCATAGCCCTTAGAGACCGGGTTATCTTTTTGAAAAAAGATGAACCGGATTTGTCTGCTACTGATTTATAAAAGAACTTCTGCACCCATTAGCCCCCAAGTGCCAAGTGCTATAGCCTGCAAAGGGCCTGGGACTTTTTCTGTATAATACTGTGACAGAGGTGCTGAAAGCTGTTCAATCTCTTTCTTACAGGAGGCTTCAATTCAATTTCAATCTCAATTGGCTGATTTAAAGACTCGACTCGAACTACAAGAGGCTGAGACCCGGAAAGCTGACTCCAAGTTCAAATTTAGCTTGGATGAGATAGAAAAGCTAAAAACTGGTTTTGATGCCGAGAGAGCCGCCTGGGCTGAAGAAAAGACTGCCTTGGTGCAGAGAGCAGAAAACGCTGAAACTTCTTTGCAAGATGTCACCACAGAACTTACCGGCTTAAAACATCATATTACACAGATGACTGCCGCTATCATTGGTACGTAATAATTATGATCAATTGCAATACTCAACTTTGTAAGCCGCCTGGTAACTTAACTGCGTATTCTATTGAACAGGCCCCTGGAGTACCAATCTTAGACAAGATATGCAGATAAACTCAAGGCAGTTTATACGTTGGTGGAGCAATTATATACAGGTGCTCAGCGCACAATAGCCACCATCTCGCACACCAAGCAGGCGCCGTCTCTTATCAGTGATGTTTTAAATAAGCTTTATGTCCTGCCCGCAAGAATTGAAGAAATCAGGTGGTCAGCTGCTAGAGCCGGTGCCATTACGGCCTTGAGTCGGGCAAAGGCTTGGCAGGCAAAATTAGACCCGGCCGAGCTGGCCACTAGCTGCCCCAGTTTGAAAGAGGACGGGTCTCCTTTCGATCAGAAGGACTTTGCTGCTTGCATGAAAGAGATGCGTCCACTGGCTAATAAACTCGTTGAAGAAATTGACCTGTTAAAATATCAGGCGGCTTATGCAGCATATAATTCAAAGATGAAGACGCTGGCTTATGATGTTGTGGATCTTATCCCTCCAATCCGTAATCATACTTTTGCTCCTGAAATTGATCTGTCTAAACTTATCGATGATGAAGCTGAGTTACAAGCCTTGACTGGCTTCGATTGGTCATCGCCTAACTTCCAGATGACGGAGGAAGAAGAAGAACCAGCGCAGGATGACCTGGAAGCCTCAACCCATCAAGACCAGGAGACTTGATTCATGGGGCGGTTATTTACTCCGCATCAACGTACTGTGCTTAAAAAACACTTAATCATTTGGGCTCCGGGAGCCATGTAATAGGCTAGATGAAAAAACCATGATCTGTCATGCCATCGTGCATGTTTATGCGTATAACATTTTGAGCCGCCTGATCTGATGCTGAAGATCCGGTGCTTATGCTCGTAATTTTTATCAATCATGCTGATCATGTTATCATAAGCCCTGCACATGAGTAAACAACATGTGCCCTGGCGGTTCACACCAGGGCAGGTCATAATGCCCCATATAAAATTGCTGATTACTGTATAGTCTATAACCAGGGCGGGTTATCAAAACCTCGCATATTCATATAACAAATAACATACCTGTGCAATTTATTCATACTGCCAGCTTACAACGCAGATGCAGCAAGGGTAACAACCCAAAGACTTAGAACGCAGAGCTCCAAGCGCATAATCAAAGCACATTGGCGACTTATCGTCCAAAGCCAGGCCGGGTTATCAGAACTCCGGATAGATTCAAATATGAATCATAAGGATCGAGGCTACATGGCCTGAATCAATTTTAAACCATATATCAATATGGTACAAAAGATGAACCCAAAAAATGTTCAAAGCAAATACAAATCAGACAACACAAGGCCTTCATAGGCTGCCAAGCCTCAATATCAAGTGCTATTCAAGGGCCGCACAGCCACTGAGTTAATCCTTAATTCAAACCTGTAAGCCGGGCCTCACATGACCAATCGCCATTTTAACTTTGACAAGTTCAGGGTCTTTATAAGATTGACTGTCAAGAGTTCGGCGAGTCATTCCAGGATTACCTTGTCGGAGTGGCAGACATACAATGGCAGGATAACCCGGATTTTTGGTGAATACATCTGGCGTCCAAGCCGATCAAAAGGGTAAATATGGCTATGTTCATTGAACAGGAAGCCCCCAAGTGATTTTAACAAGCCATCAAGGCAGGTTACCTATGTTTGAACTGCACCTTACAGCAAGTTCTCTTTGGCAACCATTCAACTTGGGCAGAAAGCCCCCAAGTTATGTGCAACAGGGCACATATGCCGGATCAATGGGTAGTCATAGCTATGCTCAGTGAGTAGGAAGCCCCGAAGTGATCTTATGAATTGACAATAAAGACTTAGATACTCAGAAATGAAACGATAGAGGCCCTGAATTATCAGGGATGCCGGCTTTATTATACTAATCATAATATATACATTGGTAGAGGTATGTACATCACGAGAGCCGGTGGCTCAGGTGTAATATGGCCGAAGATGAGAAATGTTCCACGGCCGGCGGGTCTCCTCCTCCGACGTGCGTGAGTCCGTGTGGTCTCGAACATCGATAAGGTAGTATGACCCGTTGTTCAGATTCTTATGCATGTCTTTTTGATCCTGGATGAGCCGGAGCACCAGGTCACCTTCTTGAAAGGTCCGGGATTTAACCCGGCGGCTATGATAACGACGCAGATCTTGCTGGTAAATCACCGAGCGAGCCGCCACAAGGTCACGATCCTCATCCAGAAGATCAAGAGCATCCTGACGTGCTTTTCCATTATCAGCTTCAACATAAGCCGCCACGCGGGGCGAGTTATGACGGATGTCACTGGGGAGAACCGCCTCTGCTCCATAAACCATGAAGAAAGGCGTGTAACCCGTAGATCTGTTGGGGGTAGTATTGATACTCCAAAGCACCGAAGGTAACTCCTCAACCCAACAACCCGGTGTCCTCTGCAAAGGGACCATAAGCCGGGGTTTTATGCCTCTCAAGATTTCTTGATTGGCTCTTTCAGCTTGACCATTGGACTGGGGGTGAGGCACTGATGAAACATCAAGACGAATATGCCCTCGTTGACAGAATTCTTTCATAGCACCCTTAGACAGATGAGTGCCATTATCAGTTATGATGCTGTGATGGTAGCCAAAAAGGAAAATCACCTTTTTGATGAATTGAACCGCCGTTGCCGCGTCACACTTGCTGACCGGCTCTGGCTCCACCCATTTTGTAAACTTGTCAATTGGCACCAAGAGGTGAGTCTTTTTTGTCCTTGGATCTTTTAAAAGGCCCAACCATATCGAGCCCCCAAACTACAAACGGCCAAGTAATTGGAATCATCCTCAATTCTTGAGCCGGTACATGAGCTCGTCTTGAAAACTTCTAACAACCATCACACTTGCTAACCAAATCGTCTACATCAGCATGAGCCGTCAGCCAATAAAACCCATGACAAAAAGCCTTAGCCATGAGAGACTTAGAGCCAGCATGATGGCCACAATCTCCTTCATGAAACTCTCGTAGAATCTCACGGCCCTCCTCAGGAGAAACACAACGTTGAAACGCTCTTGTGACACTGCATCGGTGCAACTCTCCATTGACAATAGTCATTGACTTAGACCGCCGGGTTATCTGTCTGGCCAAAGTTTCATCCTCAGGTAACTCACCCCGGGTCATATAAGCCAAATATGGAACTGTCCAATCAGCGATAGCATTAAGAGCCGCCACCAACTACGCCTCCAGGTCAGGAATAGCAAGATCTTCCTCCGTAGGCAATTTAACTGAAGGGTTATGCAAAATATGAAGGAAAATATTAGGTGGGACCGGCTTACGCTAGGACCACAGCCGGCATAAAGCATCAGCCGCCTCATTTTTCCTGCGATCAATATGTTCCACTTGATAACCCTTGAAATGACCAGCGATAACATCAACCTCTCGGCGATAAGCCGCCATGAGTGTATCTTTGGAATCCCAAGTTCCTGAAACTTGCTGAGCCACCAAATCTGAGTCACCAAAACACCTCACCCGGCTTAGATTCATCTCTTTAGCCATCCGAAGACCATGGAGCAAGGCTTCATACTCAGCTGCATTGTTAGTACAAGGGAACATCAACCTTAAGACATACCAAAATTTATCACCTCGTGAGGAAGTCAAAATAAGTCTAGCCCCCGAGCCTTCCAATTGCCTAGACCCATCAAAATGAATAGTCCAATATGTATTATCCGGCTTCTCCTTTGGCATCTGCAGCTCTGTCCAGTCATTGATGAAATCCACAAGTGCTTGTGATTTGATAGTGGTCCGAGGCATGTATTTTAAACCATGGGGTCCAAGCTCAATGGCCCACTTGGCCACCCGGCCTGTAGCCTCTCTGTTTTGAATAATATCCCCTAAAGGAGCAGAACTGACCACAGTGATGGGATGACCAAGGAAATACTGCTTTATCTTACAACTAGCCATGAACACGCCATAAACCAGTTTCTGCCAATGTGGGTATCTCTGCTTAGATTCAATGAGTACCTCACTGACATAGTAAACCGGCCGCTGAACCGGATGTTCCTTGCCTGCTTCTTTCCTTTCCACAACAACCGCTACACTGACGGCTCTACTATTAGAAGCTACATATAATAGCAAGGGCTTCTTATCAATAGGAGCTGCAAGGATCGGCGGCCCAGCTAACTGTTTTTTCAACGCCTCAAGCGCCTGATTGGCAGCATCACTCCAGACAAAGTGATCTGTTTTCTTCATCATTTGATACAGAGGGATAGCCTTTTCGCCCAACCGGCTTATAAACCGGCTTAAAGCCGCAATACGACCCGCCAGACGCTGGACGTCATTGATACATGCCGGTTTAGCCAAAGCAGTGATAGCCTTGCTTTTCTCTAGGTTAGCTTCAATGCCTCTTTCAAAAAGCAAAAAACCCAAGAGCTTGCCTGCTGACACACCAAAAACGCATTTGGCCGGGTTAAGCATCATCTTGTAAACCCGGAGATTGTCAAACGTCTCTTTCAAATCATCTATCAAGGTCTCCTTCTTCCTGGATTTCACAACAATATCATCCACGTAAGCATGAACATTGCGCCCAATCTGATCATGCAGGCAATTTTGAACATGCCGCTGATAAGTCGCCTGGGCACTCTTGAGCCCGAAAGGCATAAACACATAGCAGAAGGCTCCAAAGGGAGTGATGAAAGCCGTCTTCTCCTGGTCCTTAACTCCCATCTTGATCTGATGATACCCAGAGTAAGCATCAGAAAACTCAAACGCTCACAACCCGCCGTAGCATCAATGATCTGATCAATACGAGGGAGAGCAAAGGGATCAGCCGGACATGCCTTATTAAGGTCTGTGTAATCCATGCACATGTGCCAGGTGCCATTTTTCTTAAGTACCAGCACCGGGTTAGCCAACCATTCAGGATGAAAAACTTCAATGATGAACCCAGCCACCAAGAGCTGGGCTACTTCTTCACCAATGGCCTTACGCCTCTCTTCATTAAAACGACGAAGGAATTGCTTGACCGGTTTAAACTTTGGATCAACATTGAGAGTGTGCTCAGCGAGTTCTCTCGGTACACCTGGTATGTCTGACGGCTTCCATGCAAAGATGTCCCGGTTCTCACGGATGAACTCGATGAGCGCGCTTTCCTATTTCGGATCCATATTAGCACTGATACTGAACTGCTTGGATGAGTCGCCAGAAACAAAGTCAACCAGCTTAGTGTCGTCTGCCGACTTAAATTTCAACAAAGGGTCATGCTCTGTGGTTGCCTTTTTCAAAGGTGTCATATCGGCCGGGTCAACATTGTCTTTGTAGAACTTCAGCTCCTCTGTTGCACAAACAGACTCAGCATAAGCAGCATCTCCCTCTTCACACTCCAAAGCTATCTTCCTGTTGCCGTGTACTGTAATAGTGCCCTTACGACCCGACATCTTAAACTGTAAATAAACATAACAAGGCCGTGCCATGAATTTAGCATAAGACGGCCATCCAAACAGGGCGTGATAAGGGCTCTTGATCTTGACTACTTCAAAGGTCAATGTCTCAGCTTTGAAATCATGATCATCTCCAAAGGCCACTTCCAAAGCTATCTTACCCACTGGGTACGCGACCTACCGGGCACCACCCCATGAAAAACGGTAGAAGATGGCTTAAGATCTTTGTCAGTTAAATTCATATGGCGAAAAGTATCATAATAAAGGATATTGATGCTGCTGCCTCCGACCATGAGCACTTTAGTGAACTTGTACCCTCCAACCTAAGGCGCAACCACCAAAGCCAACTGACCCGGATTGTCAACCCGAGGCGGGTGATCCTCACGGCTCCATACAATAGGATGTTCAGACCATCGCAAGTACCGAGGGACTGCTGGCTCAACCGCGTTCACCGCCCACTTATGAATCTTCTGATCTCGTTTACACAAGCTCGTGGTAAACACATGACACTAACCACTATTCAGCTGTTTCGGATTGCTCTGATAACCAGACTGTTGCTGCTGATTCCCTTGACCAGATTGCTGATTAAAACCTCCTTGATTGCCTTGGCCCTAAAAACCGGAGTTTGACCCGCCACCCCCAAAGCCAGGTCCATGAGAGCCGGATCCTGAGCCGCCATTCGGTCCATGGTTGTTCTGAAAAAATCCAGAATTCCTATACTCCTTCATGATGAAGCAATCTTTCCACAGGTGACTGGCCGGCCTGCCTTGCGTGCCGTGCTTTGGGCAAGGCTGATTCATTATTGCTTCAAGATTGAACTTAGACCCGTCAAACCGGGGCACTGATGACTTCCCCTTACGATGCTGATTGCTATTCTGCGTGTTGGTATTGGCCACAAAATCTGAACCGCCGTCCATCTATTTGTGCTTACAATTATTGCCTTGACCCGTCGGGTTGTGTTGCTGTCCCTTTGCACTGCCACTCTTCTTCCCCTTGCCAGCCTTCTCTTCATCAGACTCGGCGTCTTTAGTACTGTCAGAGTCGGCGTATTTAACAAGAGCCGCCATGAGCTCTCCCATATCATTGCAGTGGCGCTTAAGCGGAAGGAAACGGCAATTCTTTTCCAACGTTAGGACGGCTGAACCGGCGTTGATACTGTCCGAGGAGTGTATAACGGCCGAGATCCGGCGTACCCAATTGGTTGTTGACTCGCCCTCACACTGGACGCAAGAGTCGAAATCAAGAATCGACATAGGCTGCTTGCATGTATCTTTAAAATTTTGGATAAAACGCGTCTTCAATTCAGCCCATGACCTGATGGAGTTAGGGGGCAATCCCTTCAACCAAGTGCGTGCCGGCCCATCCAACATCATGGTGAAATATTTAGCACACGCAGCATCACTGACATCCAACATCTCCATGGCCATCTCATAGCTCTCAATCCTGGCCTCTGGTGGCTGATCCGCCGTGTAATTAGGCACCTTGCGGGGGCCCTTAAAATACTTGGGCAGGCACTCATTACGTAAAGCCAGCGCTAAGCATCGCACACCAAGGGTTCTAGTGGTCACTCCTGCCTCCACAGACACCGATGGGTAAGCCGGAGGTTGTTGTTGAGCCGCCAGCTCAGCCTCCCGACGTGCCCTGCCCTGATCCACCAAAGCCTGAACATCGTTAACAGCGCGCGGCGGGTCATGCCTACGGGGCTGGTTGTGGTGCCGCTCACTACTTGACACCGCCGGCGATTCAATATGCCTGCTATAACTCCGGCTTGGACGAGGGGTTGAATGAATCCGATCGCGACAATACGAGTAAGCCGCCTGCTGGGTCACCGCTGTCTGAAGAAGTTCTCCGGCCCTCCGTATCTCCATCGTGGCGGGAGACTCGCCCTCAACTGGAAGAGCCGCCAAACGCGTTGCTGTAGCAATCATATTATCCAGAGGGTTAGAATAATGAACCGAAGGTGTTGGAACATGCTGAGGTGGGGTCAAATTCAAATGAGGCGGGTCTGCAGCACGTGGCTGGACCGTCGCTCCGGTCACGGGCGCCTCAACAACCCGGTTCACCACGGGCGGGTTACTAGTTCCAGCCCCAGTCTTGTTGAAAAGATTCCTTGCATCATACTCCAGAGGTAGACGACTCTGGTGCCGGCTTCGCAGAACGGCGTTAGATGCATTCTGATCCAAGCTTAACCGGAAATTCTCTGCTTGAATCCGTTGTGACGCCGCGTCCAGTGCGGCTTGTTCTGTCACCATCCTAGCATTCTCAGCATTAAAATCTTCCTTGGCTTGAGCTATCTCATCTCATAGTTTCGCGACATCCACCTTATGCTGTGCTTGATTCTCCGGTGTTACCTCTGTAGCTAATAAGGTCGCCAAGGCCTCCAAGAGCTCAGATAGAACTTGAGCCGGCGGGTGCGCAGAGTTGCTTGCCGCAGCCGTTGCCGCGGCCATTGAACTGGAAGTCATGGCTGCTGCAGTTGACGAATTGAGCACTGGTTGAGTGCCGGCCATGAAGATCGCGACTCTGTTCGTTGGCTCATAGGGGTCCGGAATACTGTCACCATCGGAACAGCCCACAAACCCACCATCTTGCAATCGATAAATGGAGTCGGCCTCACCGGTTGAGGACTCATCTCCAGAACAGATGGCTGTCTCTTCACCGGACACAGATCCTTCCTCAAGATCCACTCCGTGAATAAAACCCACAAAAGCATGCTTCATGGCGGGTTGAACCTTGGCGGGTCGTGTACGCTGAGCCGTCTCGACGATGTCGGTGTAGGTGTTCGGCTCAGGCTCTGACTCACAAATCTTGCCGATGAAGACGTGGATTCCGCCGAAGGGGACCCTGTACCCGTACTCGATTGAGCCGGCCTCGGGGCCCCAGCCAGCGTCGTGAATGTAGAGCTTGCCGCGGCGGCTCTTGGTCATCCGGTCGATGGCGTATCCCTTGATCCCTGCAAAGCTGCCCTTCAAGAACTCGAAACCACCGTGCGCTGGCCGCACGGTGGGCGCCAACAGTCGTGGACTTAACACAGCAGATGCCCTAGCAAAAGGACTTAGGTGTGGAGCCATCGCAGCTAGGTTAGCTTGAAGGGGTTAAACGGGACAAAGGACACAGAGAGTTTACCCAGGTTCAGCCCCTCTCAACGAGGTAAAAGCCTACTCCTGCTTTAGGTTGTATTGCTTGGGTTTCGATTACCAGGGAGTGAATACGCTTTTCCTAGTTCTCGATGAGTTGTCTCTTCTCCTAACCCGCCGCCGGGTTACCCCTTTATATACATAGGTTGATGCCCGGCGGCTAACAGAGTCCCGGCCGGCTCACACAACGTGACCGGCTCGGTGTGTAACTAAGCTTGTATTACAATACAAGTTAAACATATGGCAGCTCACACCTGTGGGCCTCAAGTCATCCCCGGGTCTTGGGCCTTCAATAAACTTGCTCTATGGACCGTCATCTTCCTATCTTCTTGGGCCTCTTCATCTTAAGCGGCCGGTGGCATAACTCGGCCCCTCCTGGGCGGGTCATACCCAGTAGTTATATTCCCAACAACTACCGTTTTGGTCATATTGGTGTAAAGCGCATGAAGAAACTCCATGCGGATGGACTTTTGGAATCACTTGATTATCAATCATTTGATGCTTGCGAACCATGCCTCATGGGGAAGATGACTAAACCTCCATTCTCCGAAACAATGGAGCGAGCTAATGACTTATTGGAAATAATACATACCGATGTATGCTGTCCGATGATTATTGAGGCACGCGGCGGGTATCATTATTTTCTGAACTTCACAGATGATTTGAGTAGATATGGTTATATCTACTTAATGAAACACAAGTTTGAAACATTTGAAAAGTTCAAAGAATTTCAGAGTGAAGTGGAGAATCATCGTAACGAGAAAATAAAGTTTCTACGATCTGATCGCGGAGGCGAATATTTGAGTTACGAGTTTGGCCTTCATTTAAAACAATGTGGAATTGTTTCACAACTCACGCCACCTGGAACACCACAGCGTAATGGTGTGTCCAAACATCGTAACCGTACTTTATAGGACATGGTGCATTCTATGATGTCTCTTACCAATTTACCACTATCATTTTGGGGTTATGCATTAGAGACAACCACATTCACGTTAAATAGGGTACAGTCTAAATCTGTTGATATGACACCGTATGAACTATGGTTTACCAAGAAACCTAAGCTGTCATTTCTTAAAAGTTTGGGGATGCGACGCTTATGTCAAAAGGCTTCAGCCTGATAAGCTCCAACCCAAAGCGGAGAAGTGCGTCTTCATAGGATACCCTAAGGAAACATTTGGGTACACCTTCTACCATAGATTCGAAGGCAAGATCTTTGTTGCTAAGAATGGGTCCTTTCTAGAGAAGGAGTTTCTCTCAAAAGAACTGAATGGGAGGAAAGTAGAACTTGATGAGGTAATTGTACCTTCTCTCCAATTGGAAAGTAGCACATCAGAGAAAACCGTTCCGATGATGCCTACACCAAACTAGAGAGGAAGCTAATGATGATGATCATGAAACTTCGGATCAAGTTACTACAGAACCTCGTAGGTCGACCAGAACAAGATCTGAACCAGAGTGGTACAGTAATCCTGTTCTGGAAGTCATGTTATTAGACCAAGGCAAACCTACGAACTATGAAGAAGCTATGATGAGCCCAGATTCAGACAGGTGGCTTGAGGCCATGAAATCTGAGATAGGATCCATGTATGAGAACAAAGTGTGGACTTTGGTGGACTTGCCCGATGATCGGCAAGCCATAGAGAATAAATGGATCTTCAAGAAGAAGACAGAAGCTGATGGTAATATTACTGTCTACAAAGCTCGACTTGTCGCAAAAGGTTTTCGACAAGTTCAAGGGGTTGACTATGATGAGACTTTCTCACCCGTAGAGATGCTTAAGTCCGTCCAAATCATTTTAGCAATTGCTGCATTTTATGATTATGAAATTAGGCAAATGGACGTCAAAACTGCATTCCTTAATGGATTTCCTAAAGAAGAGTTGTATATGATGCAACCAGAAGGTTTTGTCGATCCTGAAGGTTCTAACAAAGTGTGCAAGCTCCGGCGATCTATCTATGGACTGGTGCAAGCATCTTGGAGTTGGAATATACGCTTTGATGAGGTGATCAAAGCATATCGTTTTATACAGACTTTTGGTGAAGCCTGTATTTACAAGAAAGTGAGTGGGAGCTCTGTAGCATTTCTAATATTATATGTAGATGACATATTGTTGATTGGAAATGATATAGAATTTCTGGATAGCATAAAAGGATACTTGAATAAGAATTTTTCAATGAAAGACCTCGGTGAAGCTGCTTATATATTGGGCATCAAGATCTATAGAGATAGAACAAGACGCTTGATAGGACTTTCACAAAGCACATACCTTGATAAAGTTTTGAATAAGTTCAAAATAGATCAGTCAAAGAAAGGGTTCTTGCCTGTGTTACAAGGCGTGAAATTGAGTAAGACTCAAAACCCGACCATGGCAGAAATAGAGAGAGAATGAAAGTCATTCCCTATGCCTCATGCCATGCTGTGTACCAGACCTGTTGAGTGCCTTGCCATGAGTTTGGCAAGGGGGTACAATAGTGATCCAGGAGTAGATCACTGGACAGTGGTCAAAAATTATCCTTAGGTACCTAAAAAGGACTAAGGAAATGTTTCTCGGTTATGGAGGTGATAAAGAGTTTGTCGTAAAGAGTTACGTCGATGCAAGCTTTGACACCGATCCGGATAACTCTGAGTCTCGATCTAGATACATATTGAAAGTGGGAGCAATTAGCTAGAGTAGCTCCATGCAGAGCATTGTAGACATAGAAATTTGCAAAATACATACAGATCTGAATGTGAAAGACCCGTTGACTAAACCTCTCTCACAAGAAAAACAAGATCACACCTTAGTACTCTTTGGGTGTTAATCACATGGCGATGTGAACTAGATTATTGACTCTAGTAAACTCTTTGGGTGTGGGTCACATGGCGATGTGAACTATTGGTGTTAAATCACATGGTGATGAGAACTAGATTATTGACTCTAGTGCAAGTGGGAAACTAATGGAAATATGCCCTAGAGGCAATAATAAAATGGTTATTATTATATTTCCTAAATCATGATAAAGTTTTATTATTCATGCTAGAATTGTATTGACCGGAAACTTAAATACATGTGTGGATACATAAACAAATACCGTGTCCCTAGTGAGCCTCTACTAGACTAGCTCGTTGATCAAAGATGGTTAAGGTTTCATAACCAAACACATGAGTTGTCATTTGATAACGGGATCACATTATTATGAGAATGATGTGATGGACAAGACCCATCCGTTAGCTTAGCATAATTATCGTTCAGTTTATTGCTATTGCTTTCTTAATGTCAAATACATATTCCTTCGACTATGAGATTATGCAACTCCCGGATAGCGAAGGAATACCTTGTGTGCTATCAAACATCACAACGTAACTGGGTGATCATAAAGATTCTCTACAGGCATCTCCGAAGGTGTTTGTTGAGTTGGCATAGATCGAGATTAATTAGGATTTGTCACTCCGAGTATCGGAGAGGTATCTCTGGGCCCTCTCGGTAATACACATCATAAGCATGCAAGAAAATGACTAAGGAGTTTAGTCACGAGGTGATGTATTACGGAACGAGTAAAGAGACTTTCCGGTAACGAGATTGAACTAGGTATGAAGATACCGACGATCGAATCTCGGGCAAGCAACATACCGATGGACAAAGGGAATTGTGTATGTTGTCATAACGGTTCGACCGATAAAGATCTTCGTAGAATATGTAGGAGCCAATATGGCATCTAGGTTACACTATTGGTTCTTGACCGGAGAGGTGTCTCAATCATGTCTACATAATTCTCGAATCCGTAGTGTCCGCGCGCTTAACGTTCGTTGACGATGTAGTGTTATATGAGTTATATGTTTTGGTGACCGAATGTTGTTCAGAGTCCCGGATGAGATCACGGACATGATGAGGAGTCTCGAAATGGTCGAGAGGTAAATATTGATATAGGACGATGGTATTTGGACAATGGGAGTGTTTCAGGACTTACCGGGAAGGAATCGAGCCACCGGAAGGGGTTCCGGGCACCCCCGGCAAGATATGGGCCTTATGGGCCAAAGGAGGGGACAAACCAGCCCACAAGGGGGCTGGTTCGCCCCCTCCCTTGTTTGGCCAGCCTTAGGGAAGGAAAAGGGGGAGGGCTAGCCCCTCCTGCCTTTCCCTCTCATGGGAGAAAGGAAAGGGGGAGGCGCCACCCTCCCCTGCCTATCCCGCACTCCAAATAAGGAAAGGGGGGCGCGGCTTGAGAGGGACCCCAAGTAGGATCCTCCTTTGGCTGCTCCTCCCTCTCTCCCACCTATATATATGTGGAAGGGGGCGCGTAGAACACAACAAACAATTGTTTAGCCTTGTGCGGCGCCCCTCTCCACAGTTTACACCCCCGGTCATATTTTCGTAGTGCTTAGGTGAAGCCCTGCGGAGATCACTTCACCATCGCCGTCACCACGCCGTCGTGCTGACGGAACTCATCTACTACCTCGACGTCTTGCTGGATCAAGAAGGCGAGGGACGTCACCGAGCTGAACGTGTGCAGAACGCGGAGGTGCCGTGCGTTCGGTACTTGATCGGTTGAAGCGCAAAGAAGTTTGACTACATCAACCGCGTTGTGAAACGCTTCCGCTTACGGTCTATGAGGGTACATAGACACACTCTCCCCCTCATTGCTATGCATCTCCTAGATAGATCTTGCGTGTGCGTAGAATTTTTTTTGTTTTCCATGCAATGTTTCCCAACATATGGCTCAACCAATGAACGTTGATCCTCACTTTAGGAGGTTGGAAGAAATTGAAAATAATGTTTGGAGCTTCATGTCTTTACAATTTGAGCATAGTAATTTCTTTAGAAACAAGCTTAAGGAGCAGAAAAGTTTTATGGAGTACATGAATAAAGAGCTCGATGATATGTCTAAGGAATTTTATGGTTTGAAATCTCTGTTTGCTCATCTTGAAAATTTAGTTGGCCAAATTTCTGATAAACAAGCTACCTTAGTAAATAAGATGGCCGCTAAACCAGAGTCTTTAAATAATGATGAAGATCTTAAAGTGATTGATGTGACTCCTATTGAATCTTTGTTTTCCATTATAAATCTTGATAAAGATGGGACTGGAGATGAGTCAACTTTAGTTAAAAGGCGTCCCAATGATTTGGAGTTTTTAGATCTTGACGCAAAAATTGATAAAAGTGGGTTTGGAGAGATGAAAACTTTAAGTAGCGGTGAACCCACTCTTTTGGATTTCAAGGAATTTAATTATGATAATTGTTCTTTAATAGATTGTATTTCCATGTTACAATCCATGATGAATTCTCCTCATACTTATAACCAAAACAAAGCTTTTACTAAACATATCGTTGATGCTGTGATGCATTCTTTTGAAGAAAAGCTTGAATTGGAAGTTTCTATCCCTAGAAAACTTTATGATGAGTAGGAACCTACTATTAATATTAAGATTAAAGATTAGTGCCAAGCTATGTGTGATTTGGGTGCTAGCTTTTCCACGATTCGAAAAACTTTATGTGATGTGTTAGGTTTCCGTGAATTTGATGATTGTTCTTTAAATTTGCATCTTGCGGATTCCACTATTAAGAAACCTATGGGAAGAATTAATGATGTTTTTATTATTGCAAATAGGAATTATGTGCCTGTAGATTTCATTGTTCTTGATATATATTGCAATCCTACATGTCCTATTATTCTTGGTAGACCTTTCCTTAAAACGATTGGTGCAATCATTGATATGAAAGAAGGAAACATTAGATTTCAATTCCCGTTAAGGAAGGGCATGGAAAACTTTCCCAGAAAGAAAATTAAATTTCCATATGAATCTATTATGAGAGCTACTTATGGATTGCATACCAAAGATGACAATACCTAGATCTATGTCTTTATGCCTAGCAAAGGGCGTTAAACAATAGCGCTTGTTGGGAGGCAACCCAATTTTATTTTTGTGTTTTTTGTTTTGATACTGTTCTTGAATAAAATACACCTTATTACCTCTGTATTATTTGTGTTTTGGTGTTTTAATTAGTGTTCGTGCCAAATACGACCTTTGGGATGGCTTACAGAAACTTTTGCGCCCAGGAAAATAATTTCCATTTTTTTACAGATGCGTCTTTTGGTATGATTCTTTTTGCACAAGATTTTTACACAAATTGCCTCTGCTGTCCTAATTTTTCAGAATTTTTGGAGTTACATAAGTATTCGAAGTATCCAGATTACTACAGACTGTTCAGTTTTTGACAGATTCTGTTTTTCTATGTATTGTTTGCTTATTTTGATGAATCTATGGGTAGTATCGGGGGTATGAACCATGGAAAAGTTAGAATACAGTAGATATTACACCAATATAATTAAATAATGAGTCCACAATAGTACCAAAAGTGGTGATTTATTTTCTTATACTAACAGAGCTTATGAGATTTTCTGTTGAGTTTTGTGTTGTGAAGTTTTCAAGTTTTGGGTAAAGATTTGATGGAATATTGAATAAGGAGTGGCAAGAGCCTATGCTTGGGGATGCCCAAGGCACCCCAAGGTAATATTCAAGGACAACCAAGAGCCTAAGCTTGGGGATGCCCCGGAAGGCATCCCCTCTTTCGTCTTCCTCTATCGGTAACTTTACTTGAGGCTTTATTTTTATTCACCACATGATATGTGTTTTGCATGGAGCGTCTTGTATGATATGAGTCTTTACTTTTTTAGTTTGCCACAATAATCCTTGCCGTACACATCTTTTGAGAGAGACATGCATGAATCATGATTTATTAGAATATTCTATGTGCTTCACTTATATCTTTTAAGCTTGGCAATTTTGCTCTAGTGCTTCACTTATATCTTTTTAGACACGGCGGTGGCTTTATTTTGTAGAAATTATTGAACTCTCATGCTTAACTTATATTATTTTGAGAGTCTTTTTAAACAGCATGGTAATTTTCTTTGGTTATGAATTTAGTCCTAATATGATAGGCATCCAAGAGGGATATAATAAAAACTTTCATATAAAGTGCATTGAATACTATGAGAAGTTTGATTCCTTATGATTGTTTTGAGATATAAAGATGGTGATATTAGAGTCATGCTAGTGAGTAATTGTGAATTGGAGAAATACTTGTGTTAAGGTTTGTGATTCTCGTAGCATCCACCTATGGTGAACCGTTATGTAACGAAGTTGGAGCATGAGGTGTTTTTCGATTGTCTTCCTTATGAGTGGCGGTCGGGGACGAGCGATGGTCTTTTCCTACCAATCTATCCCCCTAGGATCATGCACGTAGTACTTCGTTCCGATGACTAATATATTTTTGCAATAAGTATGTGAGTTCTTTATGACTAATGTTGAGTCCATGGATTATACGCACTCTCACCCTTCCACCATTTCTAGCCTCTCTAGTACCGCGCAACTTTCGCCGGTACCATACACCCACCATATACCTTCCTCAAAACCGCCACCATACCTATCTATTATGGCATTTCCATAGCCATTCAGAGATATATTGCCATGCAACTTTCCACCGTTTCGTTTTATTATGACACGCACCATCATTGTCATATTGCTTTGCATGATCATGTAGTTGGCATCGTATTTGTGGCAAAGCCACTTTTCATAATTTTTTATACATGTCACTCTTGAGTCATTGCACATCCCGGTACACCGCCGGAGGCATTCATATAGAGTCATATTTTGTTCTAAGTATCGAGTTGTAATTTTTGAGTTGTAAGTAAATAAAAGTTTGATGATCTTCATTATTAGAGCATTGTCCCATGTGAGGAAAAAAATAAAAGAGGCCAAAGAATCCAACAAAAAAAAGAGGCCAAAGAAGCCAAACAAAAAAAATGAGAGAAAAAGAGAGAAGGGGAAATGTTACTATCCTTTTTCCACACATGTGCTTCAAAGTAGCACCATGATCTTCATGATAGAGAGTATCCTATGTTGTCACTTTCATATACTAGTGGGAATTTTTCATTATAGAACTTGGCTTGTATATTCCAATGATGGGCTTCCTCAAATTGCCCTAGGTCTTCTTGAGCAAGCAAGTTGGATGCACACCCACTTAGTTTTTTTTTTTGAGCTTTCATAAACTTATAGCTCTAGTGCATCCGTTGCATGGCAATCCCTACTCACTCACATTGATATCTATTGATGGGCATCTCCATAGCCCGTTGATATGCCTAGTTGATGTAAGACTATCTCCTTTTTTGTCTTCTCCACAACCATCATATTCTATTCCACCTATAGTGTTATGTCCATGGCTCACGCTCATGTATTGCGTGAAAGTTGAAAAGGTTTGAGAACATCAAAAGTGTGAAACAATTGCTTGGCTTGTCATCGGGGTTGTGCATGATTTGAATATTTTGTGTGATGAAGATGGAGCATAGCCAGACTATATGATTTTGTAGCGATAAGATTTCTTTGGCCATGTTATTTCGAGAAGACATAATTGCCTTGTTAGTATGTTTGAAGTATTATTGTTTTTATGTCAATATTAACCTTTTGGTTTGAATCTTATGGATCTGAGCATTCATGCCACAATAAAGAAAAATTACATGGATAAATATGTTAGGTAGCATTCCACATCAAAAATTCTGTTTTTATCATTTACCTACTCGAGGACGAGCAGGAATTAAGCTTGGGGATGCTTGATATGTCACCAACGTATCTATATTTTTTTATTGTTCCATGCTATTATATTATCTGTCTTGGATGTTTTATATGCATTATTATGGTATTTTATATTATTTTTGGCACTAACTTATTAACCTAGAGCCCAGTGCCAGTTTTTGTTTTTCCTTGTTTTTGAGCTTCGCAGAAAAGGAATACCAAACGGAGTCCAAATGGAATAAAACCTTCGCGATATTTTTTTGGACCAGAAGACACCCAGGAGACTTGGAGTGCAAGTCAGAAGAGCCACGAGGCGGCCACAAGGGTGGAGGGCGTGCCCAGGGGGGTAGGGGCGCCCCCTACCTTGTGGGCCCCTCGGTGACCCCTGACCTAGATCTTCCTCCTATATATTCACATATATTCCCAAACCACCAGAAGAACCGACAAAAATACTTTTCCACCGCCGCAATCTTCTGTTCCCGTGAGATCCCATCTTGGGGCCTTTTCCGCCATTCTGCTAGAGGGGGATTCGATCACGGAGGGCTTTTACATCAACTCTATTACCCTTTCGATGAAGCGTGAGTAGTTTACCACAGACCTACGGGTCCATAGCTAGTAGCTAGATGGCTTCTTCTCTCTCTTTGATTCTCAATACCATGTTCTCCTCAATGTTCTTAGAGATCTATCGGATGAAATCTTCTTTTGCAGTGTGTTTGTTGAGATCCGATGAATTGTGGATTTATGATTAGCTTATCTATGAATATTATTTGAATCTTCTCCGAATTCTTTTATGTAGGACTTGATATTTTTGTAATTCTTTTTGAACTGTCGGTTTGGTTTGGCCAACTAGATTGGTTTTTCTTGCAATGGGAGAAGTGCTTAGCTTTGGGTTCAATCTTGCGGTGTCCTCACCCAGTGACAAAGTAGGGGTAGCGAGGCACGTATTGTATTGTTGCCATCGAGGATAAAAAGACGGGGTTTACATCATATTGCTTGAGTTTATTCCTCTACATCATGTCATCTTACTTAAAGCGTTACTCTGTTCATCATGAACTTAATACTCTAGATGCAGGCAGGAGTCGGTTGATGTGTGGAGTAATAGTAGTAGATGCAGGCAGGAGTCGCTCTACTTGAGACGGACATGATGCCTATTTTACATAATCATTGCCTTGGATATCGTCATAACTTTGCGCTTTTCTATCAATTGCTCAACAGTAATTTGTTCACCCACCGTATTATTTGCTATCATGAGCGAAGCCTCTAGTGAAACCTATGGCCCCCGGGTCTATTTTCCATCGTATAAGTTTCCGATCTACTATTTTGCAATCTTTTATTTTCAGATCTATAAACCAAAAAAACCAAAAAATATTTATTTTATATTTTGTTTAGTTTTATCTATCTCTATCAGATCTCACTTTTGCAAGTGACCGTGAAGGGATTGACAACCCCTTTATCGCTTTGGGTGCAAGTGTTTGATTGTTTGTGCAAGTATTGGTGATTTGTGCGTTCTTCTCCTACTGGATTGATACCTTGGTTCTCTAACTAAGGGAAATACTTATCTCTTCAAGGGAAAAACCAACGCAAGCTCAAGAAGTAGCAATGGGTTGTGAGAGTGACAGAAGCTTAAAACCTAGTTTATGTGCTATTCCGTAAGGGACTGATTTGGATCAAAAAGTTTAATGCTATGGATAGATTTATTCTTAATATTTTTCTCATAGTTGCGATTGCTTGTGAGGGGGTTAATCATAAGTAGGAGATTTGTTCAAGTAAAAACAGCACCTAAGCACCGGTCCACCCACATATCTAATTATCAAAGTAGCGAACACAAATCAAACAAACAAGATTAAAGTGACTAGATGAAATTCCAGTGTACCCTCAAGAACGCTTTGCCTATCATAAGAGACCGTTTTGGACTGTCCTTTGCCTCAAAAGGATTGGGCTACTTTGCTGCACTTTGGTTACTATTATCATTACTTGCTCATTACAAATTATCTTGCTATCAAACTACTCGTTACTTATAATTTCAGTGCTTGCAGAGAATACCTTGCTGAAAACCGCTTGTCATTTCCTTCTGCTCCTCGTTGGGATCGACACTCTTACTTATCGAAAGGACTATGATTGATCCCCTATACTTGTGGGTCATCAAGGCTCTTTTATGGCGCCGTTGTTGGGGAGTGAAGCGCTCTTGGTTAGTGGAAATCGGTAAGGAAAATTTATTATTACTTGCTGAAATTTATTGTCACTTGTTACTATGGAAAACAATCCTTTGAGGGGTTTGTTCGGGGTATCTTCACCTCAACTGGAAACACAATTAGTTGCACCTCAACCTACTACACCTACTGAAAATATTGGTTATGAAATTCCTTGGGGTATGATAGAACAACTGCTAGCTAATCCTTATTTTGGAGATGGAACTGAACATCCTGATATGCACTTGATATATGTGAATGAAATTTGTGGATTATTTAAGCTTGCAGGTTTCCCCGGAGATGAAGTTAAGAAGAAGGTTTTCCCTTTATCTTTGAAGGGAAAAGCATTGGCATGGTATAGGCTATGCGATGATATTTGATCTTGGAATTGGAATCGATTGAAATTGGAGTTTCACCAAAAAATTTATCATATGCATCTAGTTCATCGTGATCGGAATTATATATATAATTTTTGGCCTCGTGAAGGAGAAAGTATCGCTCTAGCTTGGGGGAGGCTTAAGTCAATGTTATATTCATGCCCCAATCATGAGCTCTCAAGGGAAATTATCATTCAGAATTTTTATGCTCGGCTTTCTCGTAATGATCAATCCATGCTCGATACTTCTTGTACTGGTTCTTTTATGAAGAAGACTATTGAATTCAAGTCGGATATTTTAGAAAGAATTAAATGCAACTCCGAAGATTGGGAACTCGACGAAGGTAAAGAGTCAAGTATTAAGCTTAAGTATGATTGTGTTAAATCTTTTATGAATACCAATGTTTTTCAAAAGTTTAGCACTAAATATGGACTTGACTCTGAGATAGTATCCTCTTTTTGTGAATCATTTGCTACTCATGTTGAACTCGCTAAGGAGAAGTGGTTTAAATATCACCCACCTATTAAAGAAGAAATTAAGGAACCGGTAGTAGCTAAAGATGAAACTATTATTTGCAATGTTGATCCAGTTGTTCCTACTTCTTATATTGAAAAACCACCTTTCCCTTTTAGGATAAAGGAACATGCTAAAGTTTCAACTTTGGTCAATAAAAGCTATATTAGAACACCTAAACTTGCTGAACAAATCAAAGTAGAACCTAGCATTGCTATGGTTAAAGATCTCTTAGAGGAAAATATTGATGGGCATGTTATTTACTTCTGTGATGAAGCTGCTAGAATTGCTAAACCCGATGGGAAAGATAAACATAGACCCATTGTTGGCATGCCTGTTGTCTCAGTCAAAATAGGAGATCACTGTTATCAAGGTTTATATGGCATAGGTGCTAGTGCGAGTGCTATTCCTTTTACTTTATATCAAGAAATTATGAATGATATAGCACTCGCTGAAATAGAAGACATTGATGTTACTATAAAACTTGCTAATAGAGACACCATCACACCACTTGGGACTGTTAGAGATGTTGAAGTCTTGTGTGGGAAGATAAAATATCCTACTGATTTTCTAGTCCTTGGTTCCACACAAGATGGCTTTTGTCACATTATCTTTGGTAGACCTTTCTTGAACACCGTTAATGCTAAAATACATTGTGAAAAACAAACTGTCGGCGTTAGTTTTTGTGATGAGTCTCATGAGTTTAATTTTTCCAAGTTTAATAGAAAATTCCATAAGAAAGAATTGCCTAGTAAGGATGAAATAATTGGTCTTGCTTCTATTGATGTGCCTCCTACTGATCCACTAGAACAATATTTGCTAGACCATGAAAATGATATGCATATGCATGAAAGAAATGAAATAGATAAAAATTTCTTTGAACAACGACCTCTGCTTAAACACAATTTGCCTATTGAAACTATAGGAGGCTCTCCTCCACCTAAAGGTGATCCTGTGTTTGAATTAAAACAATTGCCAGACACTTTGAAATATGCTTATCTTGATGAGAAAAAGATATATCCTGTTATTATTAGTGCTAACCTTTCAGAACATGAAGAAGAAAGATTATTGAAAGTTCTGAAGAAGCACCGAGCTGCTATTGGATATACTCTCGATGATTTAAGGGGCATTAGTCCCACTCTCTGTCAACACAAAATCAATATGGAGCCTGATGCTAAACCTGTTGTTGATCACCAACGACGTTTAAATCCTAAAATGAAAGAAGTGGTAAGAACTAAAATATTGAAGCTCCTAGAAGCAGGTATAATCTATCCCATAGCTGATAGTAGATGGGTAAGTCATGTTCACTGTGTCCCTAAGAAAGGAGGTATTATTGTTGTTCCTAATGATAAAAATGAACTTATTCCACAAAGAATAGTCACTGGCTATAGAATGGTAATCAAGTTTAGAAAATTAAATAAAGCAACTAGAAAAGAACTTTACCCTCTGCCTTTCATTGATCAAATGCTAGAAAGATTATCAAAGCACACACATTTTTGTTTCCTTGATGGATATTCTAGTTTTTCTCAAATACCTGTTTCACAAACTGATCAAGAGAAAACCACATTTACTTGCCCTTTTGGAACTTATGCTTATAGACATATGCCTTTTGGTTTATGCAATGCACCTGCTACCTTTCAAAGATGTATGACTGCTATATTATCTGATTTTTGTGAAAAGATTGTTGAGGTTTTCATGGATGATTTTTCCGTCTACAGAACTTCTTTTGATGATTGCTTAAGCAACCTTTATCGAGTTTTGCAAAGATGCGAGCAAACTAATCTTGTCTTGAATTGGGAGAAGTGCCACTTTATGGTTAATGAAGGTATTGTCTTGGGACACAAAATTTCTGAACGATGTATTGAGGTGGATAAAGCTAAATTTGATGCAATTGAGAAAATGCCATGTCCCAGAGATATTAAAGGTATTCGTAGTTTCCTCGGTCATGCTCATTTCTATAGGACATTTATTAAGGACTTCACCAAAATTTCTAGGCCTCTTACGAATCTTTTACAAAAGGATGTTCCATTTTTTTTATGATGATTGTGTAGAAGCCTTTGAAACACTTAAGAAAGCTTCAATTTCTGCACCTATTACTCAACCACCTGATTGGAACTTGCCTTTTGAAATTATGTGTGATGCTAGTGATTATGCTGTTGGGGCTGTTCTAAGACAAAGAGTTGATAAGAAATTAAATGTTATTCATTATGCTAGTAAAACTCTAGACAGTGCCCAAAGAAATTATGCTACTACTGAAAAAGAGTATTTTGCAGTTGTGTTTGCTTGTGATATTGTTGACTCTGAAGTAACTGTTCACACTGATCATGCTGCTATTAAATATCTTGTGGAAAAGAAAGATGCCAAACCTAGACTCATTAGGTGGGTTCTTTTGCCACAAGAGTTCGATTTACATATCATTGATAGAAAAGGGGCTGAGAACCCCATGGCTGATAACTTTTCTAGGTTAGAGAATATTCTTGATGACCCACAACCTATTAATGATAGCTTTCCTGATGAGCAATTAGCTGCAATAAATGTTTCTCATAACACACCTTGGTATGATGATTATGCTAATTATATTGTTGCTAAATATATACCACCTAGCTTCACATACCAACAAAAGAAAAAAAATCTTCCATGATTTAAGAGATTACTTTTGGGATGACCCACATCTTTATAAAGGAGTAGATGGTATTATTAGACGTTGTGTACCTGAGCATGAACAGGGACAAATCCTTCAGAAATGTCACTCCAAAGCTTATGGAGGGCATCATGCGGGAGACAGAATTGCTCATAAGGTACTGCAATCTGGTTTTTATTGGCCTACTCTCTTCAAGGATGCCCGTAAGTTTGTTTTATCTTGTGATGAATGCCAAAGAATTGGTTATATCTGTAAGCGTCAAGAAATGCCTATGAACTATTCACTTGCTGTTAAACCATTTGATGTTTGGGGTTTTGATTATATGGGACCTTTTCCATCTTCTAATGGCTATACACATATTTTGGTTGCTGTTGATTATGTTACTAAGTGGGTGGAAGCTATTCCAACTAGTAGTGCTGATGACAACACCTCTATTAAAATGCTTAAGGAAGTTATTTTCCCAAGGTTTGGAGTCCCTAGATATTTAATGACTAATGGTGGTTCACATTTTATTCATGGTGCTTTCCGTAAGATGCTTGCTAAGTATGATGTTAACCATAGAATTGCATCTCCATATCATCCTCGGTCTAGTGGTCAAGTTGAACTTACCAATAGAGAAATAAAGTTAATATTACAAAAAATTGTCAATAGGTCCCGAAAGAATTGGTCTAAGAAATTGGATGATGCACTTTGGGCTTATAGGACAGCATATAAAAATCCTATGGGTATGTCTCCTTATAAAATGGTTTATGGAAAAGCTTGTCATTTGCCTCTTGAGTTAGAACATAAAGCATATTGGGCAATTAAAGAACTCAACTATGATTTCAAACTTGCTGGTGAAAAGAGGTTATTTGATATTAGCTCATTAGATGAATGGAGAACCCAAGCTTATGAAAATGCTAAATTATTTATAGAAAAAGTTAAAAGATGGCATGATAAAAGAATCCAAAAGCGTGAGTTCAAGGATGGAGAATATGTTCTTTTGTACAACTCTCATTTTAGATTCTTTACAGGAAAACTCCTCACCAAATGGGAAAGACCCTATGTTATCACAGAGGTTTACCGATCTGGAGCCATCAAAATAAATAATGCTGAAGGTACTAACCCGAAGGTTGTCACTGGGCAAAGAATAAAACATTATATCTCAGGTACGCCCATTAATATTGAAAGTAATATTATCCAAACTATGACACCGGAAGAACACATAAAGGAAACTTTCCGGAACACTCCAGAATCATGAAAAAAGAGGAGGTACATGATACGGTAAGTAAACGGACTCCGGAAAATCAGCAAAAATATTTTCTGTCAGTTTTGGAATATATTAAAAATTAGGAAAATAAGAAACAACCAGGAAGGCAACCCTAGTTGGCAAAAGATACCAGGGCGGGCCTGGCTTGCCAAGCGCGCCCAGGTGGGTTGTGCCCACCTCGGGCACCTTCCGGACTTCGTTTTTCCCCAAGATAAAAAATCTTTATATACCCCCCGAACCTATTGACCATCGTATCACGGAGAAATCTTCTGTTTTCTTTTCTTATTGTTTTCTGTTAGATCTGTCAGGCCAGGCATCATGTCTTCTTCCCCCTCCAACAACATAGAAGAAGATGCCTGGTTAATGAAGATTGAGTTGAAGAGAGAAGAGCCCGAAGAACCCCTCAAGAAGGATAAGAGCAAGGAAGCCCTTGGAGATCAAGCTCCAGCAATAGAGTAGACCTTGCCCACGGAGGAAGAAGATATCCTTCAACTAAACTATGAATACCTCACTCCCACTGAGATGAAGCTTTTAGGATCATTGAAACTGTTCGTGTCCAGAATAAATATCTCACTCGTGAAAATATTCTATTGCAGAAGCACATCATTGTCCTCCGAAGCATCATTCGTAGGATGGATCATCTCTTGGAGTTGAAGTGCGACTTGGCTAATTCAACTACTTCACCACCACCTCCTTCTTCATCACCAAAGGAATATTGAGTATCGGGTATGGGCACTCCCCTTGGCTTGTGCCAAGCTTGGGGGAGGTGCCCCGGTATCGTATCACCTCCACTATCTTTTGCCTTTACTTATCTTAGTTCGATCCATGGTTATCTTTTGCATTAGATAAATAAAAGTTTAGTTTGATCCTTTCTTTTTGAGAGTTTGCTTAGTGATCTATCAATATAATCGTGTTCGAGTTATATAATAAAGTTTAGTTTGAGTTTTGCTTTCTTTACTTTCATGTTCAATAAAAAGAAAGGAAATAAATGAAAAATATCATATGCTAATCTTATGGTAAGTAATGACATCACATAAGGAAAAGTATAAGTAGAAATTTTATTGGAGAGTGACAAACATAGCATTGGTCAATGATGCAATTCATGAAAGAATTAATAAGGGAAGAGAAGATTCACATGAAAATACACTATCTTGGACTTCTTTTATGATTGTGAGCCCCAATCAAAATATTATATGCCAAAATTGTTGACGTTGGACAAGGAAGACAATGTAATGATTCATATTTGTTCATATTCACATAGAAGTTATGTTGTCACATATCCTTTAACATGTGGTGCTAGCCCCCATCTTTGCTAGCCAAAAATTCCGCACTAAGTAGAGATACTACTTGTGCATCCAAAACCCTTAAACCCAAATATTGATTTGAGAGTCCACCATACCTACCTATGGATTGAGCAAGATCCTTCAAGTAAGTTGTCATTGGTGCAATAAGCCAATAAAAATTGCTTCTAAAATATGTGAGATCATTTAGTGTAAGCGAAAATTGAGCGTTGTACAAACTTGTGATGGCAATATAATAAAGGCGACAGACTACATAATAACGGTTGCTATCACAAGGGGCAATACAACGCGACGTTCTTCTTGTAGACTCATGTTGGGCCTCCAAGCGTAGAGTTTTGTAGGACAGTAGGAACTTTCCCTCAAGTGGATGACCTAAGATTTATCAATCCGTGGGAGGCGCAGGATGAAGATGGTCTCTCTCAGACAACCCTGCAACCAAATAACAAGGAGTCTCTTGTGTCCCCAATCCACCCAATACAATGGTAAATTGTATAGGTGCACTAGTTCGGCGAAGAGATGGTGATACAAGCGTAATATGGATAGTAGATATAGGTTTTTGTAATCTGAAAATATAAAAACAGCAAGGTAACTAGTAGCAAAAGTGAGCGAAAACGGTATTGCAATGCTTGGAAACAAGGCCTAGGGTTCATACTTTCACTAGTGCAAGTTCTCTCAACAATGATAACATAATTAGATCATATGGCAATCCCTCAACGTGCGACAAAGAGTCACTCCAAAGTTCCTATCTTGGAAAACATAAGATGAAATTGCTTGTAGGGTATGAAACCACCTCAAAGTTATTCTTTCCGATCAATCCATTGAGCTATTCCTTTAAGTGTCTCAAACAGCCCTACAGTTCATAGTAAAATAACACCATATAACACACATCAATCAACCCTAATGTCACCTAGATACTCCAATGTCACCACACGTATCCGTGGGTCAATTATACGATATGCATGCATCAAACAACTTCAGATTCATAATATTCAATCCAACACAAAGAACCTCAAAGAGTGCCTCAAGACTCCTACCAGAGAAACAAGGACAAAAACGTGCATCAACCCTTATGCATAGATTACCCCCAATGTCACCTCAGGAATCCGCGAGTTGAGTGCCAAAACATACATCAAGTGAATCAATAGAATACCCCATTGTCACCACGGGTATCCCACACAAGACATACATCAAGTGTTCTCAAATCCATAATAGTATTCAATCCGATAATAGTGAAACCTCATAGGTTAAACTCAATTCATCACAAGAAGACAGAGAGGGAGAAACACCATATGATCCAACTATAGTAACAAAGCTCGCGGTACATCAAGATTGTGCCATGTCAAGAACACGAGAGCGAGAGATCAAACACATAGCTACTGGTACATACCCTCAACCCCGAGGGTGAACTACTCCCTCCTTATCACGGAGACCGCCGGGATGATGAAGATGGCCACCGGTGATGGTTTCCCCCTCTGGCAGGGTGCCGGAAGGGCTGCCGATTGGTTTTTCATGGCTATAGAGGCTTGCGGCGGTGGAACTTCCGATCTAGGTTTCTTTCTGGGGGTTTATGGATTTAAAGGAATTTTTTGCGTCGGTTTCACGTCAGGGGGTCCATGAGTCAGCGACAAGGCAGGGAGCGCGCCCTCCACCCTTGTCGTTTACTCGGGACTCTTCTGGCCCAACTCTTGTGCTTCGGGGGCTTCTTCTGGTCCATAAAAAATCAACGTAAATTTTCAGCTCGTTTGGACTCCATTTGATATTCCTTTTCTGCAAAACTCAAAAACAAGGAAAAAAAAAACCTGGCACTGGGTTCTAGGTTAATAGGTTAGTCCCAAAAATAATATAAAATAGCATATAAATGCATATAAAACATCCAAGATGGATAACATAATAGCATGGAACAATAAAAAATTATAGATACGTTGGAGATGTATCACTTTTGCACTAAGAGATTGAGCATGCGAACCAAAAAGCGCATGGCAACCTTTGCTTCCCTCTGTGAAGGGCCTATCTTTTACTTTTATGCAAGAGCCAAAGTACTTCTCTCTATTCCTTTTTATTTTCTCTTTTGACAAGCATCATGTGGTAAGGAATGATCTAGGCACATATGTCCAGTTGGATATGGGTGGCATGAGTTATTATTGTTGACATCACCCTTGAGGTGAATACGTTGGGAGGCGAAACTATAAGCCCCTATATTTCTATGTGTCCGGTTGAAACTTTTTGCTCATGTGTATGCGGTGAGTGTCAGCAATCATAGAAGACTATATGATGGTTGAGTATGTGGACTTGCCAAAAGGCTCCGATACGTGACCCTTCCTGAAAAGATGATGAATTGTAGTTGCAAAGTTGACTGAGAACATAGTTTGTTGGTTTTCAATAGAGTCTATGCTTTATACTTCAGTCTTGTGATGAATTGTTACTTATTCATGAGAAGTCTATGATAAAAGTTCTATGATAGAGTTTTATGTTAAAGTTTGTTGCTGTTATAATAATATACATGATGCTTCTATGTCTGTATTTTGTTTTTATCGACACCTCTCTCTCTAAGCATGTGGACATGTTTTCGATTTCGGTTTTCGCTTGAGGACAAGCGATGTCTAAGCTTGGGGGAGTTGATACGTCCATTTTGCACCATGTTTTCTTACTGTTATTTATGATGTTTTATTGTATAATAATGCTTTTTGGAGTAAATCTAATGCCTTTTCCCTCATAATATGCAAGGTACACACAAAGAGGGAGAATACCGGCAGCTGGAATTCTGGACCTGAAAAAGCTACGTCAGGCTACCTATTCTGCACATCTCCAAATGAGCTGAAACTTCACGGAGAGTTTTACGGAATATATAAGAATTATTGGAGTAAACAAGTACCAGAGGGCGCCCACCAGGTGGGCACAACCCACCTGGGCGTGCCAGGGAGCCCAGTCGTGCCCTGGTGGGTTGTGCCCTCCTCGGCCCACCTCCGGTGCCCCTCTTCTGGTATATAAGTCATTTTGACCTAGAAAAAATAAGGAGAGGACTTTCGGGATTAGCGCCGCCGTCTCGAGGTGGAACTTGGACAGGAGTGCTTTTGCCCTCCGGCGGAGCAATTCCGCAGGGGGAACTTCCCTCCCGGAGGGGGAAATCATCGTCATCATCATCACCAACAACTCTCCCATCTTGGGGAGGGCAATCTCCACCAACATCTTCAACATCACCATCTCCTCTCAAACCCTAGTTCATCTCTTGTGTTCAATCTTTGTACCGGAACTATAGATTGGTGCTTGTGGGTGACTAGTAGTGTTGATTACATCTTGTAGTTGATTACTATATGGTTTATTTGGTGGAAGATTATATGTTCAGATCCATTATGCTATTTAATACCCCTCTGATCTTGAGCATGATTATCATTTGTGAGTAGTTACTTTTGTTCTTGAGGTCACGGGAGAAATCTTGTTGCAAGTAATCATGTGAACTTGATATGTGTTCGATAATTTGATGGTATGTATGTTGTAATTCCCTTAGTGGTGTCATGTGAACGTCGACTACATGACACTTCACCATATTTGGGCCTAAGGGAATGCATTGTGGAGTAGTTATTAGATGATGGGTTGCGAGAGTGACAGAAGCTTAAACCCTAGTTTATGCGCTATTCCGTAAGGGACTGATTTGGATCCAAAAGTTTAATGCTATGTTTTGATTTATTCTTAATACTTTTCTCGTAGTTACGGATGCTTGCGAGGGGGTTAATCATAAGTAGTAGGTTTGTTCAAGTAAGAACAGCACCTAAGCACCAGTCCACCCACATATCAAATTATCAAAGTAGCGAACACAAACCAAACCAACATGATGAAAGTGACTAGATGAAATTCCCGTGTACACTCAAGAATCCTTTGCCTATCATAAGAGACCGTTTTGGCCTGTCCTTTGCCTCAAAAGGATTGGGCTACCTTGCTACACTTTGGTTACTATTATCTTTACTTGCTCGTTACAAATTACCTTGCTATCAAACTACTCGTTACTTATAATTTCTGTGCTTGCAGAGAATACCTTGCTGAAAACCGCTTGTCATTTCCTTCTGCTCCTCGTTGGGTTCGACACTCTTACTTATCAAAAGGACTACGATTGATCCCCTATACTTGTGGGTCATCAGCCACCACCAGCGTTGTCGCCGTCGCCGCTGCCTGTGTCATCGCCGCCGTCGCCGCCGCGAGGGCCACCAGAACCCCCGCCCTTGCGTTAGCCTCCCTTGCTGCACCACCACGGCTGCACAAGGCAACGTTGGCGGACAACTTGAAGCTGGTGTTGCCGTGAAACATCTCAACTCGCTGGTCATAGTTGTCGACGGTGATGGGCTCGGTGCAGATGTCCACTATGGAGATGATGGGTTGATAGTCCATGTCGAGGCCGACAATGATGACGGAGATGAGATCCCCGTCCCTGAGTGGTTTGCACACCGCCGCGAGCTCGTTGGAGTGGCAGTGCATATGGCCGAAGTATGCTAAGGCCGACAGGGAGCCCTTCTGGGCGTTTGTGAGCATGACGCAAAGATTGTTGGCGCGGGACAGTGACACCACAGAGAACATGGTGGCCAAGGCTGTCCATATCGCATGTGACGTCTCAAGTGGTGCGACTTGGAGGAAAACCTCTTTGGACAGGTTGCGCAAGAGATAAACGACAATCTATTGATCCTGGACAAGCCAGGAGGCATAGGAAGGGTCAGGGATGACCTGATCCTTGTCGTCCTTGTCTTTGTTGGTGATGATCTTGGGAGGCTCCTCAATGCATGGTGTTGTCGATGTAGTCGTACAAGCCGGCGCCCATTATTTGGGATCTTCCTTGGGCTTTCAAAAGGACATAATTCATCCGGGTAAGTGGCTCAGATGTGTTGTAGTTAAGGCTGGATGGATGCGGCGGAGGTGGACATGATGAAGAAGGGTTGGGTGGAAGGTTGAAGAAGTAGCTAGATGAGATGGAAGAGCCTGCTCTGTATACCATGTAAAGAGTTGTGGAAGCGTCTCAACCCTCACACACGAGAGCCAACGCTAGAGTAGTCACCACGTCGAGCACGTCAGGGGTGCGGCCACGCCAAAGGCTGGCCCACGCCAAGTCTCAATGGCGCCTCCTCCTCTGTAACATATTGCATGTTCAAAAGTGCCAAGGTCACACTAGACGCCCCACCCTCGGGCAGCGCTTCCTTGCCCTGCCGCATGGCCTCTGTTGAGTATCGTGATTATCAAGAAAGCTAGGATAGCGTATGATATTATTCTACCTTGCCTT
The DNA here is from genome assembly GCA_011799875.1 of Thinopyrum elongatum. Classification (NCBI taxonomy): domain Eukaryota; kingdom Viridiplantae; phylum Streptophyta; class Magnoliopsida; order Poales; family Poaceae; genus Thinopyrum; species Thinopyrum elongatum. Next base: position 79,158,829 of record CM022303.1, read on the forward strand.
GTACTCCAAGTAGATCATGTACTCCTATATATACGCCCACGAGGCTCAAGCAATACAATCAATCAAATATTCCACCAATCCCTCTATCCCTTCTAACAAGGTATCAGCCTAACCAATTCAAACCGTAGCCGCCGCCCACCGTTTCCGCACTGTGCACTGCCCCCGGGGCGGTCGGTCTCCATGACCGCCGCCGGGGGCCGCGCCGCCCGTACCTAGGGTTCGTTCGCTGGTCATGTTGACCGGCTGCCCTAGAGAGTCTTTTCCCGATCGTTTGATCGGTGTTCTTTTTTGGTTTTCCGATCTACGATCGGTTTGCATCGCCTGCCGCCATTCGTCATCTACAACGCGTGTTTACTTCATCGACATCTTCATCGTCTTTGGCTGGATTGTGCCTCGGGCTTCACGGCTGTCTCGCGAGCGCGCTGATTCTGCGTCGTCCCATTGTACCGCAGCGCCGTCGCCCTGTGGTTCTCCCCGCGGCTGCACCGATCCACGCCGCTGCAGCGTCGCCCCTTCGGGCCGTAGCACCGCGGCATGTTGTCCCCGCCGCCGCCCGGAGGCCGTTCCCGTGGTTGCACTAACCCACGCGCTGCCGCTGCGTCGCCCCTTCGGGCTGTATTACCGCGGCCCGCGGTCCACCGCCACCCCGAGGCCGTCCGCTCCAGGCCGTCCCCGAGGCTGCACCGACCCTCGCGCTGCCACTGCGTTGCCCCGTCGGGCCGTAGCGAGGGTGGCATGCGGTACCTGCAACCGCCTTGAGGTCTTTCCCGCCGTCGCCCCGACCCGCGCGCTGCCGCTGCGTCGCCCCTTCAGGCCGTAGCGGCACGGTGCGCGGTCCACTCCGCCATCCCCGCGCGTCAACTTCTACGTGGTATGCGTCGCGCCGCCTCCCTAGGCGCGGGAACGCCACCGTCCGCGCTGGTCCTCGTCAAGCTGTCGGGTTCTTCCTCGCCTACTTCGAGCACTGGCGCTGTGCTTCTGTCCTAGCCGCCGCCGCCGCCTCCTTAGGCCGCCGCCGCAGCTCTTCTTCCCGGTCCACGGCAACTACCACGACACCGGCCACCCCGACTCGACATCGACCACGACGTCCCTCGCACGGCTACCTCAACAACGGCTACACCACCCTACGCTCTCGGCTACATCGACATCGGCACAAGGGCTACCGCCTTGCTTGAGCTAACTCGTCGGTTTCCACTCCAGCCACAGCTTCCCCGATGCATCGACCGCTACGACTGTGTGTGTGGGGGGGGGGGTGTCCGTCGGCTTACCTTCGGATTCTTCTCCAGTCTCACAGTCTGCGTCGCTACCGTTGTGACTGCGGGGGGATGTTGAGTATCGTGATTATTAGGAAAGCTAGGATAGCGTAGGATATTATTCTACCTTGCCTTGTACTCCAAGTAGATCATGTAATCCTATATATACGCCCACGAGGCTCAAGCAATACAGTCAATCAAATATTCCACCAATCCTCTCTCTTCCTTCTAACAGCCTCCAACGACTGCTCCCTGAGCACCCTCCCTCCGTCGGACTGCATCAATCATCTCACCTTGCATTAAGACCATTGGCCGAGCAGACATGTTTGATGAAACCATATGTATGTTTCTCAAAAGTTGAACGTCACTAGATGTTGCCAAGAAGATTCCCAGTACATTCCATTTCTATTAGTAATTTATCAGAACCACACATATGAAATCAATGTGTGCCATTGTATGTTGGTTAGACTAGTGGCTTGCAAGGAGGAAGATATATATGAGAGCTATACTGATACTTACATCTTCCATTTAAAATAATGTTTTTTTTTCTCAATCCAATCATATTCAAAATTCATATCTTGTTATTAATGAACTAAGACTGCAGAAGTTAGCGTCTGCAACAGTCACTGCTTCACTTTAAGCCCTTAAAAATCTTGTACAATCATGCCACTTTGTCGCTTAATGAAAAGTATGTGCTCGTAATTTGAGCCAGCTACTTGCTCGAATTTATTGCTATAAGAGGGGGAAATACATCCATATATGTGCACGTTTCTGCTCACCTACATATATATAACCATGGTGATCTCCGTCAGTTGGATACGTACATGGGTGTGAAGAAAGCATGGTCCAACTTGCGTCATCTACTTAGATTGTCACAACCGAGCAAGCATTTTCCATGTCTGTATGGTTGGAGGAGAAAAATTATATACTGACGACACTAGTTTTAGACCTTGAGAAGGAGCGGCATCAGCACATGGTCTATTTGGAAGTTCCAGGACTTATGGGCCACCGTTCTAGATTTTAGAAGCCAATTTCGACATGTCTTGACTTTCCAATTGCTCTTCTGCTTTTTGAGCAATACCTTCTTCTCATATGGTCATGGATTAGGATCCTTCAGGGTTGCCCCTTCCAAAATGAAAAAATATTTTATGGTATTTTAAACTAAATCGAAAGATGCCTAGCTGCTCAAATCATATCTGTAATCTATTTGTTGAAACTAATGATTTTAGCACAATCCAAATATAATTATTTCAACATTGCAAATTTTGAACTGATGTCGAATTTGTGATACTTATAGTAACAACCAGATTTTACATCTGAAGGCTCTCACATTTTAAATTCCTAGATTGGCAGCTGGAATCCCTGCATTTCGTCTTAGAATGTTGAAGTTTGTTGTTACCATCAAGAATGGACTTAGATCTTTCACTACACCCATGAGTAGATCCTTTTCCATCTTCTACCTGAATGTATACTATAATGTTATTGATAACACAATACATGGCTACATACCTTCATTTGCGGGCAACATTTTGTCCTTACTATACATTGATAACTTTTTTTCCCAGTTAGCCCACGACTCCAATTTCCGCTACAAAACCATAATGAAGTAGAGTATATACCCTACTCATAGACAGGCAGGACAAGGTTCAACATGTAACTAAAAGGACTCAAGTCATGCAACCACCTCGAAATTTCCATGACCTACAAAATCGTGGTAGAAGTGAGGACGAGAACTTTTCAAGGATTTCTCCGCCTCGCACGGTATAATGATGGATGGTGGGGCCCAAGTGATGCAGGGGTCGTTTACTTGTTCTCTCGTCACGCGTGTGTGCGAGTGAGCCCTTCGCATGCTGAACCCGACGGGTCAATGCGAGACTTGATCGATCGGTACTCGTTCGCGGTAGTTGTATGTCCCCAATCAATCATTCAAGGTTTTCTCGCGTGGTTGTAGGAAGCCCTCCCCTCCTCCCCATGCTGAACTTCCGCATTACAGACAACCTGATCGATTGATCTAGGTGAGTCTCCCGCAAGCTGATGGCTCTATATTTCACACATTTTTAGAGCTCATTTGTTGCATGTTCTCTCCATATATCATGTCCAACTAAACCAAATATATGCCCATTATGCCTAACTACTGGTTTTTACTCTTTTCATTGTGAACATTGCATATTTGTTTTGTCATGCCAATAGGTGCTTTTGAAGCAACCTAGGACCAAGCACGATAAAAAGGCCAAACATGGGTTCAATACGGAGGATTGCCGGAACTGAAACTTAGGCACTTGGGAGGTCAAAAAAGTGATATACCCAAAGTAATCCAAATCAAGATTTAATACCACTGATGCATAGACATTATTCTCTTGATTCCAACGAGTACGAGAATGTCGACAACGGAGTTAGGATGAGGAACTTATGTCCGTTTTACCGAAGGGTTCCACAATTTTCGACGACCCTTCGCACTACCGCACATGGTCATACCAGCGGTCATTCCAAGTGCAAACATATCAAAAAGTTGTGCTTTCAGAAGGGATTCTTCACTGATTTAGTCCCCATTTCTACCCTCATGATCCTTGTCTGATATGGAAGGGTTTGGGAGAGGATTTGGCTCACTTGAGCCCCTGGATTGGAGGAGAGAACCCTACCGCCGATGTCAACCATTCATCATCTTCAATGCATCCAAGATCAATCTCCATTATCCCATTGTTGTTCCAGCTCCACCTCCATAGAAGAAGGGACAAGACCAAGGGAAGAACACGAGGCTTTGCCACCGAGTTCACTGGCCTTCGGGTCGGTGACATCTTCCACCATGCTGCATCGACCGGCCTGCCCCCATATCCGCCACCGCCGGTGCCATCACCACCGGTGTCGCCATCTCCATCGCTGTCATGCCTTCTCCCTTCACTGGCTCGATGCCGGCTTGTAACTTGACCCTCTCATTTATGTTATCCATTTACAGGTTTAAGTTGTACTAGTTCTCAAGGATATGGAAGAACTCTATTATCTTTTTATTTATGCTTGAGTTATTAGCCTTCGCGAATGTTGAGAGGAGTCCTCATTTGCATTATCGTCATGATTGGACATGACCGTGAAGCATATTACGACTGCTTCTAAACGTTAGGATGTTGAGGTAATTAGGGGTGATGGTGAAAGCCTCTTTCTATGACTTATGCATTTGGTAGGGGAGCAACAGGACATCTGGTTGCATCCACGGGGAAACCCTTAATTAACCGTAAGTGAAAATTTGCGTCGGGAAACTATAGTTGGTGGCATATGAGGTATGAAATATACCTAGAGTAGAACATATTCTGTACCGGGAACCTCCCTCTTATGCACATGAAGAGTGGATTAGATATAATATAGTTCATATTAGTAGTGACGATTTTGGAACCCTCGATAACTCTTTACTGCTCAAGCAACGTCCATACTAACTTAGTGTCCTTCTATTTCCTATTTTTAACATTTATGTTCGTAGTTTAGATAACTCCATTTGTATTCCATCTGCTTAGCAACCGATAGACAACGTACTTGTGGGGTCTGTGATGCCTTCCTTTCCGCTCCTTGTGGGTTCGACACTGTATTTTATCATGAAAGTGCTACAACAGCCATGTGCACTTGCAGGACAACAAGTATTTTCTGGCGCCGTTGCCGGGGAGCATAGCGCTTCATCATTACTTACCCCTTGCACATAGTTTATTTTGTTTGTTGCTTTTTAAACCGAAATAAAAAGATTTGTACTAATCATGTCTTATGAAAATTCTCTAAATGAACAGATGAAACCTGCAATGTAGGACAAGATAGACACAAGCCCACCATTGGCTATCGATGATGAGAAGATAAAAGAATGGCTCCAAAAATAGGACTAGTGGTCATCACTAATGTGCGAAGAATATACAATCACTTGTGACATTTGTGGAACCAAAGGGCATTTCACTTATAATAGTGGTGGTAAATCCAATGCTAGTGTAGAGGTCATATAATGTGTGCTTTATATGGGTGCTTATGAGGTTTTGTAGTCAATAGGAGGGCCAGGGGCAGATTGTATTTTGCTTCATAGCACTTACCATGCACAGGCCGACGCGTTCGTTATACGTGGCGTACATATGAGAATCATTGTGGCAGAGGTGGAACACATATCCGGCCTGCCCACCAGAGGGTGGGATTATGTCCCTCTTCCATTCAAGTGAAGGATCTCTGGCGACAGTTGAAAGATCTGAAGATAACATGTCGACATTAACTATATGTCTACTAGTTCAGCTAGTACATGCTGGGAATCATACCGTATCTCTCTTGTTCGAACCCCTCAGTCAGCAACATTTTCTCAATTTCTTTCCCTGTCTCGCTGAAAAGAGATAACTTCATTTTTACCTCGTCATTGAACATATAGCAGGTTGGGTAGTCATCGCGCGCGTCCTTTTGAGCCCGCGAGGTCCCAGTTTTGAATCTCGTCGTCCCCTTTTTAATCCCCTATATCTTTCTTTCTCCCATCCAGTGAGAAGTGGGTCCCCTTCAATGAAGGAGAGAGAGAATTTTGGCCTGCTGCCTCACATAACAAGTAACTGACGGTTGCCACTAGATTTAACAGAATTGTATTAAAATGTTCTGTTAGGATAGTCGAAGGACCATTTTTTGAGGTTTTTTATTTCTTGTATCAATTATGTTCCTTTGGGTACATGTTTATGTACCATATGGTTTATTAACTCATTTTCTTTATTGTAGCACAGATGTATTTGGCATTTTGATACTTAGTTCGCTTTAATAAATGATTGTGTGCATAGCTTGAGGCAGATGCCCGAGGTAATTCTCATTTTCGAAAAAAAAATATCTCCGTGGTTAGAACTAGCATCTCATGATTATTGGGTACCGTACATGCACTGGTCATTTTTCTTAGGACTTTATATCCTATTTTATTAGAAGCCTTTTCATTTCTCACTTAATTAGTTGTTCGGTAACCCAATTCATTCTTCTAAATGTCTTTTAGCTTCTAATGTGTTGCAGAGAACTTAATTTTTTGCGACAGTAAAAGCAGCTATATTTGTGTCGAAACATGTCAGGAACTGAAGGTTGGGCAGACCCACCAGAAGGCCTGCTACACTCTATCGTTGCTCGGCTGGCCTTGTCACGGATCTTCTTGCCTTTGATACCACCTGATGTTCTTGGGGTGCTGCCTACTCAGTTTCCTTAGCAATATTCCCACCTCTCCTTCTCCAACTTTATGTCTCTTTTTACCCTCCTTATCCTAACCCCTTCATCAACAACATAGTGCCCAAGGAAAAGTTTTGGCTACACGTAGGCACACTGGACCCATGATGAACTTCAAACATGTCATGGATATGGGGATGCATGACCTTGTTCGAGCATAATTTCCCCGGGGGGGGGGGGGGGGGGGGGGGGGGGGGGGGGGGGGGGAGGGATTAAAACTTGTGATTTTATTGTAATGTGGCCATGTAATAGTCGGAAACTTGAATTTAGTAGACATGCACAACTTCCATCAAGCTTGTTCATTTCAAGCAGTAATATAGCTTGTGTGATATTCGACAGGCCATGCCTTCACACTGCATTCTAACAGATTTGTCGTAAGTTATAGCTTTAACAGCCAAGCTTGTTCATTTCAAGTAGTAATGTAGCTTGTGTTGGTCGATTGAATGAAAGCATAAAAGTGGAACGTTTTTTTATTTACGGAAGAATCCAGTCCCCAAGTACAATGCATGAGTTATCTTCTATTGTGCAGCTTCTTTTACTTTAATACATAATTAACCTGCACATGATAAGTATATCTGCGAATACATAAATCAATTGGTCTGGAGAACGAATAACCTATTTGTTTTGACTAACTCAATGGAAGGTGACCCAAATCTTTTAACTAAAATGGAAGTATTAATCCCCTGGGTTGTGTGGATTAAAAGGCCCAAAGACTGTCCTTTTGTAGGATGTACAATTTTTTTTTCGAAACGGATGTAGGCTGTACAATGAGCATTAAAGGCCTTCATTCTTCTTGAGGAACGCACCAAGTTATTGACTTGGTCTTTGCTTTACTAGTTCTCAAAAAAAGTCTTTGATTTAGTATGAGAATAAAAAATTATCTTATTTTTGCAACCACCAAAGGCCGGAGTCGAGCCAACGTTTGGCGCATTCTGATTTTTGAGCAAAGAACGGGAGAATTTGGAATACTTAATATTTCCCATCATCGGAGCTAACAGATGCTCCTAAAATCTTTCTATTTCATTGAGTTTTCTTAAATTGGATTAAACTTCCACATACTCCCTCTATTTCTTTATGTAAGGTGTATAATTTTTGGCACGGTGACCAAGGCATGTAATTATACACAAGTTAGTACAAAATTAACCTTGGCTAAATCATTGATTAGTGGCAATTAAATCATTTAGGCTAGGATAGTAAGAGATACACGCAATCGGAATATAGATACTTTCCTTTTTTTTACAAGGAGAGATGCATGCAATCGGGGCAGAGGTAATTTCCTTTTTCTAGAGGGAGAAAAGCGGAATTTTGAGGAGTTAGAAGAAATGCACCTTACATTGTGAAATTTTATCAAAAAATAAATACACCTTTTATAAAGGAACAGAGAGAGTATTACCTAACCTCGAGAGAATAATATGAGTTTGCTCACTAAAATTTGTAACGGTCGTAATAGGCATGGGTCAAGCGAAAAAGTTTTTTTATCGGTGGTGGGGGGTACCGGTGGAGAATCGACCACAAACGTTGCTTTGAGATTGGTGTGGCTGGTAGACACCACTATGCTTTTGTTTCTCTCTTTTAGCAATACGAATCTTATACAAACAGATATACAAGGTTGGACGGGGTCCACGGCAGTACCTTTTGTCAGGTGGCAGGGTGAGAAAGAGAGCAAATGAATGAGCTGCATAAACACACTAAATACTTGCACTTTATTTTCCATGCCACATTTTAAAAGGTTGATAACTTTTGAACTAAATATCCAGTTTTGAAATATTTTATATATTTGAATTCAGGGAGACAAGAACTTTAAAACAAGATCAATCTTGGATGCACTTTGGCTAGTTTGAATTTTACCGTTTCACTCATTTCAGAGAAAGCATTTCAGTCAGTTTCACATTTCACTAGATTCAGAAAACACATTACAATCATTTACAAAAGATAGATTTCACACATTTTAGCAAACACATTACACTCATTTATGAAAGCTAGATTTCATTCATTCAGAAAACACATTACAGTCACTCAATTGAAAATACCATGTTTCACTTGTTTAAAAAAACCTTGTCAACTCATTACAAAAGATATATCACAAAACTAATTTTACTCCGCGCGTGTGAAACTGATATTTCACTCATATAAAAATTGATTTCAATCATTTCAATAAATATATTTCACCACATTTCTTATAAAATAGATTTATTTCACATATTTCTTACAAAATAGGTTTGTTCGTGCTATTTCTTTTGAAATTGGTTTCTTTTCAATATTTTTTTACTCATCCTCACAAATTTAATTTTTCGGTTTCAGTAAACTTATTTCACTAAAAAACACATTTCACTCATTTCAGAAAACACATTACACTCAGTCAATTGAAATACACCCTCCATTTTTATATACAAGGCCACAAACTCAAATTACAGGTACCAAGGTAAAATTTAATACATATTTAGCATTCCAACTTCCTTTCTTGTTTACTGGGATCATTTAATACATCGCGTGCATGGAAGAAAACTGAATGGGGGAAGTAGTTGAGTGCCATTATGACTACTTGCATGCAAATATTAAACAAGTTGCTACTACGAGGAGGCATTATTAATTTTTGCCTCGATTACTTTTGGTGGCCTTATATAGATGTAAAATGTATATTCCATAGTGGTCTTGTATAAATAAATGGAGGGAGTACTATATTTCACTTGTTTCAAGAAACCTTTTTCACTCATTACAAAAGATATATTTCAAAACTAATTTCACGTGCACTTGCGAAACTGATATTTCACTCATATAAAAATTCATTTCAACATTTCAATAAACATATTTCACTCATTTAAATATATTTCACTCAAAAACTCTATTGAAATACTAGATTTGGGAAATACTATATTTCATCCATTACAAAACTAATTTCAAAATTATTTTAGCTCATTTCAAAATAATAATTTCACTCAATACAAGTTTAGCTCATTTCTAAATAATAATTTCACTAAAATCAAAAATGGATTTCCCCCACCGAATTAATAGATTGAACGAAATAAGTGAATTGAAACGTTGAAATTTAAACATGTTTCAAATATATCCAAGAATGATCTTGTTGTAAAGGTCTTGACCCTAGGAGTTCAAATATAAAAAACGTTTTAAAAATAAAACTATAGATTGAAAGATATGCATGATTGAAATTGTCAAAGCGAAAACAAAATGTATGCGTGCTTCATAGGTTCTTGTGTGTCAGTAAGAGATGGTCACGCATGCATGTGTCCTTCATCTGGCACATCGTGGGTCCTAGTGCAGGAAATACACTACATGCAAATATGAGGAAGCGAGTGAAATACATCTCCCGCATATGAATGCTTGATGTGGTGTCATGTGCTCGTTGGCTAGCTGGTTGCCGGTAGATCCCGGCACCGGTAAAAAGAGCTTTGCGATGGTCCAAGTTGAATAAAAACACATCACATGCACCATATATGGTCATTTTTTATGAAGATGTTCAATACAAAATATCTCATGCATCTATACAGCAAAAATATCTCTTTCCACCACCAAATGAGTGGCTAACAATGCCTACATGGCGACATATATGCATCCATATATGCGAGGGCAGTCTCTCTATGCTTCATGGGTTATTTCAATGCATTTCTGATATGCACCAACTCCTAGAGAAACAACAATGTAAGGCAGCAAACATAAAGTTGGCTTAAGAATAGGAGGCATTAGGCAAATAATACCTGTGATGGAGCGACATGGAAAATTCTGTGTGCTAACTTTATGTTTGCTTCCTTACATTGTTGAGCTAACTTTATGATTTTTGTGGACACACATAAATGTTGATGTACAACCTCAAAAAGTATTAGCTCCTCATTCAACTTACATTGATAGAAACGAAAAAGATAAAATCGGATGTGAATAGTGTCAAATTACTATTCATCCAAAGCTGTACTATTCACATTCAAATTTGTCTTTTTTGAATCTCTAAATGCACATTGAGTTTGAGCTGATTTTTTTTGGAGCTGTAGACATACCCCACATGGATGTTGTCAAATAATTTCAGATTTCTTTCAAATGTCTAAATGTGGTTTTTTTGGGGCTTATCTCACGGTCTCACCAAAATGTTGATCTCATACAAGCTTTTCGGGAATACTCAAAGCTTCCATATCATTGCATTGATAGAAGAAGTTAGAATGAGTACACAAGGTGGTACAACATATGATACGGATGCTCGGGCGTGAACATGGTTCCCAAAATGGAGAGACATAGATGCTCGACCCGAAAAAGTAAAACACGGCTAAACTCGACGACCAGAGAAGAAATCCAACCAACTACTAGACAACCAAAAACAGCGAAGCCAGCACCGAGGACGCTGCGAGCAAACAAGACAATGCCTTCAAGAACGAGAACGACACCGAGACGCTGTCGTCATCCGGTTAGGAAAACCAGACCTGGGGTTTTCCCTGATACTCGAAAAGGGGCCCATAAAACGGCCATGGCAGCGCCAGAGTGTATTGGATTTTCAGGTCCGGCCGCAAAGGAAATTATGTTTTGCCAACTGATTATATATAACATCATAGGCGAAGATGGCAGAGCATGAGGATGGTGCGGGACCGTCGAAGCATCCCGAGTTGATATTTCATAGTGTTGGGGACCTTCCTCCCTTTTGAATAATGTTGGGATCACTGAAAGTGGTGGCGACAATACATGACGACTTTGATTTGGTGCTGCTTTGTAACCTCCATCTAGCTTGTTGTTGTCATGGCCTCGGCAGAAGCGTAAAGGCAGGACTTGCCTGTACTTTGTGGCGAGGTGCGAGTAGCGGACTAGCAAAGGTGGTCGTGTACCTTTACTAATCGACCAGTTAATTTACTCGTGGGAGAAGATAGGCCTTAAACTACACTCTTTTCATGTCTTTGCATATTCATGGAATGTCTTTTTTTAATAAAGGGTGGATTTTATTGAGTCAAAATAAAGCTTACAAACACAATGAGTACACAACCGGTTTCTGCATGATCTGCGACATACATGACTTCTCTGGATGTATTAGCAGGTTGGTCATGGCGCAACGCCCTCGCGTTACATGGCCTGTGGCTCTTGTTGTGGTCTTTGGGGATGGTTGTTGGGCGTCAGCCATGATCTGCCAAGCGTGCATGATTAAAGGCTCGGTTGGGTGCATGTGGCCTCGTCTGCGTGATCCTCCCACCATGGGGCAGCAGCGGCGGCGGTGCTGTGTGGCCTTAGCTACAGTTGCTCTGGTTAGTTCTTGGTTTTCCTCTTCCTGGGTTGTCCACTCTGCCCCCATTGCTCTGGGACCTAGCCTTCGAGCTATGGACACTCTGCGTGCCGTCCATGAGCAGTTGTTGATTCTATATGGACTGTTAGTGATATGAGTTGTTGTATTCTCAAATGGGCCATTAGTGATATGGTCTCTATATCTTCTACTCCCTCCGTTCCATGACATGGTCTCTTAAATTATGGGACGGAGGGAGTATATAGGAGAGGTGTATTCAGGAATTTTTAAAATCAAGCGTGCATGAATGCGTTTATGAGTTTGGAACTGTCGTGATATTTTCTCGTCTTCTGAATCCGAACAATACGATGTAAGTTTTGAACATGTCATTGACTGGATCGTCTGCTAGAATTTAGGACAGGAAGGAGGATGGTACAAGTCATCGCAGTAACTAGCAATTATACTAGAAAAGTTAAGCTAGTTGTAATAGTACCTAGCTAGAATACAAATTAAGTTGGATGCAAATTGATGCTTTCACTGCATTCATAAACTAAATGAATCAACTACTCCATACAACAAGTGAGAGAGCGGATACAACATATTTAGTCTAATTAACTAACTAGCTTATAGAAACTGACCCTGACGGCATCAAGTGCTTAACTAAAAGATTTTGCTGAAGTTTCAATGCATGTGCTACATCAATGTTTTTGGTTTTTTTTAGCAAAATCAAAGTTTTTGATGGCATCATACTCCTTTGATCACGACAGTAAGCCTAAGGCCCAAGCAAGCCCATGAGTTGACCCAGGCACTGGCCATGCTTTAGCCATACAAAGCCAGGCATGCCCGACATCTGCCCTAAAACAACCTAGATTTAGGTAAAAAATGGAAAAATTTGTCAAATCTAACAATCCACCCTCTAGGTCAAAATACAACGACTTAGGCGACAATTGGGCAGGTTTCCCGGGTTTAGGCCAGTTTTTAGGAGGGCTGCCTTGTACCTGAGGAATTGCACTACCTTGATTCTAGGCCAACTTGCTTGCACTCACTTTCTTGGGCCACTGGAGGCCTTGGGCTTCCCAGGTAATTTTTTTTTTGGAGGCCTTTCTTGCCTGGCTTTACTAAAGCAAATGTGTAGTATTCCGGCCGTCCAGACTCATATTGTGTTGAGATTAATTGAGTGAGAAGTACGATAATTGCCATGGCTCTCGAGTACCGATGATTGACTTTGAATTGGTGATGCTTCTCGAGTACCCGGCCTTGAGCTTCATGGTGAAAACCCTAGGTCTGACCCGAGTTGATTATACTTAGCTATAGTAATGTCTCGCGTCGTTACCTTGTTGAAGGCATTGTTTGGATATGCTCTGATTTGTTCTTATGGGTGTAAATTTTAGAAATTTATCAAAATTTAAGTAATTTTCATAAATTTTAAAAATGTTCTTGAATTGAAAAAAAGAATGAATATAATAAAATTGGAAAAATAAAATGAAACAGAAAAGAAAAGGGAAAAACAAAAACTGAAAGAACGAGAAAAACAATGAAAAAACAGATGCAACCCTCCTAGACAGGATTGGAAAACTGCAAGATGATCCTAAGCTGATGTCACAACTGACCGGCCCTTGGGACTGTGCACGATAATAGACTAGAACAATTTCTGCGAAAAAGAACGACCGAACACATGGGCCTGAACAAACACATGGCCTAACACATGCACGAGGCGGGCCGAACACATGGGCCTGAACAAACACACGACAAAACATAGGCGTGCGTGTGTACATCACGAAAGAAACCAAGACAACGTTAAACGATGAATCATGATCATTGTATCCAACGATTCTGGACTTAGATGTGAGGTAACTATTTCACATCTAGATGTGAAATAGCAATTCTGTATTTTGTAACCTTGAACGTAATTTTGGTATTTTTTTGCTATTTACTCTAGTGGAATAAGTGGCTTGAAAGGTCATACGAAAAGTAAACTAGATGCGGCGAGCAACATGTGTGCAAAGGGAAAAGGCGAGAACGATCCGTGCGTAAGCACCCAGCTGAAAACACACTGGTGGGGTATCCCTAAGATTTCCTTAGGAAGCTAGGGGCGTGTGCCCCATGGGACACCGGTTGTACATGATGGACTCTCTATGGGAGGAGCTGATCTGGCAAGCTTGCTGTCCAGCAGTAGGGAAGGGGTGTCATGTTGGTCAGAGCCCTGTGCGACCAACACAATGTTGGTGTGTGTTGCGCTTGAGCAGTTCTACTTGCACGCCTTCGAATTGTCAGCTTCTCGGTGCAAAGTTTGGACCAACCATGGACAGAATGTCATTTGCTGACTCACCAGGCACTCCTGGCATGTTGCCATCTTGCCCTTGGTCCGTGAGACATGACAAAGTCAGATTCAGCAACTTCACTGATCATTCATGTTTTATAGCAAACAAAGCATGTCTAAAGCTGACCAGTGTCGTTTTAAAGTCATGTGATTATTGAGTTCCTGATGTCTCTCAATCTCACAACTTTGTAACGTGTTAGCCTTGTCGAATTGATGATTGAAACATGGCGCGTTTTGGCCTAGTGTATGTGAGCGTCTGTAAAATGTGAAAGAAGCGTCAAGATGTCTTCAATGGTTTAGCTGGGTGATCTCTTCATAGCTATTCGTTGGGTGCCAGACAAAGCACTTGGATTCTGAACTTTCTTACCCTACCAGGCCACTACAGTATTGCTCGCATATTGTGATGTGGGAGAGAGTTTAAGGTGTAAAATTCAAATGGTATTTTCACGGTGTTTCATGCATGCTCTACTAAGAATATTTGAGTGTGTTTACTTTAATTCAAAAATTGATTCACCAAGATATATACATAGCCGAAAAGTTCAAAGACGGAACACTAATGAAATAGTGAACCTGAACTGAAAATTTCCCAATGAATTTATGAGTTCGATGTGCAAATCAAATCCCATCCACCACCATGTACTCCTCTCTCCTATGACGAATTAAATTGACGATGGCTAGCATGCTCCTGTACCAAGTAGTCAAGCTCACACTTCCAACAAAGCTGGTCAGGCCGTGGAGCGCATGTGCCCGCTGCCAACCCACATGCTTATACTGTATCTCGTTGATGTGTCATTATAGGCCGATGAAAGCTTCCCTTATCAAAAATCCCGTTGTCGATCAAATCCATTTCAGTAGTATGCTTATATCTCCTTCATGCGACATTATGAGTCAGAGAAAAACTCCCTTTACCAAAAATCCCGTTGCATATGGTGCTTGTCACAAAACCGGAGAGCTGGTGTGCGAGCTACTAATCAACTAGCTTTGCTTGGTACGTAAGCCGTCTGGACTGCTGGAGAAGGATCGATCAGCCTAGAAGCACTAATCCGCATTATCGGTGTGTTCTGCTTTGGGCGACTTCGCGTTCTTGTACGTCGCTGAGAACTAATCGTCGGGTTAGGACTGCGCCAACAATGCCTTGACGCCTCCGCTGGTGGCCACGACAGCAAGGCACAAGGCCAGTGATTACTGCGCGCAGATAGAAAGGGCACTCATGAATGAATAATACCTTTGACGCACGACGTTCAGTGCGGTGCAAATCCTTGCCGCTCGCTCACTCTTGAATCTGTGCCTTGCATTTGATTCATTGATTGCATCTAATTTCCTTTAGAGTATCCCCAGTACTGAGAGTAGTCTATCTCTCTATCAATACACTATATGGCTCATTTCATCAAGTGACTTGTACTCGCCAGAAGTTAAGAAATGTACGTGAGCGGCTGAGCCGGCTTATGTTTTCTTGTTCGTCACATGGGCCATGCACAAATCATTGGCGCCCGTCCCAGAAATTATAATATAACCGGACTGGATACTGTCACAGCCCAGCATCGGCACAAAATGAATCCGCAGTCCAATAAATTATATGCTGTAGTTGTTTTTGTAATAATTGAACGATTTTTTTGTTTTTCAACCGTGCCAAACAAATTACCAGAATAGTTTGTATTGTCTATACAACCACACCTCAATTTTACTCGCAGTGGACAATATTAGGTGAATTTCACAATTATAATTTCTATACCTTTCTAATATTTGTTGGTGCTCATAATTTTATATTGAAATCAACAGCTCAGGAAAAAGGGGCAAATATTTGCACTAGCACAAACACTAGTAGAAAACAGGGCATTGGTCACAGCTCAATATACACATTAGTCCCGATTGCATTACGAACCGGAACTAATGTGAGCATTAGTCCCGGTTCGAGCGGCTAAAGGCATTAGTCCCGGTTCAAATGAGACCTTTAGTCCCGGTTTGAGACACGAACCGGGACTAAAGGGGTTCGTGTCTCAAACTCCTAAACCTCCCACCCCCCCCCCCCCGGTGTATCGCCATTTCAGTTTTGAAAAAAACAAAAGAAAATGATAAAAACTTCAAAAAATAAAAACCTTCGAGATGTAGTTATATTACTACATCTACTAGTTAGAAAAATTAAAGAACTTAAATTTGGACATGTTTTGCAAAAAAGTGTTTTGAAAAAGTAAAACGGCTATAACTTTTGCATATGATGTCGGAAAAAAAAGTATAATATATCAAAATGTTCAGCACGAAAATCCGCATCCGATTTCGACTGCCGTAGGCTGTTTTGCAAATTTTTGGAATCCTCAAAATCTAAAAGAAAAAAAGTTATGCTCAAATTTCAGTTTTTTTGAATTTTTGTTAAATCTGGTCAAACTGTGGTCAAACTACTTATTCAAGAAGTATTAGTGTTACTAAATAATTATTCAAGAATATTAGTGTTACTAAATAATTATTTCAGTTTTTTTGAATTTTGGTCAAATCTGGTCAAACTGTGGTCAAAGTGTGGTCAAACTATGGTCAAACTACTTATTCAAGAAATATTAGTGTTACTAAATAATTATTGTTTTTTAGAATAATAGTTTCAAACTCAAACAGTGAAACGTGTGACTTCATACTCAAGCTAAACTCCTGAGGGTTAATAGGATTGACATCTTACTATTGTAAGAAAAACAACGAGTGCAGACTTGGAAACTAGGGGGAATAGAACTCGGAAGTTAAGCGTGCTCAGGCTGGAGTAGTCACAGAATGGGTGATCGGCCGGAAAGTTAGACGCTTCGGAATGATAAGGGGTGATTAGAGAATAGAGATTATAGATTAAATTGAGCAGTGATGAGGGGTGATTAGAGATTAAATTATAAAATAATTCAAAATTTTGAAAATGAGGAAAAAATTCAAAAAAAAAATCGTAAAATTTCCTACCAACCGGGACTAAAGGTCGAGCTCCAGACAGCGGCCACGTGGAGAGCCTTTAGTCCCGGTTCGTAACAGAACCGGGACTAAAGGTGGGGGCCTTTAGTCTCGACCCTTTAGTCCCGGTTCCAGAACCGGGACTAAAGGCCCGTTTTCTACTAGTGAAAATATAGCTACTCATATTTTTATGTTGGCAACCTGTGGTTGGCTGGTTAAGTGGACAATGTTATCCCCACCCCACCAGGGTTCAAGTTCTGGTGCTCGCATTTATCCTGGATTTATTTTAGGATTTCACGCCGAGTATGAGGTGCCTACGGTGACTTCGTAAAACTCAAGATGATATGCCGGGTTAGTCTATCGAAGGTGCTCATAAGGATGAGTGTATCTGCGTATATATGAGCGCTTAAGTCCGTACTGATGTTAAAAAAATTAAGTTGGCCAGAACGCCTACTACCATACAAATTTTCACATTTTTTTAACAGCTTCGTTCGTTAATGTAATGTTCCTCATTTGCTTACCTGCTAAATTTTAAATAGTGATATGAGCAGCACACGTAGATATGTGGTTCAAATTTTTTTAACAGCTTCGTTCGCTAATTCATTTTTTTTTTGAGGACCATGGAAAATACTTAAACCATGGGAGGTACAAGTTCGTCTCTCATTACATTCCTAGCAACCACAGGGACGTCGGCTAGTATGGAGAAATCACCTGTTCTCCTCGCGATGGCTGCCAATTCATGGGCCAACTTGTTGCTGGCCCTGGTTACAACGCTGATTTCCCTGCTGGAGAAGGTAGGTAGAATCTCTTTTGCATCAGCCACTACAGCATGGCTTGCAGTTCTGCAGCTCTGGTTCACCTGCAATTCGTGCCCTAGACCCGCGTTATCCGTCTCCAGGATCAACTGACCATCAAAAAGCCTTGCGAATTCCGTCAGGCCCATCACCACAGCTGCTCCCTCGGCTTCTTCTGCTGATTTGCACCGGTCGAGCCGCCGACCAACAGAGAGAAGGACACGATCCTGATGGACTCGGGCCACTGCCCCTCCCCATGTCTCACCCGATTCCTCTAGGTACGCAGCATCACAGTTTAATTTAGCTTTCCCTGGGGCCGGTGCAGACCATTGGGTCGGCTTTGGGATCATCGGCTTGCACACTGGATTTGGGAATAACTACTGCTTCTTTTTGTATCCCTCCGCGTCATCATTCCCTGCTGCCAGCAGGAGATCTTCCTTCAACCTAAGCAGGAACTGCACTGAACCTGAAACTGTATCTCTTCCATCACCATGGACTAGGTTGTTTCGCAGACTCCACACTTGCCATAGGACCATCAGTATATTACTTCTGACATTCTCAGACTGGGCGAGCAGAAGCATCTGTAACCAGTCCACCCCAGTATATGTCATTTCTGTTTCCCTTGGTAGATCCCACAGAGCCCTCATCGCATGTCTTAGTGCCCGGCTCCTTGTGCATTTGATGATGGCATGGAACTCATCTTCTTTCTCCATCCCACAGATTTCACACACATTGTCTTCCACAATAGTTCTTCTGAAAGTTTTGTGCTTTGTGGGTAATGAGTTGGTGGCCACCCGCCAACCAAAAATCTTAACCTTTTCCGGGACCTTTGCCTTCCATATCACATCCCAGATGACACGGTCGCCCGGGTCCCTAGCTGAACTGGTCGCCCCATCTGCTGAGGACCTTTGGAGTGAGTCTGCCAGTTTGTAAGCACTCTTGACCGTAAATTTCCCAGACTTCTCATAGTGCCATGCTATGCAGTCCTCTATTTCCCCCCTTGGAATTCTTATCTTACAAATCTCCTCCGCGTCAAATTCATGGAAGATTTGTTTCACAAGTTCCGTATTCCACTCTTTTGTATCTCCATCAATCAATTGATTAACCCACCGGAGTCTTGACCTCCTAACAAAGGAAGCAACTTTCAGACCCTCCCTCCTCGGAATCCATTGGTCCCTTGTTATTTGTATGCTTCTCCCATTTCCTACTCTCCAGATTAGCCCCTTTTTTAGCAGCTCCAGGCCAAACTCAATCCCCGTCCAGGCTGGAGAGGCATACGCCGGGAAGACCGTGTCAAGTAGATTACCCTTTGGGTAGTATTTGGACTTGAGAATTCTCGCACAGAGGCTCTCTGGCCTATCTAGCAATATCCAACCTTGCCTGGCAAGGAGGGCCTGGTTAAACAAGTGCATGTCCCGAAATCCTATGCCTCCATCTCTTTTTGGTTTGGTCATATTCTACCAGGATATCCAGTGGATCTTGCGCTTTTCCTCTTTGTCGCCCCACCAGAAGTCTCTAATTAATTTCTCATATTTATCACAGAAGCTCTGGTTTAGCTTGAAGACGCCCATCACATAGGTGGGTAAAGATTGCGCCACAGCCTTGACATTAACCACCTTCGCCGCCTGAGACATAAACCTCTCATTCCAATTTGTGCATCTTTTCCTGAACCTCTCAATGATTAGCTGGAAATTGCCGTTCTTCATTCTGCCCTCTGGAGTAGGTAATCCCAAGTACTTACTTTCAAAAGATACCTCCTCCACTCCCAGTATTACTCTTATTTCCTCTCTAACATTGCTAGGGTTCACTTCACTGAATAGTAGTGAACATTTATTTTGGCTTAGGAGCTGACCCGTGCACTTCTGGAATGCATTCAACACTTCTTTCACTTTCGTTGCCTGGGCTGCTGAAGCCTTGAAGAAGAGAAGGCTATCATCAGCAAATAGTAGGTTTGAGACTCCTGGGCTGCCTCGGGCGATCTTCAAAGGCGTAATACTTCCGGCCCTGACCTCACTATCCAGTAATGTAGAGAGACTGTCAGCCACAAAGAGAAAAAGGTACGGGCTAAGCGGGTCACCTTGTCTTAGGCCTCTGGTTGGAGTGAAAGCTTCTAAAAGTTCCCCGTTGCATCTAACCGTGAATCTGACTGTTCTGACACATGTCATCACCCAGTTAGTCCATTTGTCATTGAATCCAAGTTTCCTAAGCACACCTTCTAGGAAGCTCCGATCAACACGATCATATGCTTTTGCCAAATCAAGCTTGTACGCACAATGGGTGTCCCTCTGATTTTTACTGTGTTGGATCTTGTGGAAGCATTCAAAGGCGATTATCGCATTGTCCGTGATCATTCTTCCTGGAATGAATGCACTCTGGGTCTCCGAAATGAGGTCATCTAGGAACGGTCGCAGTCGGTTGACCAGAACCTCGGATATGACCTTGTAAATCATGTTGCAAAGACTGATGGGGCGGAAATCTTTGATGCATTGAGGATCATTGTTTTTAGGAATCAGAACAATTGTTGTCTCATTCACCCCATCCGGCATCACACCATCAGTGAAGAAATGTTGGACTCCTTGGATCACCTCCTCCTTTAGCACCTCCCAATTCCTTTGAAAAAAGCGCGCCGGAAAACCGTCTTGTCCAGGAGCTTTGAGTGGCCCAATCTGAAATAGTGCATCACTAACTTCTGTGTCTGTGACCGGCTTTGTCAGTGTTTCGTTCATGTCATCATCCACCCTTCTATGTATGAGATGGATTAGATACGGTGGGTCTGTATCTTCGTCTCTCTCATATAGCTTCTTGAAGAAACTGTTAATTTCCAGGTGTAATTCCTCTGTTTTCTCTGCCCACGTTCCATCCCCCCTTTTAAGTTTCACAATCTTATTTTTCTTTCTTCTCCATGTTGCTTTCCGGTGGAAAAATTCCGTGTTCCTATCCCCCTCTCGCAGCCATGTAATACGTGATCTTTGCTACCACATAGCTTCCTCACGCAGCACCATTCATCCAGTTCCATCTCAACTTTTTTGATTCTGTCATCACCCTCCTGTGAGACAGGGAGGAGTCTCAGGTTCTGGAGCTTAGACCGCAGTGTTTTAATATTGTGTTGAACTGAACTGAACTCTTTCTGCGCCCACCTCCCTAGAACGTCCTTCATCGTTTTCAGTTTGTTTGCTATGGCGCCAAGAGATGTACCGCTGCCTCCTGCTTTCCAAGTGTTGCAAACTGTTTCTCAAAGTGACTCAACTCGCTCCCACATCGCTTCGTATCAGAATATTTTCCTAATCGGTCTCCATTCCTTCCTTCTCCCGAAGCGCAACAGCAGAGGCGAATGGTCTGATCTGGACGTGCATAGGTGTTCCACTGTGGCCTCCCCAACCGCCTTACACCATTCCGGTGATGCCACCCCTCTGTCCAAACGGGCCCGGACATTAATCTTGCCACCTTGCTTGTTATTATAAGTCCGTGCGGTACCCTTAAATCCTAGGTCCTGTAGATTGCTATCTGCCAGCACTCGTCGAAAATCTGCCATGTTGCTTTCAGATCTTCTGGCTCTCAAAAAGTGCTCGCTCTGCCACATAGTTTCGTTAAAATCCCCAATCATGAGCCATGGCTCAGTGCTATTATTTCTAATCCTTCTTAGGAGTTCCCACATATGATGCCTTTCGTGTGCTCCTGGTTCACCGTCGTTCGTTAATTCATGCACCTCCTTAATTACCCGTCCAGCTGCTGGACACGTCATTAATGCCCAATGCTAGACACACCTTCTGGACATCTGCATCGCTAATAAAAGCCACATTTGAATATCGTAATGGTCGTAGCTAGCAAATAATTCCAAAACCCTAGCCTAGCACATTATGTTTGCTGAGTTTTTCTTACCCGACTTTTTGCTGATAAAATTCAATGCGATCCGTCAGCCCCGAACCGTTTTCCTGCCCCGCTATACCAAGCACATCTCAGGATTTTTTGTCTAAAAAGACCACTTGCCTAGACGAATTGACAAAGAAAACTACATGTGTATCAAATTGGCAAAAAAGACCCCTCAGCCATGGCGGCAGGCGCGGCAGCCGACGCGGGGCACCTGCCCCCACGCCTGGAGGCGGCAGCACCTGCCGCCAAACTGGCAGGCGGCCACAGGCGATTAACAGGAATTCGCAGGCACGGCTATCCAGCGACGGAACGGTGGTGGCCTTGTGGGCCGTGCCGCCAACGTGTGAGGCGGCCTCTGCTGCTGCTGTTCTATGCACTAATTGCAATGCCTTTTGTCTTTTTAGATGGCACTAATTCATACGAAGACTACGATGACTGAAGCACTATTTGATTCCCGTCTAAAATTTTGTCTATCTGGACACTGATTGTAGTGTTTTGGATCACGTATATTTTTCGCCTAAAATTTTGTCTGTTCGCGGTTATTTTCACGCCATTATATTTGTCATCGAAGCCTATAAATACATCAGTCCGAGAGCACCGATACATCGGAAAAGGGGTTCCCCGCTTTATATTATATAAAGCAACCAACATCGCAACATCCGAGAGCACTGATACAAACACACGCCAACACCGCACTCAACACACACATCCAAGGCAAGATACAAAGGTGCCGGGCACCGACACACCACCCCAACGACTACTAAGCACACTACAAATGAGCAAAGAAGAACCGCTTTGAGCCGACGGAGACCACCACAAATGCGATCCACCGAGGAGGGCGAGACGGCCAATGTCAGTGTGGGGACTCCAAAACGGTGCCTCTAAGAAGGGCATGACTACGGAAGCCGCCACAGTCCTATCCGCGGATCAAGTTTTCACCGGGAGCAACACAAATGGAGTGAGAGCACTGCGACGGTGCCTGCAAGGAGGAAACGACGACCGCGGTCGCCGTGGCCGTCGGCCAGTCCAAAGACTGGGCAGGTGATGTACCCCGTTGCTCCGACCCCGGTCGACGCACCCCCGCTCCTTCAACCACCCGCATCCATGCAACCCAAGCGGCCATGTCTGCTCGCCCACACCCGAGCCGCGCACACACCACCGCTGCCGCGGCCACACCACCAGCACTGCCAGACGAACCACGGCAGCACCGGTCGCCGGTGGCCCATGCTAGCCTCAGCCCTCGCCGCCAAACGGGCCACCGGCAGCAGATCCGGCCGGATCTGACCAGGCCGTCGCACGCGAAACCACCCGGAGAAGAAAGCCCCTGTCACCTCCTTGGACCGCTTCACCAGCAGCCGCCGCGCCGCCACCAAGCCGCAGAGAGAGGCCGCGCCACCGCCGGACGGCGCCACCACGCAATGCATTTTTTGTCGAAAAAGACCACTTGCCGGGAGGAATTTACTGTAGATGCATCGCAAGTATAGTCCAGACAGTCGTTATATACATGCCCAACACTTGTCCCAGGCATATACTGTACCCAGTGGCGGATCCAGGACCCAGGCCGGGGGGGCCTGGGGCGTGAGGATGATTTACTTCATGGGCTGTAGCATATTGTGCACTGTAGCAACACTGTACCAGCCTGGGGCCCTGGGCTTGGCCCAATCCTGGGTCCGCCCCTGACAGTACTCAACAGATGTATTAATATAAGAAACGAACAAACTCCAGGCTGGCACACTGAGCGCGAATCAAACAACATCATTGTATGGCACAGATTCAGTGCGCCAACGCCGCCGTGCGCTGCAAATTCGTTTCCCACTAATATAGCTATTCAAGGTGCCAAGAAAGAAGGATGCATCGATCCAGTGACCGAGCAGGCGTGCTTGATTAAACCTAAAACATGATCGCCACCACTAGACGTGCTATTGACGTTGTCAGAAAAGTTTCCAATACCTTCCATTTCTATGAGTAATTTACTAGAACCAAACATACGAAGACAGGATGTGGCATTGTCTGTTTGCGTGTGAAGGCAAAGTGAGGACGAGGCTGATATATAGGAGCACCTTCGTGAATAAGGTACTCATGTATGGTAGGTGAACATGCACCATGTACCCCTGCCTCCTGCTCACTGGCGCTTGTCTCCCCGCTCAAAAAACGCCCCTCCTGTGTGGCTCTGGGCGGCGAAAGCTAGCTCTGTCGGGAGTACCCTCCTCCCTCTTCCCACTCCCTCGCCGCCGCCAGAGGGTGCGGCGGGGCGATGGCTGGTCTGTACCAGTGGAGGCGGTGTCTTCTTCGTCCCCTCATGCCGGAGATCTGGCACGGGACATATCTAACGGGCCAGGGTGCGGCACTAGGTGATGAGCGCGGCAACATGGCTGCGTGCGGGAGTGGTCAGTGACGACATCCTGGCGCCATGGGATTGTCAGCCATGTGGTTGTGGAGCTCGCTCCGGTTGGATTGATTGCTACGGTGACGGTGCCAGATCCGATCTTGGGTGGAGCGCCGGTTAGGCGGCGACCCTAGGTGGTGCGGCGGTGGCCTTTGCCTCCATGGCCGACAGGATGCGGGCTTCGGTGTGCAGCACTGCTTGGTGATGGCTGGTGGCGGCGGCCGTGGATCTAGTACCCATCCAGTCAGCCTAGCGTGGCTTGTTGCCGATCAGAGGTGCGCGGAAAGTGCCGATGAATGGCCCTCTGCTGGCAGTCCGGCGGTTGCGTTCGCCTCCAAGCGGATCTGTGTGGATCCAATCAGTTGAGGGGTCGGGATAGCGCGATTGTAGGTGAAAACCGTACACGTCGACCTCGGTCATGGCGGAAGATGGCGGCATATTGGGTGTCGTCTCCTGACAGAAGACATCGTCAGTTGCAATCGTTATCACCTCGGTCCGGTTGCTCCGGGGAAAAACCTAGAAACGAGACTCTCGGATTGGACGATGACAAGGCCTTCATGGACACCCTCCCTCTTTGGGGCATCATCTCGGAGCAGAAGTTGGCTGGAGGGGACAAGAGGAGGGGCGGTGTTGCATCTATCACATCAACAATGATGATGGGTCTCGGCAGCATGGCATACTGGAGCCTCGACGACGGACGCTTGCTGATGGATGCACGCAGGTGGTGGTGGTGGTGTTTGCCATCGTGGTGGCGTCGATGGCAGTATGGCCTTGCAAGGTGAATGTGTTTATCACGCCTGAAGGTGGGATGGCTGAAGATGCCGGCTGCTAATCCTGGAATGTTTGCATGTGGTGCATGCTGAGGGTCTACCAGATTAGATATCGTGTCTTGATGCGAGGTCGATCCAACAACTGTAAATGTAGAGACTATGGTTGACACGAAGGTGACTTTGGGTTGATCCATGTACTTGTTTTGTCGGGTTCTGTTGAATAATATAACAAAAATGGTTGTATGCATCGCTTGATGCAGAGGCCGGGGTTATCCTCCTTTTCGAAAAAAAGCATGCAACATTTCTGAAATAAAATGGCCAAATTGATGCCATTATGGGGATTTTACTATTGGGAAAAAAATCTTAAATTTTGTGAAACAAATAATGTCAAGGAAATAGATAAATATATCTGCAGAGCTAGGCGCCTAGATGTTCATCCCAGTCTCAAGAAATTTGGGATATTGGGTGCCATCAAATGTTAATTATTTGGCATGGCTAGTACCGTGGGACCATTGTTAGACTGCTGATTGTTTGAAGCTCTGCGTGCATATTTTATCATGTGAAATCATCAACCACCTTCTCATTCAGTGACCTAGACCTAAACCTTAGTCGTGGTTTTAACCATCCGGATGCTTCGACCGAAGAGGTATGCGTGCATATTCCACCATCTGGACTGCCATACTGCAACAGTTTTTCAAGAGCTTTCGGCTCAATGGGATGCATAGTTAGCTCCTAGGACTCATGGCCACACGTGATGTTGAGGTGGCGTGATATATAGTGAGTAATTCCAATGTTGTTGGGGCCTTGGGTGCTGATGTTGTGGACTTAAATGATGTGCCTTCTCTTTGAACTTTAACTCATTTTCTTCTAAATGCAATAGAATAATGTGAATAAGGTGGTGTCATTAACTTTAATTTAACTTAATTCGATCATTAACTAAAGGTGGTGTCACCTGTTTTCATTCCTGTTGTTTGGAAACTGCTTGTTCTACCTAGATCACATATCTTTGTTTTGTGAACAAGATCTTGCTCAGTCTTTTCTCTCTATCTGTTAAGAGCTAGTGTACCTGTTAGTTTAAATAGACTGATATGTGTTTCAGCGTCAATCGTTTTTCAGGAGCTTGAGCAAATACTGCTTGTTTCAGTCTTTGCTCTAGCTGTTAGGAGTTAGTGTACCTTTTACTTCAAATAGACTGCACCTTTTCATATTTTGTGTTAGGAATAAGCCACGGCACGATGATGACTGCGTGCGTATGTGTGTGTGCCCAGGATGTCGCGTGAGTCCGAGGCGTGCGTGCGCAGCGGAGGCTGGCGTAGGCGCTACGTCCAACAGCTACGAAATCGGCCGCATCGTAGTTTGTTAGCGGGATGCATGAGCGATGGATAAGGACGTGCTGTTAGTGGATGCGTGCATGGGTTAGTGGCCCGGCAATGCTACACGCACGGACGATGGGTTACGGAATCAACGGAGTGGCTTAGATGGCATCTTGTGGTTGCATACAAATAACGTGAGGGGCCCACCCCCCACTGAAAATAGGGGGGGGGGGGGGGGGGGGGGGGATTTGGTTAGGCAAGAGGCCCGTAAAACTCTGTGAAGGGCCCGTGAGTTTAGAATTTTCGGGTTAGTGGCCTAATGCCGGTTAGTACGTGTGTGCGCGTAGTGGAGCCGAGCATTGTGGCTGGCTTGTGAGTGTGTGCGCTGGAGCTAGCTTGGGTATAAAAAGCCCCCCGTGTACTCTATGTAATAGCGCCGGTTTGTTGCCGCGCCACGGTGACGGTATGTGCCGAGCCAAGGGAGAGGAGGGGCCTAAGGAAGATGTCACTAGTAGAAAATGGAGCATCCATCTAAGCCTTTGGTACCGGTTCCCTTACGAACCGGTACCAAAGGGGTCATTTGCACCGGTTTGGGGGCTCAGGCGGGCGAGGAGCTCTGGCACCGGTTTGGGAGGGGCTTTCGTACCGGTTGGTGGTACCAACCGGTGCCAAAGGACCTCCCCCTGTGTTAACTTAGGCGCGCGAGGCTAACTGTGCCAAAAAACCAGCAGCGCCGCACACAGAGCCGAGCTCGCCGTCGCCCGCAGCTCCACGCGCCGCCGCCGTCGCCATCGCCCGCAGCTCCACGCGCCGCCGCCGTCGCCGTTGCCCGCAGCGCCACGCCACCGTCGCCCGCAGCAGCAGGGTCGCCGTCGTCGCCGCGTCGCCCGCCGCTCCACCTCTCCCCGCGCCGGCAACCCGAGGTGAGGACCGCCCTCCTCTCCCTCCCTCGCCTCGCCTCCCTCGCCTCCCAGGCCGCCGCGCGCCTCGCCGGGAGGAGCCCGCGCGCGCGTCGACTGCCGCGCCGCGCTCACTGGCGGCCTCCCCTCACGCACGCCCGCGGCCTGTTCGACGAAATGCCGCGCCGCGCCGCGACCATCTACCCCTGGTAGCCGCCGTGCGGAGGGTAGGCGCCGGCGGCATGGCCATAGCCGTGCTGCTGAACATGGCCGCCGCCGTACCCGTGCTGCTCGTGGCCGCCGTATCCATGGCTGCCGTACCCGTGCTCGTGGCCGTGCTGCTGTACGTGCCCGCCGCCGTAGCCGTGCTCGTGGCCGTGCCCGTGGCCGTGCTGCTGTACGTGCTCACCATACGTACCAAAGCTCCCTGGCCCTGAGCTCTCCTGGTGGCCCGCGTGGAGGCCCCTTTAATACCGGTTCGTAAGGAACCGGTACGAAAGGGGGGGGGGCTTTTGTACCGGATTTTTTATACCGGTTGCGCAACCGGTACGAAAGGCCCTCTGGAACCGGTACGAATGCCCCTTTTTCTACTAGTGTGTAGTCTCCGTCGGGGCCGTGGTGTGTTCCCGGTCGATGTGAGTCCTTCTGGGTTGTGCTGCGTGTGTGCGTGTGTACGTCCATGTATGTGTTTGAGGGAGTTGAGGTGAATAAAGGCCAACATACAGGCCTTTCGTCGGCCGGGGCATTCGTCGGCATAACCAAGTTTGTTTTGTTCATCTTCTTCTACCTCCGTCTGGCGTTGCTCGTCGGAGGGTTTGTCCCAACATTTGGTATCATGTGCTTGGTTATCTTGGGTGTGGTTCGATGTGCCGGAGGCGTGCCGGCAATGGTGGCGTTCGTTGGCGGCTGCGCGAAGCTCCGGCTGCAGGTCAAATCAATGCATTTTAGTAGTACCGTCATTCTCAGCACGTGCGGGAAGCATGGCTGTGGGAAATGCGTGCTTGAATTAAACCAGCATCTGTACTTTCTACTTTTTAGCGTGCCCGTGTGTGCTATGCTACCAATCGACCAGGGAATCGAGCCAGCTTTTCGATATGCACTTCGTCGGTAAGTTACTCGGGCGGGTCAGGCCTGATCCCTGCACGTTTCTGCCGGCGCTTGGCAGCAACACGGCAGATCGCCCCAAGGCCCGCCCTATGTTTCGGAAGGTCCTAGGGCGACCACGACGACATGGCCCCCTTCAGTGTTTGAATTTTCAGATCGCTTTTTTTTTCCTTCTTTTTCAGCACCCGACAACATTGTAAGGCAGGCTAATGTCCTAAAATTAAAAATTATGAAGAAAAAAGAATGCAAAGAATTAGAAAATTATACATTAGAACGCTAGGCATGAATAGGACACAAAAATTTAGGATGGATGAATACGTACTTGTGAAAGACTAATTAGAAATTTATAACCCTAATCATGTACACTGAAATTGGGGTATGGATCATGGATGAATACGCACTTGTGATTTTCTTGAAGACCGGACGAACTCGCTCCGGCCTGCCACACACAGCGGTGAGAACGAAGTAGGCATCCTTGATCCTGAATCCCGAGCGGCCGAGGCACCAACCGACGGTTGAAGAAGACGAACAAACTGACGAAGCAGATTGATTTGATTCGCTAGTTTGCTACTTTTTTTTTGAGGCAGCTAGTTCGGTACTTCGCTAGCTATCTGGGCCTAGCCCATATCGTTTATTTTTTTCTCTCTAATTTTGTTCCCTATCTAATTTTTTTTCTGGGTGCCCCCCAAAGCATGGGCCCTAAGCCGTCGTCCCTCTGGCCATACACCAGGCCGGCCCTGGATCGCCCATGACGACTCCCTTTAGAGCATCTCCAACAGGCGCGCAACCGCGCGGCACGCGAAATTTCTTTTACAGTGCCGAAATAGCTTTTTTTGCGCGCAGCAGGGCGCTTGGTCCAGCAGGCGCTGCATAATATTGCCCGGCGCTATAGCTCCAGCAGGCGCTGCAAAATGCAGCGCGCGCGAGCAGCCGGCGCTTGACAAATATGAACAACACATATCCGTTGCATTAAAACAAGTGTGCAAAATAAGAGTTGGAGCAACATAGCAAAGTTCTATTGCATGGCATAGTTCAAAATCACCCAACCAAGTTCATGACAAATAAAAATTTGCACAAACAAATGGCACATCAACAATCATGCCACATCATCTCCTCCTCTTCTTCCTCCTCTTCCGAAGACGATTCTTTCTCCTCTTCTCCATTTTCAAACGCCTCATCGTCATCGGGAGCTCGGACGGTGTTTGCACTATCTCCAACGGCATCATGCGAAGGTATGTGAGGCACACCGGAAGCCATGCGTCCACCTATGTCACCCGGAGGTGCTCCCATGCCTCCCATGAGAGAACCAAAACTCATGCATCCCAAGCCTTGCGACGATACCCTGCGAGGTCGTCTGTGGCGCCATGAAAAGGCCATACGCGAGACCGATGCTTGCAGGAGGGGCGCTGACGGCGAAGCCGAAGCTCAACCCCGCGCTAGGGTTTGCGGCGGCGGCGGCAGAGGGGTCGAGGGTGTAGGGAGGGGTTGGGGGGATGTCGGCGCGGCCTTCCATCGCCGGCAGTGGAGCGGGGTGGGGCGAAGGCAGGTCGGCGGCGCGTGGCGGGGTGAACGCAGGGCAGCAGTTGGTCGCCCGCGCGCGGTTCGTCTATGTCCAGGGCGCGGGAGCTGTCGCACCAAATACACCGCGCGTGATGCTGTTTTCCTCCGCCCGCTGAACCCAGTTTACCGTGCGCGAGATTATTGCACGTCTGTTGGAGCGCCCATTTCGGCCCCGCGCGTGCAATAATGCGGTTTTTTCTGGCACGCAGCTTATTTCTAGCACTTGTTGGAGATGCTCTTAGATGGAATCGTAACTCTCAAGGCTATTCGAGGTGCCACCATTGAAGGATTCATGGAACCAAGTGCCGGGACGATCTTAAGGAAACGAAGACCGTGATTTTCCAAGCTTGAGCTAGAACAGCTGCCGTCACAGAAGTTCCCAATACCTTTCATTTCTATGGATAGTTTTTATCAGAACCAAACCTATAAGTACAGTGTTTGGCATTCTCTATTGGGGTGGTAAACACTAGGATAATGGCATGTGAGGAGGCAAAGGATATATACGAGAACTATTGATAGGGAGATCTTTCATTATGATCTAGAGCATGGTAATGTAGGTGAGGTGTCACTCTATCTCAAACAAAATATGGCCCAATTTCAAATTTTTATTCATTGCAGAATGTACCAAAATAATTATAAATTTGTCAAAGGATTTCAGATATTCAGTAATATAGATACAAATACAAATAAATTTATTTATATTTAGCGACATTTAAAATATTCAGGTCACCCTATTGGAGATGGGTCCAAAAGGCCTCCCAGTGAGCAGGCCACCCGTCACTCGTCACTGGCAACACCGTACCAGTTACGGGCACATTATTGACATGCCATCTAGAGGCACATATACTCACCATGTCGTATTTGTTCCAAGATTTATTTCTAAACAAAGGATTTCTACACATTTATAGAAATCACAATGGCACATTACTAAAACCACCTCAACACATTTACAAAAAACACCTCGACACATATCACACATGTACAGTTACATACATCGCACATTCATGGTTTTACATGCATCACATATACAAACACATATAAGAAGATTCATCAGAGACGACGTTCATAAGTTTCTTCTAACAAAATTGTAAGCAGAACCTTAAAATGTTCGGCTGATGTGACCAATTTTTATCGAATTGCCACCAAAATAGCACCATCGAGATGAATCAAGCATGGTTAGCAAGATTTCAGCACAAAGCCCTGTCCTAATTGCATATACTGTGACCATACAAGCCTAAGCTATTATCGTTGTTTTCCTTCCCAAAAATTAAACGAGACAATTTTGTGTGACCACAGCTGCAGGCATCTCGTAAGACCACAGCATACGAAGAGCTTGACACTGACCTTTCCATTGGTAATGGTCGCCCTAGGGCTTTCGAAACATAGGGCCGGCCCTGCTTTCCAACCAAACCCAGTGAGTCATTGAGGATTTTGATGCGCATACAAGTTTACTATGAGAAACTGGACATGTTTTTCACGGTGTTTTGCCCGCTACACTGGGGAATATTTGAATGTGTTTGTAATAGTTTGGCCTGCATGTGCATTTTTCAATAATGTACGAATGGCTGATAAATGGAAAGATGGAGCACTACTGAAGGCAGAGCAATCTCTAGTGCCAGCCGCTCCAGGTCAAATTAAATGTGTTTGAGTACCACTGTACCAGTTCTTTCAACTCGGCACCTGCCAGAAGCTTGCGATCGGCAAGCATGCATGGCTCTGGGACATGCATGTACGCCTCTGCTGGCGCTTGGCAGTAGTGTGGTAGATTGCCAGTGACGACTCCCATCAGGCAGAAAGGGAGCACTCGAGGCTAATCTAGGTGACACAATAGATCAATATGGGAGACTAGTGGCGGGGGCGTGTTTGACGAAACCAAGACCATGCCTCTCGTGCCTTCCATTTCTATGAGTAGTTTATCGTAGCCACACGTATAGGTCCAATGTGTGGCTTTCTCTATTAGGGTGGTAAGACGGAACACTAGGATAGTGGCATGTGAGAAGGGGGAAGACAATATATGAGAAATATTGATACCGAAATCTTTCATATGAGGTAGCACAGTAATGTAGGTGAGCAGCAACTCTATCTCAAACGAAATATGACCGAATTCTGAAATTTTATTCATCGCCGAAGGTACCAATATAATTATGTGTTGGTCAAAGTATTCAATTTATTGTAGCCATTATATATAACAACTAGCGGGGTGACGTAAACGTAATATTTCCATAAATATTGATGGTAAGCTTTGCTACATATATTTCCGTAATTTCATAAAATTATAGATAAAGATTTAGTTGTTTGACAACAGAAGATCAAAAGAAGCATGGCATGTGTCCCACCATGACTAACCATAATCATTGAACTAATCTCTAGCGTTCACTGTTTCAGCTTTTCTTTTCATTTCATCAATCTTGACATCCAATATACGTTTTAATATTACATGCAGCGATACAGTGTTATCTGTTTCATCAGGGTCTTGCCAAAGCTTGTCACTTACGATGGTGCCCATTTGTTTTTCATGCAGTTTAACTTTTAATAAAAATAAAATGATTCACTACATATTTGACATGAATTGGTGCTTCCTTTTTTTTTTGTTGAAAGCACTCCATGAATACACATTGATCCGTGTTATAGATCAGCACCATGCAATGCAAAGCGATTCACGTGCGACAATACGTCATCATACTAATCTTAAGATTCTTCTCAGGCTCTCTTTATTATGTTATGTTTGAGTGTCGAAAAAGTGGTACACCTGTATTTCAATAGTTTTTCATGCACTATACACACAATATATATAGCACACATAATTCTATATGACATCCCGTATGCATATAATGATATTTCTTAGTTGTAGTAAGAAATCAAATATAGTTCCTTGTACGACATCTCTTCTACTTGCAGTACTCACTTTGGATAAATAGTAACATTACTATGCCATTCATGTTGTCTGTAGGAACTAAAGAGTTGTTATTATTTTATCATATCATGATAAATCTAAGCTTCGTGTCCATAAATGATATACGGGTTCCGGTTCTTCTCAAACATGTTAATATTCATGGCCAGAAAATAGTGTTTCCTTGAAGAAAGCAATGCATTGTTAGATTAATATCTGCACATGCAATTCATTAATTTTGAAAATAGCATCTCAAATATCACTAATTCATAATAATTGAGATGGGTTATGGCACTGAATCAGAACAGAGGCACACATTAAGACATGGATGTCTATTGACAAAAAGATAATGCATGGACCAGGCCGTGATTAACAGAGTAACACTTATTGTGTCACATACTGGAGCTTCCATTTTGTCCAGGAATACTCGTTGATGCTCGATATGTATTCTAAATATAATCTATGCACTAAGATTCATCTTAATATATGTCATTTCTCTAATATGACAATGTGCTCCGAATACTCCTACCTCAATGGTTTAGCTGAAATAAATAAATAATGCATTGAAATATTTATCATCAATAAAAATGTTGTAGATCGTCAAGTAAATCAGGAACAAAATTTGATGTATTGGGCTAAGGGCGGCATCTTAAGGCTATAGTGATGCTGAAGATCGAATCACACAATTAACGTTGCCTGATCTATTAGCAATTATATCTGATATTTTAACTGAACAACACATGGACACTTAAAAAAAATTTGGGAACTTCTTTTCAACAAGAAAATATTAGAAGTAGTGCAGTGATTCGGTGCCCAGGCTCATCTGCACCCGGTCAGAAAACAATTCACAAACCATTGAAAAAAATTCATTTTTTTTGCATGGTAGATAATTTATTGCGTGAGGTCTGCTCCATTTTTCAGATCATTTGGACATCTAAGTAGCTCTCAGCAAAAAAGACAAATTGGATCAGAACAGTACATGAACTGTAAAAAGAAATTACAGACCCCGAATTTGTCTTTTTTCCGGGAACTGCTCAGATGTCCAAATGATTTGAAAATTGGAGCGGACCTCATGCATCAAATTATCTACCATGTAAAAAAAGTTGGAAGTTTTTGAATTTTTCTAGTATGTTTTGATTTTTTTTTCAGCGCGGGTGAAGATGAGCCTGGGCTCAGAAAACGATTTTCGGCTATAAATCTGCAAGATAACTACTTAGAAATAATATATCTAAAGACAGTCTTCCTGTGGAAGAAATTAATTTTTGCATACATGCCACCCGCACATTAATTTTTGTGCATCTAAAGCAGTCAACCTGTGAAATTTCATTACAGTTGTATGTTGATTGCTTCTTCTATGTCCTATCATTATTATAATTTAGACTCTAGACCATGCAATGTGCGACTTTTTTTGAACCATGCATGTTATATGGGAATTAGATGCAGGATGACGTACATGTAGAAAAAGTTTAGAAATAGGATTTGCACACTCACCACCCTGAACATTTTGAAAAGCCCGACAACTAAATCAGCTTAGCATTAATACGATCATGCACTTAAACTCTGCAGTTAATTCCAATAGTCCAAGGAACTTCTCTTTCGTTTCACGTAATTTCTACTCAGCAATTCAACATATGAAGCATTAATGAAGGCAAAGATACAGATAAGAGTCAATGGTGTCTCACAGTTTCTTTGGTGTGTGGCTTTGTCGACAGTGTCACCTATGCCATTGCTATGGCTTTCGCTGTGTACTCATGCTACACCGGGATCAAATTGTCCTCGCTGTGCCTGGGAGACCGATTTGGTGAGCCAGGTACAAGGATTCATCTGCTCATTGTCTTGTAGAAAATAACACACATTTTGGGCCGAATTTGGCTTTACTTTCACCGAGACGTTCCGGCGACTTGCCATGTACTTTCCGTCTAGAGCGACCTAGAAATCCTGGCTCGGTTTGCATCCTGATGGGATGTCTCCTTAACGAAACTACACATACAAAGGCAGCTCGAGCAACCTGATAAACCACCCTGCTACACACGTGAAATATCACACCTAAGAATTGATCAACATTACAATTTGTGTATGTGCAATCAATGAAGCATGTGTGTCCCCTGGTGAGAAATCAATCATATAACCTATTGCGTACTTGTGTATCCTTGCCGCATCCAATCAACTCGGAAAGTAATCGAGTTAGATTCCGTGATGCGTTGGATTTTCTTGTCTTTAATCTTGCGAGGAGAGCCTGCTGGTTGGTAGTTCAACACATGGGTTGTACGTACGTAGAGCACATATAGTGAATTAGCCTGGAGGTCGAACCTTGGTGGTGCGCTGGGGATGGGAGAGGAAAACGGCGGCTGCTCAACACGCCATGGAGAAACTGGGAAGGGCTTAAGGAAGAAGACTTTTTTGTTGAGATTCGGTGGAGGAAGAAGATATGCAAGCGTCAAGCCTCAAGAATGTTCAGGAAACTGGGCTGATAGTTTTCTTGTTAATTTTTTTTTTGAGACAACTGATAGTTTTCTTGTTTTCTTACAATTTTATTAATGGGCCGATAGTTGGTAGGTTGGCCCATACGTAATTTGGCTGGCTTCTGTTTTCTCTACTATTATAACTCTAACTGAAAATCATTAGATGCCTTTTTTTACGAATCTAATTAAGCCTATACATTATCTCAAAAAGAAAAAATATGCCTATACGTGTCCTTCTGTTTTTTTTTTGGCGGGGGGGGGGGGGGGGGGGGGGTGCTATACGTGTCCTTCTCATCCACGTGATCGTGATTGCACAATTCCATCCAAGATATATGTACCTGAAAGATTTTTCATGCGCAACACAATATATGCACATACATAGTATTTGTATGTAACGTAGTATCTTTAAATCTGTACCGTTTATATTGAAACACTAATGACCTAAATAATTTAATCTGTGTGGATAAACATGATGGCTTGTTTGAATTATCTTTTAATTATATAATGGAAAACGCTGTGAATCAACCGGCCGGAAACAGCAGCGCGTCCGCCACCTTTCATGCATGCCACGCGTCATGTGGGCCCCTTGGGCCACGTGTGGAAACCTCCTTCAGTTATCCGCACGCTGATCCTTATCCTCGCGAGTCGCGACAATAGTATCCAAGATTTGTTTCTCGAGCAATACATCCCCTAGTGCATCTTCGCATCTGCAGACTGCAGCCAACTGACGCATGCCACCCGGGGCCCTTGCACCGGTGCCGGCGAGCAAGTGCTCGCCCACCCTCATCCCTCCTCATTTGCTTCCTCATCCGTTCTATCTTTTTCATTCCTCTCTCGGATATCTCGTCTCGCACCGATTCAATCAGTGTCGCCTCTGAATCGAGCAGCACCGACACACGGAATGCACCGCCCCGCCGTCGCCCGGCTCTGCGAGGCACGCTGCCGCTGGAGCCTCGCCCTTCGTCTTCTGTCGTTCCACGTTGCAACCGCTGGTGTCTCCGCAGTACAGGTCCTGCAATATTATCTTTGTTGCATAAATTTTCTGCAACAAGGCCTCTGTTGCAAAAAAATAACTACTAGATGTCTCTACAACATGATTTCTACTAAAAAATATATCTATAGACGTTTGTGCAACATAATCTATGCTGCAAAAAAAAATATAACATAACCTTTGTTGCAAATATTTCTGCAACAAGATCTCTGTTACAAAATATTTCGCAACAAGGCATTTGTTGCGATAGTAAAGAACGACGTGCGGCCGCTAGATTATGCCAAATCTGACGGCTCGCAAGGCGACGGAACTTTTACAAAGATCCGTCGACCGACGCGTAGCATATCCCTTATATAATAGATACAATTAAATTTATTTATTTTCAATGACATTTAAAACATTTAGGTCACCCTCTTGCAGAAATAGTTAACCAACGATGGGTCCAAGAGGCCTCCCAGTGCGGCCTGTCAATCGCCAATGGCAACACTGTACTGACAGGCACATTATTTACAGGCCAATCAGGGGCACATATACTCAGCTTGTGACTGATATTTGTTCCATATTTTTTTCTAAAAAAATGATTTCTGCACATTTATAGAAATCACCTTGGCACACTACTAAAACCACCTCAACAAATTTACAAAAACCACCTCGGTACATATCACACATTCTAGATTTACATACATCACACATTCATGGTTTACATGCATCGCATATGGAAACACATATAACAAGATTCCACAGAGACGACGTTTATAAGTTTCTTGTGACGAAATTGTCAACACAACATCAAAATGCGAGGTTGATTTGACAATTATTATTATCAAATTGGTAAAACAATAGCACCGTCGAGTTGAATCAAGTGTGGTTAGCACGATTTTAGCAAAAGCCCTGTCCTAATTACATATATTGTGATCGGTCTTTTCCTTCCAAAAAGGAAACACAAAGGGTCAGTTGCTGCGTTAGTGTACACCATGGGCTTAATTGGACCAAACAGTAGGCACATATTTGTAAACATTTTTAGGGGAGGAAAGTATTGTTTTCCCCCTGAAATCCTCTCTGATGGACCAATTTCCCCCTCAACTCAAATACCAGATCAATCAGCCCCTCAAATCTTTAAAACAGGATCAATCCCCCCCCCCCCCCCCCCCCCCCCCCCCCCCCCCCCCCCCCCCCCCCCCCCCCCACCCCCGGCTTCCCCACCCCAAGATGGTTTTAGACTTGATTTTGAGTGGTTTTGACCCAGACAGTACACTTCTCGTTGATGAGTCAAGAGGAAACCGTTTCTGCAATAGTGTGACCTAATATATTAAATATCAATGAACAAACAAATTTCATTGTATCTGTGTGTGCCACTATAGTAATTAAAATACTTTGACTAATAGACAATAATTTTGCTATCTTCTGCAATAACTATAATCTTAGAAGTCGGCAATATTTTGTTGAGATAAGAGTGTCTGCTCTTTTTTTTTTTCCGAAAAGGAGGATAACCACCGGCCTCTACATCAGGATGATGCATGCAGCCACAAGAGTGTCTTCTCACTTACGTTACCTATTTGCCATGCTACCTCGTAATGAAAGATGTCCTTTCTCGTATATATCTTCCTCCTCAGATGCCAGCAACCTAGCAAGTGTTTTGTCTTTCACCTAACAGATATTGCCACACACTCTATTTGTACGTTTGGATCTGATAAATTACTCATAGAAATGAAAGGCATTGGGAACTTCTTGGACAATACCTGTTCAAGCTCAAGCTACGAGATGCATGGTCTTGGGTTCATCAAGCACATCCCGGACACAGGTCTTCCGAATCTTTCTATAGTGGCACGTCGAATAGCCTCGAGAGGTCCATTTCCATCTGATAGGAGTCGTCACCAGCGATCTGTCATCTTGCTTTAGAGCGCCGGCAGAAACGTACGACCCGTCTGACTACTTTCGGCGAAGTGCATATCGGAAACCTGGTTCGACTAACTTCAGATGCATGGTCAATTCGAGCTAGTTGAACCTGGAGTGCTGATCATGCTCCTCTAGCACGAAGCGAACCCGCTCGATTGGTAGCTTAGCACACTGAAACGTAGAAAGTATAGATGATGGTGCAGATTCGTTTTCATAGAAGTTGAAGTTCACACAAAGTTCGAAAGAACGAAGTTTGTAAATTTAGACCAAGTTTAGAGATAAAATTATGTATATCTACAATACCAAATATATACCGTATGAAAAACTATTTCATGATGATATATATTGGTATTGATACTGATAAATCTTTCTATAAATTTGATCAAAGTTGGACACAGAGTTTCTACACTCGAGCCCAAATGAGCTTGGGTGAACAGTAAAAACAAAATTCAAAAAGTTCCAATTTTTTTTGGAGAAACATTGACAAAAGTATTAATTTCTTGCAAAAATGCGTCATGAAATCACATTCCTAGAAGGCGTGGCAAAAAAAAAACAAAATTGGTACTCTGAAAATGCTACTTTCAAAAGCAGGTTAGAGCACTGAATTTGTTTTTTTTTTGCCACGCCTTACAGGAATATGATTCCATGTCGAATTTTTGCAAGCACTTGAAACTTTTGTCAATGTTTCTCCCCAAAAAAATAGGAATATTTTGATTTATTTTATTTTTTTGATTTTACTGTTCACCAAGCTCATTTGAGCTCTGGAGCAGAAAGGCACTTTCGATCAAAGTTTCCAATTTTTGACCTATTTTAAATATAATGTGCACTACATTTTAGAAATACATCTGCTCATCTCCCATGTGAAGATGAAGCCATCCAACTCTCCAAATGTTGTGTCAAGGTCACAATCGACTCCCTGCCCTCTAGTAGTTCCTCCTTGCCCTGCCGAATGGCCGCCAACGTCCACTCCCGGAGCACCATCCCGCCGCCAGACTCCGTCATCCACCAAACCTTGGACGCCACCTCATGGGATTCAACCACCTCCTTGTCGTACCCTTCCACCGCCACGGCCATACCCAACTCTTTCTCCAGGTAGACCCTGATAAGTCGTTGCCCTGCGTAGAGCGGCCAGGTCAGCATGCACACGCCGGCCATGACCGACTCTAGGACGGAGTTCCACCCGTAGTGCGTCAAGAAACAGCCCACCACGTCGTGCTCCAGCACTTCGCGCCGCGACGTTGCTACTTCTTGAGTTTGTGTTGATTTTTCCCTTGAAGAGGAAAGGGTGATGCAGCAAAGTAGAGATAAGTATTTCCCTCAGTTAAGAACCAAGGCATCAATCCAGTAGGAGGCACAAGCAAGTCTCCAATCTATGCACCTGCACAAACTAACAAACACTTGCACTCAACGCGAAAAAGGGGTTGTCAATCCCTTCGCGGTCTCGAACAGAAGTGAGATCTAATAGAGATAGGTATAAACGATAAATAAAAGGACAAACTAAAATAAATCTAAATAAATTGCAGCAAGGTATTTTTGGTTTTGTTGGTTTATAGATTTGAAAATATATGATGAAAAATAGACCCGGGGGCCATAGGTTTCACTAGAGGCTTCTCTCTTGAAGATAGCATACGGTGGGTGAACAAATTACTGTTGAGCAATTGATAGAACGGCGCAAAGTTATGACGATATCTAAGGCAATGATCATGAATATATGCATCATGTCTGTGACAAGTAGACCGACTCCTGCCTGCATCTTCTACTATTACTTCACACATCGACCGCTATCCAGCACGCATCTAGAGTATTAAGTTCATAAGAACGGAGTAACGCCTTAAGTAAGATGACATGATGTAGAGGGATAAACTCAAGCAATATGATGAAAACCCCATCTTTTTACCCTTGATGGCAACAATACAATACGTGCCTCGCTACCCCTACTATGTGACTGGGTGAGGACACCGCAAGATTGAACCCAAAACTAAGCACCTCTCCCATTGCAAGAAAAACCAATCTAGTTAGCTAAACCAAACCGATAGTTCGAAAAGAAATACAAAGATATCTTAATCATGCATAAAAGACTCAAATAATATTCATAGATAATCTGATCATAAATCCACAATTCATCGATCTCAACAAACACACCGCAAAAAAGTATTACATCAAATAGATCTCCAAGAACATACAGGAGAACATTGTATTGAAGATAAAAGAGAGATAAGAAGCCATCTAGCTACTAGCTATGGACCTGTAGGTCTATGGTAAACTACTCACGCATCATCGGAAGGGCAGAAAGGTTGATGTAGAGGTCCTCCGTGATCGAATCCCCATCCGGCAGATCACTGGAAAAGGCCCCAAGATGGGATCTCAGGGGAACAGAGGCTTGCGGCGGCGGAAAATTATTTTGGTGGACGCTTCTGGTGGTTTGGAAATATTTGGGAATTTATAGTGCAAGAATTAGGATTAGGAGACCGCCGAGAGGCCCACAAGCCCTCAGGGCGCCCCCAGGGGCGCGCCTGGCAGGCTTGTGGCCTGCTCGGCCATCTCCTGACCCCCTCTCCAAGCTCCGTGGATGTTTTCTGGTCCAAAAAAATCATCGTAAAGTTTTATTCCGTTTGGACTCCGTTTGATATTCATTTTCTGTAAAACTCAAAAAAAAAAGGAAAAAACAGAAACTGGCATTGGGCTCTGGGTTAATAAGTTAGTTCCAAAAATAATATAAAATAGCATATTAATGCATATAAAACATTCAAAACTGATAATATATTAGCATGAAACAATAAAAAATTATAGATACATTGGAGACGTATCAGACGCCCATGATGTGACGACGAGACCTGTGCCCTTAGTCCGACGCAGAAAGCCATATGGGAGGACAGCATCGAGGTCCGACTCCCGTGACTCGACAGACTTCTTCATCGGGTCGACGCTGGGTGGGCTCTGCATGAGCCATAGAAACCTCTACCCGCTCGCCTCCAGGCCAATGGCTATCTCTCTGATCTGCCACGCGCTGAACAGACCGTGGCTTCCGAAGGAGAGGAACACCACGCTGGCCTTTGACTGCGTGTCCAGCCACGTGAGGCACTCATGGCCGCGCTCCACGCCCACCTCCTCCGACTTGACCTGTGGCCCGATGCAGTAGACTGGAGGCGTCGGGTGGCTCGGGGGCGTGCAGAGCTTGGCGCGGATGGTGTCCATATCGCGCGCCTCGAGCGAGCGGAAGGTGTTGAAGATGATGCCCTGGGACTGGCAAAGGTAGACGGACACCCCCAGTAATCCCCGGTACGCCACGTCGTCACGGTCCATGAGTGGCTTGAGGGCGTGCGTCGCCGGGAACGAGGGGATCCCTGGCACATGCACCAGCTCCTAACCCATGTCCCGAAAGCTGGCAGCGCTCTGAGCGTGCAGGACCAGGAAGTACAGGAAGAACGCGTGGACCTTCCGCCGGACGTGAAGAAGTAGGCGCATGAATCTACTGGCACTCCAAGAAAACAACCACTATATGTACCACGTCGGAGAAATGAAATAAAACAATATGTCAACATTTACGGCTATTTTCTCTAGCCCATCCAATCTTTAAAAATATGCACTAATAATATTTTATTAATTACGAAGACTCTGTACCGATACTCTGTGAGTTTCAAAAAAAGAATGTATCGATCTTTGGAACAACTGAGCGAAGTGCATCATTGGTCATCGAACTATT
Organism: Thinopyrum elongatum; assembly: GCA_011799875.1. NCBI lineage: Eukaryota > Viridiplantae > Streptophyta > Magnoliopsida > Poales > Poaceae > Thinopyrum > Thinopyrum elongatum. The sequence goes on from CM022303.1 coordinate 79,200,358, forward strand.
CAGTGGTGTCACGTAGATCCTTGAACTATGAAAATCATCCCCGGATCCTCCAAATGCAGTAAAATTTTAAATCTCTTACAAATTCTACCTAATGCCATCTGACCGGCCACTTTGCAACGTGAACTAGACATGTCGGACAGGGGCCCATAGGGTAGTGATTGTTGATAGAATATGTGAACCCCCTTGCCCTCCCCCATATATTCTTTTCCTAGATAGCCATTCCAACTCTTCCCCCTAATCTCTGTTCGAGCTAGGTGACTAGGAGGTGGCGGCGACGATGGCTCTCATGTGATTGTTCCTTGAGGATCCGCCTCCACAGTAGATGAGTTTTCTCTGCATTATTTCCTCGGTTTGTCTAAATCGGAGCTGACTTGTTAGGTTCTTCGAAATTGGCTTTGTTTTAGCAATTTGCCTTTTTGCGGGGATAGTGATTTGTTGCTAGTCTTGATTGTTATATGCAGTGTTTGTGGCGTTAGACCCGAGCAATGATACACCTATGAAGGGTGTCACGTAACCTTTATGTGATTAGCCAGTTCGCAGATAATGATTGGGATTAGGCCGTGGGGGCAGAGAATTAGGAAAGGAAAGTTACGTAGCCCCTTCGTAATCCCTTCATAGGTGTAGGATTATTGCGTTAGACCCCCTTACATGCAAGACCAAACTGCAAGCCATTTTTAGTCGAAATTCTTCATGGTTGGTTCTTTTTTTGTGAAGGGGCAAACAAGAGATATGTACATAAGCGCATTGAAACATTTCATGTCTCTGAAGTGGACACTTGGTCTCTGCTTTGGATTGAAGATTTATTAAGGCAATGTGGCTATGTAGATGAGACATGGTTAGATGCATATTGGTTGCTGCCAGGGAAGGGATTGTGTGATGGCATGACTATGATTGTGTGTGATGCTGACAGAAATCACATTATGCCTGTGGTAGCAAGATCAAAACTTTTGAACTCTATGTGCACGACAAAGAATTGGAAAGAACATTTTTTAGCGATAATGACATTCAAATGACTGGATGATGTGAGCTGCCAAGGTTTCAACTCCTATGGAGAGAAGGCCACTAGGAAATCCACCTTTTCATGAAAGTCATCAACACAAAGTAGAGAGCGGAGCTTTGGAGAAAATTTGATAGGAGAGAGGTGGAGGCTTGAAAGAAGAGTAATTGCTTACTTGGTGGTAAGTAATTTGTTGGGCCCCAAAGCGCTAGGATTTGTAGGTAGCAGCGAGCTTTTCACCTCAATGAGTAACCAAGATATCAATCCATGGAAGCTCTTGTCTCTAAAACATTTGTTAGATCTGCAATGTGTGTGTGTGTGTGTGTGTGTGAGAGAGAGAGAGAGAGGAAACCGTCGCCACCACCTACCTTCCCATCCTCTCATCGTCATGCCACTACTTGATACTAGTGGTCACGCTAAGCCCCATCATTGGTCAACGAAGGTGGCACAAAGAGAGGTCTCCCCTCCGGTAGCCTACAATGGCAAGACGCAATCTATGGGCGACAACTTGATGCAAAGGGTATGGTTGTCAAGCAGCGGCGGTTGTCGTTGTCCCATATATTGGTGTGCATGCAACGACAGCGGCCTTCTGCGTCCCAATAGGGCGGTCCTCCACTTGAGGACGGTGGTTGTTGCAACGAGCCAGAGTGTATGAGATCTTCATGTCCAGTGGCAATGGCACATATGTTTTTCCAACTGATTCTAACATCATAGACCAAGATGCCAAAACAATAGGATGGTGTGGGACCATCGGGGCATCCCGAATTGATATTTTGGTAGTGTTGGGGACCTTCCTTCATTGTGAATAGTGTTGGTATTGCTGAATGTGGTGGCGACAATACATGACGACTTTGATTTGGTGTTGCTTTTCGAGTACCCGGTGTAGATTTCTGGTATCAAAACACTAGGTCTGACCCTTGTTTATACCTAGCAATGGCGGTATTTTGTGTCAATACATTATTGAAGGCATCCTTCGGATTTGCTTGAAGTTGTTCTTGAAGGTGAAAAGCTAGGATTTGTCCTTCGGTGGATGGACCCGGCGATGGCATTTGAGCATCGTTTCCTTCCTGAAGGTGTTAATGATGGAGTACATTTTTTATTGTCGTTCTGATGTGTAGAGATGTTTAGTGCTTTGTTCTTTATTTTTTCTATCTAGGTACAACTTTAGTCTTTTACGACTTTGCTTTTTTGGTGTGCTCGTATGTGTGTACGCATTGGTGTTAGTTGTGTGCATCCTAATAATGCAGAGACCGGGTGTGTACTCACTATGTTTGTAAGCTTTATTTTGACTCAATAAAATCCACCTTTTATAGAAAAAATACACAGCATGGAAATGCAAAGACATGAAAACACTGTAGTTTAAAGCCTATCTTCTCCTACGAGCAAATTAACTGATCGATTAGTAGAGTTACACTCCCAGCTTTGCTAGTTGCGCCTCGCCACAAAGTACACCATGACAACAAGAAGGTAGATGAAGGTTACACGAAAGAAGGATTCATGGATCCAGTGGCTGAGCAGACGTGATCAATGAAACCGGAACTCTGTTTGTGGCGACTTCAGCTTCACTAGGTGTTGGATTCCAGATACCTTCCATTTCAGTTAGTAATTTATCAGAACCAAACATATGAAGCCAACATGTGGCATTGTATATTATCCAGGCTAGTGGCACGCAAGGAGGACGATATATATGGGGCCTATTTGATACTTAAATATGCTAGTACAATCTTGCCACTTCGTGTGGCTTAATGAAAAGTATGTGCTTGTAATGTCTGAGCCAGCTACTTGCTCGAATTTATTGTTGTAGGATGGAAAAGATACATCCTCATATAGTAAGATGTGCACGGTTCTGCTCACCTATATATAATAACCATGGTGACCTCCATCAGCTGGACATGTACATGTGTGTGAAGACAGGATGGTCCAACATGCATCTACTTAGATTGCCACAGCCAAACAAGCAGTTTTCTTGTTCGCACAGTTAGAGGAGAAAAAAATATGTACCGATGAAACTAATTTTGAGTAGATCTTGAGAATGAGCGGCATCGAGAAATCGTTTCTTTGGAAGAATCAAACATTCACGGACACAATTCCAGCTGTGAGAAGCCATTGTCAACATGTCGTGACTATGGAGCTACTGTGCAGAATTTTGTGCAATACCCTCTTGTAATAAGACCTTGGATCTGGCTAACTAACTGTAGTTCAGATGATTAGATTCCTTCTGGTGGAAACAGTTCTTCAGTGTTCAATTCCTAGACTCGGTATTGCTGGTCGCATTTTTCTGTATTTATTTTTGGTGTTCGGAGTTATGCGTTTAGTGAGAGGAGACGTTTCCGTCTACTAGGAAAGTGTCTGTAGTGACTTCGTCAATCTTAACATGATGTGCCGGCTCAATTCAAGATGGCAATGGGGCCCCGAAACCCGCGTCCCCGCGGGTTTTTCCCTATTAGGGGACGGGGATGAGCGTTTTTTTAACCCGTGGGGCTGCTGTTGGGTAAAGTCTAAAACCCGACACGTTTCATGGGTTCAAACCCATTTCAATAATACCGGAACCCGGAACCCGCCATCCCCGTCAAAATACTACAATGAGCGTATTCGAGGAGTACAATCTTGAGAGCGATGATGATAATGAACAGCCATCTTGCTCATTCTCTTCTTTGCAAACTGCAGTCCTTATGTCACTTTTCAATGAACGTGTTGCTCAAAAATGGCCAACATCTGAGCTAGACCGTTACTTGAAAGATGAGCTAGTTTCATTGTCCAAAGATAAATTCAGTGTGTTAGATTGGTGGAAAGTTGGTGGAACACGCTATCCATCTTTGAGTCTTCTAGCACATGATATTTTTGTAACTCCGGTCAGCACGGTTACCTTAGAATCAGCATTTAGTACAAGTGGTAGAGTTCTAGTTCTAAGCGGTAGAGTTCTAGTCCTTATGTTTGCTTAAATATGCCGATTTACCCGTGGGTTCCCCGTGGGTTTAGAAAACCCGATGGGTTTAGGGCACGGGCAAAAATCTAGCCCCGCGCACGGTGATGGGGACGGGGACGGGCTTGCGATTTTCTCGTGGGGATGGGTTTGGGAAGACAAAACCCGGTGGGTTTCGTCCCCGTTGCCATCTTGAGGCTCAATATCTCAGAGGTGCTCTTAAGGGTTGTATGCGTGCATTCATAAGGTTGAGTGTATGTGAGCGTCTGTAAAGTGTGAAAGAAACGTGAAGATGTCTTCAATGGTATGGCTGGCTAAGCTCGGTGATCGCTTCATAGTTTAATTCGTTGGATACCAGACAAAGCACTTGGATCCAGACCTTTCTTACCCTACCAGGCTAGCATAGTTTGGCTCGCATATTGTGATGTGGGTGCAGGTTTAAGGTGCAAAACTCAAATGGTATTCTCACGGTGTTTCGTGCATGCTCTACAAAGAATATTTGAGTGTGTTTTCTTCAATTCAAAAATTGGTTCACCAAGAAATATACAGAGCAATCAAATTTGAACACTAGTGATGTAACTTGAACTGAAATTTCCAACACCGGCGATGGAGGCGATACCAACACCGGCGTGCTCCTCTCTCCTATGACGTATAAAATTGGCGATGGCTCGCATGCTCACGTACAAGCTGTTGAGCTCACACTTCAAACTAAGCTGGTCATGGCCGTGGCGCGCAGGTGCCGGCTGCCAACCTACATGCTTATAATGTATCTCTTTGATGTGACATTATAGGCCAATAAAAGCTTCCTTTATCAGAAATCCCATTGTCGATCAAATCCTTTTGAGTACTACGCTTATATCTCCTTTATGCGACGACATTATGAGTCAGAGAAAAACTCCCTTTACCAAAAATCCCATTGCACATGGTGCTTGTCACAACACGGGAGAGAGCTCGTGTGCGAGCTACTAATCTATAACCTTTGCTTGGTACGTAAGCCGTCTAGATACCTGGAGAAGGATCTGTTAGAATTTGGTTTATCTTCGCAATGTAATCTTAACTGTATTCGATCTCTCTCCCGTAACTATCTAGGACTCTGTAACAATCGAATCCTAGCGATTGGTTGCCTATGCTTGTAAGCCACGGCAAGGTTGTTTGCCCACGATCAATATATACCCACGCGGCTCCTCATCGAGGAGTAGGAACGCTTCCAGAAACCTTACATGGTATCGGAGCCATCCTCTTCCTCATACATCTAGCCACAGAAACAAATCAATCACATCCCCATCGCCTCCATGTCTTCCTCGACAGCAGTTGCCCTCAACCTTGGTGCGCCGCCGTCGGAGAAGCTCTCAAGAGGAAACTTCATCCTCTGGAAGGCCCAGGTGTTGCCACACCTGCTTGGTGCGCATGTGACTGGCCTCCTGGATAACACGGACGCCGCTCCGCCCAAGATGGTGGAGATCACAACGCCGGAAAAAGCAGCGGCCATGGCGCCGAATCCCCTGTACGGGCCCTAGATCGCCAAAGACCTGCAGGTCCTCAGCTAATTGCTGAACTCCATGTCGACGGAGGTACTCGCACAACTCATCGGGAAGGAGTCCACCTTCGATCTGTGGATTGCCGTAACAACTCTGTTAGCCTCCCAATCGCAGTCTCGGATCACAACTTTGAGGATTGCTATCACCACCACCAAGAAGGGCAACATGTCCAGCAGTGCATTCATGGCGAAGATGAAAAATCTGGGAGATGAATTAGCTGCTGCTGGCCGCCCAGTTTCAGACCCGGAGATGGTGGATTACATCTTGGCCGGGCTGGATCGCGACTACGATCCTGTGGTCGCTGCAGTAGGAGCCGTCAAGAACAACATAACCGCGGATGATCTCTTTGCTTAGATCTCTGTGTTTAATCAGAGAATGGAGATGCTAGGCGACGCATCTCCTGGTGGCTTCCATACATCAGCCAACGTGGCCTTCAGAGGTCGCGGACAGTCTCGTGGAAAGCCCTACCGTGGGCGAGGGAGACAAGGGCGTGGTCGTGGTGACCGTCAGCCCTCTCCTGCTGGTGGTGGCGGTGGCTACAGAGGAGGATGACCGTGCCAGCAACAACAGCCGCAGCAAACACGTGATCAGCACCGTGATAACCCCGAATGTCAAATCTGCTACAAGCACCATCCAGGAGGTGCACTAGTGTGCTGGTGGCGCTATGAAGAGGGCGAACAGGAAGAAAAGCAGGCGCATGTGGTCTCCTATGGTGTCGCTACTAACTGGTAAGCAGACTCCGGAGCCACCAACCACATTACAGGGGAGCTCGACAAGCTAACCATGCGGGAGAAGTACAATGGAGGCGACCAAATCCACACAGCAAGCGGTTCTGGTATGGATATTACGCATATTGGTAGCTCAATTGTTAAAAATCCCGTCAAAAACTTGCATCTGAAAAATATTTTGCACGTCCCTCATACATCAAAAAATCTTGTTTCCATTCATCGATTCACTCTTGACAATAATGTTCTCATAGAATTCTATCCTTATTTTGTCTTGGTTACGGACCTGGCAACGAGGAGAATCATCTTTAGAGGACGGTGCGTGGGCGGTCTCTACCCACTCATATCATCATCATCATCATCATGGTCCAATAAACAAGCATATGTTGTCACCAAGCCATCTTCAGCAAAGTGGCATAGTCGCTTGGGTCACCCATCTTTAGTCATCGTTAAGCATGTCATTAGCAAAAAAAACTTCCCTTTGAGTCTAGTGTCGAGTCGGTTTGTGATCCATGCCAACAGGCTAAGAGTCATCAATTGCCTTATCCTATTTCTACCAGTGTATCCACTGCTCCATTGCAACTTATATTTTTAGATGTATGGGGGCCAGCCCCCACTTCAGTTGGTAGATTCTCCTATTATGTAAGCTTCATTGATGATTATGGTAAATTTACTTGGATTTACTTGTTAAAGAAGCGATCCGATGTATTCCAAGTTTTTATCAATTTTCAGAATCTTGTTGAACGCAAACTGAACTCCAAAATCATTGCTATGCAAACAGATTGGGGTGCTGAGTATCAGAAGTTAAATTCCTTTTTCCAAAAGCTTGGCATCTCACATCATGTTTCTTGCCCCATGCTCACCAGCAAAACGGATCTGTTGAAAGAAAGCACCGTCATATTGTTGATGTAGGACTAGCATTTCTAGCAAATGCATCTATGCCACTTAAATTTTGGGATGAAGCATTCTTGACAGATACATATCTCATTAATCTGCTTCCTAGAAAGGTCATCAAGCTTGAAACTCCTATCACACGACTCCTTGGCATCACACCAAATTACACATCTCATCGTATTTTTGGTTGTGCATGTTGGCCAAATCTTAGACCCTACAATACCAACAAACTTGCATTCCGCTCAAAGAAATGCGTGTTTTTAGGCTATAGTCCTATGCACAAAGGGGTCAAATGTTTAGATGTTCCTACTGGTTGAATATATATATCCAGAGATGTTGTATTCGATGAGTCTCTTTTTCCGTTTGAATCCCTTCACCCAAATGCCGGTGCTCTCCTTCGAAAGGAAATTCTACTCCTTCCAGAAAATCTTCGGAGTTTTGATCACGGGGGAGACAATTGTGCTAACCAATATGATGATAATACTAGTACCAGTTCTGCTCTTATGCCTGTGTAGGTCCCTGACATGAACAATGGTGAAAATAGCGGTCAAAATGATGGTCAAAATGATCAAAACCATGCAATATTTCATGTACCACAAGGAGACGAACTGGGTGCGGCCTACGAGGCCGATCCGGCGGCGCCTGCCACCCCTGCGGACCAGCCGGCCTTGGATCAGGGGACGAAATCCGTCTCGGATCGTGCTCGGGACAGACACGGGCTGGAGTCCTGGGCGAGCCAGCCCCGCGTCGACACGTCATCATCGGGCGGGCCTGATACGTCCATTTTGCATCATGTTTTGCTACTGTTATTTACAATGTTTTTATGAATAATCATGCTTTTTGGAGTAATTCTAATGCCTTTTCTCTCATAATATGCAAGGTTCACACAAAAAGGGAGAATACCGGTAGAAGGAATTCTGGACCTGAAAAAGCTACGTCAGGCCACCTATTCTGCACAACTCCAAATGAGCTGAAACTTCATGGGGACTTTTTAGGGAATAAATAAGAATTATTGGAGCAAATAACTACCAGAGGGGGCCCACCAGGTGGGCACAACCCACCTGGGCTTTCCAGGGAGCCCAGGCGCGCCCTGGTGTGTTGTGCCCTCCTCGGCCCACCTCCGGTACCCATCTTCTGGTATATAAGTCATCTTGACCTAGAAAAAATCAGGAGAGGACTTTCGGTACAAAGCGCTGCCGTCTCGAGGCGGAACTTGGGCAGGAGCACTTTTGCCCTCTGGTGGAGCGATTCCACCGGGGGAACTTCCCTCCCGGAGGGGGAAATCATCGTCATCATCGTCACCAACAACTCTCCCATCTTGGGGAGGGCAATCTTCATCAACATCTTCAACAGCACCATCTCCTCTCAAACCCTAGTTCATATCTTCTGTTCAATCTTTGTACTGGAACCTTAGATTGCTTCTTGTGGGTGACTAGTAGTGATGATTACATCTTGTAGTTGATTACTATATGGTTTATTTGGTGGAAGATTATATGTTCAGATCAATTATGCTATTTAATACCCCTCTGATCTTGAGCATGATTATCATTTGTGAGTAGTTACTTTTGTTCTTGAGATCACGGGAGAAATCTTGTTGCAAGTAATCATGTGAACTTGATATGTGTTTGATATTTTGATGATATGTATGTTGCGATTCCCTTAGTGGTGTCATGTGAACGTCGACTACATGACACTTCACCTTATTAGGGCCTAAGGGAATGCATTGTGGAGTAGTTATTAGATGATGGGTTGCGAGAGTAACAGAAGCTTAAACCCCAGTTTGTGCGCTACTTCGTAAGGGACTGATTTGGATCCAAAAGTTTAATGCTATGGTTAGATTTTATCTTAATACTTTTCTCGTAGTTACGGATGCTTGCGAGGGGGTTAATCATAAGTAGGAGGTTTGTTCAAGCAAGAACAACACCTAAGCACCGGTCCACCCACATATCAAATTATCAAAGTAGCGAACACGAATCAAACCAACATGATGAAAGTGACTAGATGAAATTCCCGTGTACCCTCAAGAACACTTTGCTTATCATAAGAGACTGTTCTGGCATGTCCTTTGCCTCAAAAGAATTGGGCTACCTTGCTGCACTTTTGTTACCGTCACTGTTACTTGTTCGTTACAAATTACCTTACTATCAACCTACTTGTTACTTATAATTTCAGTGCTTGCAGAGAATACCTCGCTGAAAACCACTTGTCACTTCCTTCTGCTCCTCATTGGGTTCGACACTCTTACTTATCGAAAGGACTACGATTGATCCCCTATACTTGCGGGTCATCAGGGCCCGAATCTCCTTCGCGACCGGCCCACATGCAGGGGACATCGGACGGGGGATCGCCTGCTCCTGTGAACTCAGCGGCCACGAGTGCGTCAGGCGCGGAATCGGCCACACAGGATCCTCTGCGCCGGTACGTGCAGCCGGTTCGGGATCCTCTGCGCTTGTACATGCAGCAGCTTCATCCGGATCTTCTGTGGCGTGCTCTCCTATGCGTCATCCTGCAGCTCCAGCACGCATACAACCAACAGCACCTACACGGGTCATGACCCGGTCGCAAAAAGGTATAAGGAATCCAAAAATTCGTACTGATGGCACTATTCCATAAGGTATGTTGTCTCTCTTGGGTGAACCAAGAACATTGAATGATAGTCTTGATGATCCAAGATGGAAGAAAGCAATGGACGAAGAGTATTTTGCACTTATGAAAAACAAGACTTGGCATCTCATTCCTGATCAGAGAGGTAAAAATATTATTGATTGCAAATGGGTCTATAGGATCAAGAAAAAGGCAGATGGATCCATTGACAGGTACAAGGCACGTTTAGTTCAAAAGGCTTTAAACAACGTTATGGTATAGATTATGAAGATACCTTTAGTCCTGTTGTAAAAGCTGCAACTATAAGACTTGTTTTAGCTATTGCTGTATCTAGGGGTTGGAGCTTGAGATAGCTAGATGTACAGAATGCGTTCTTACATGGCATTCTGGAAGAGGAGGTTTACATGAGGCAGCCACCCGGGTATGTGAACAAGAAAACACCACATTATGTGTGTAAACTTGACAAGGCACTTTATGGGTTGAAACAAGCACCTAGAGCATGGTACTCCAGGTTGAGCTCTCAGTTAAGATGTCTTGGCTTTATTGCATCAAAGGCTGATACATCTCTGTTCATTTACAACAAGGCAAAAGTGGTCATCTTTGTACTTATATATGTTGATGATATCATTGTTGCAAGTTCTTCACAAGATGCTACTAGTGCCCTTCTACATGATTTGAGCTCAGAGTTTGCTTTGAAGGATCTAGGTGATTTGCACTTCTTCCTAGGAATTGAAGTCAGGAAAAATCAAGATGGTATAGTATTGAATCAAGAAAAATATGCAAATGAGCTGCTAGCTCGTATGGGGATGAAGAACTGTAAGCCTGCATCTACCCCATTGTCTTCCTTAGAAAAGCTCTCAACGTATGAAGGAGAGCCACTTCAGGAGGAAGAAAGTACAAGGTACAGGAGTGTGGTAGGAGCACTACAATATTTGACTCTTACACGTCCAGATATCTCATTTGCTGTTAACAAAGTTTGTCAGTATCTGCATGCTCCTACTACTGCACATTGGACAGCTATCAAGAGGATTGTGACATATATAAAGCATACTATGGGACTAGGACTTCATTTCACACGTTCTAACTCCACTCTTGTCAGTGCTTTTTCTGATGCCGATTGGGCAGGTTGCAGTGATGATAGAAAGTCAACTGGAGGTTTTGCAGTATTCTTTGGGTCAAATCTCATCTCTTGGAGTGCCAGGAAATAGGCCACTGTGTCAAGGTCAAGTACAAAAGCCGAGTACAAGTCTTTAGCAAATGCCACTGCAGACATCATTTGGTTAGAATCGTTACTTGAAGAATTGGGAGCTAAATCAAACCGCATCTCATGTCTATGGTGTGATAATCTCGGAGCAACATATTTATCTGCAAATCCAATTTTTCATGCAAGGACCAAGCATATCGAAATTGATTTCCATTTTGTATGAGAAAGAGTTGCAGAGAAGAAACTCGAGATACGTTTTATTCCCTCCAAAGATCAGGTAGCAGATGGCTTCACCAAGGCACTACCAGCAAAACCATTCGAAGATTTCAAACATTGGGTAGTTGAGATTAAGGGAGGGTGTTGGAATTTGATTTATCTTCACAATGTAATCTCAACTGTATTCTATCTCTCTCCCGTAACTATCTAGGACTCTGTGTAACAATCGAATCCTAGCGATCGGTTGCCTATGCTTGTAAGCCACGGGAAGGCTGTTTCCCCACGATCAATATATACCCACGCGGCTCCTCATCGAGGAGTAGCAACGCTTCCAGAAACTTTACAGGATCGATCAGGCTAGAAAAACTAATCCGCCTTATCAGTGTGTGCTGCTTTGGGCGTCTTCGGGTTCTTGCACGTCGCTGACAACTAATCGTGGGGTCAGGACTACGCCAACAATGCCTTGATGCCTCTGCTGGTGGCCATGACAACAAAACAGAAGTCCAGTGATTACTCCCCACCAAAAATAAGGGCACTCATCAAGCTGTGCGAGGTGCCAAGAATGAAGGATGCATGTATCCAGTGACCGAGCAGCCGTTCTTGATGAAACCTAAAACATGATCGCCACAACTAGAGGTTCTCTTGACATTGTCAGAAAAGTTCCCAATACCTTCCATTTCTACAAGTAATTATTAGAACCAAACATACGAAGACAGGATGCGGCACTGTCTGTTGGGGTGTGAAGGCCAAGTGAGAACGAGGAAGATATATACGAGCACCTTCTAGAATAGGGTACTCCTCTATGGTGGGTGAACACTCATTGTGTCTCCCTCGCGTCCTGCTCACTGGTACTTGAGACCATCTCTCAACAAAAATCCCTCCCGTGTCGCTCTCGCGAGTGACCGAGAGGCAAAACCTAGCGCCGTCACCGGGGTCCCCTCCTCCCTCTCCTCACCCCCTCACCGTTGCAAGAGGGTGTGGCCAGGCGATGCCCGGTCTATACCGATGGAGGCGGGGTCTTCTTCGTCCCATCCGCGGGAGATCCGGCACAGGCCAGATCTGACAGGCCGGGGTGTGACACTAAGTGACTAGCACGGCAACAAGGCTGTGTGCGGGAGTGGTCAGTGAAGACATCCTGGCGCCATGTGGTGTGGTGCTCGCTCCAGTTGGATTGGTTGCTATGTGACGGTGCCAGATCCGATCTCGGGCGGAGCGGCGGTCAGGCGGTGTCCCTGGGCGGTGCGGCGGTGGCCTTCACCTCCATGTCCGGCTAGATGTGGGTTTTGGTGTGCAACACTGCTTGGTGATGGCTGGTGGTGGCGGCCGTGGATCTAGCGCCCGTCCAATCGGAGGTGCGTGGAATGGCCGATGAGGGGCGGCTAGTGAATCCAGTCAGTTGCAGGGTCGGGATGTCGCGATTGTAGGTGAAAATCGTACGCGCCGACCTTGGTCATGGTGGAAGATGGCTGCATATTGGGTGTCGTCAATTGCAATCATTGTCACCTCAGTCCGGTTGCTCCAGGGAAAACCCTAGAAACGAGACTTCCGGATCGGACGATGACAAGGCCTTCAGGGCTGCTCTCCCTCTTTGGGGCATCGTCTCGGAGCAGAAGTTCGCTGGAGGGGACAAGAGGAGGAGTAGTGTTGCATATATCGCATCGACGACGATGGGTCTCAGTAACATGGCATATTGGAGCCTTGGCGATGGACACGTGTTGATGGACGCGCACATGTGGTGGTATTGTTTGGCATCATGGTGCCATCGACGACAATATGGCCTGGCAAGGTGAATGCGTTGACCACGCCTGATGGTGGGATGGTTGCTGATGCCGACGGCTGATTCTAGAGTGTATGCATGTGGTGCCTGCTGAGGGTCTGCTAGAACGGTTGGTGCTCTCAGCTTGCCGGCGGGCGGCATGGTGAGGCCACCAATTAGATGTCGTGTGATGATGCGAGGTCAATCCAGTGACTGTGGTTGCCAGGAAGGTGACTTTGGGTTGATCCATGTACTTGTTTTCTCGGGTTCTGTTGAATAATATAATGAAAATGATTGTACGCATCGCTTGATGCAGAGATGGGGGTAATTCTCCTTTTCGAAAAAAGCATGCACTGTATCTGAAATAAAATGGCCAAATTGATGCATTATGTTGATTTTACTATTGGGAAAAATCTTAAATTATGTGAAACAAATAATGTCAAGGAAATAGATAAATATATCTGCAGAGCTAGGCGCCTAGATGTTCACCCCAGTCTGAATAAATTTGGGATCTTGGGTGCCATCAAAATTTAATTATTTGGCATGGCTAGTACCGTGCGACCATTGTTAGAATGCTGATCGTTTGATGCTCTGCATGTATATTTTATCATGTGAAATCATCAAACACCTTCTCATCCAGTGACTTAGACCTAAACCTTAGTCGTGGTGTTAACCATTAGGACAATTGGACTGAAGATGAACACGCGCATATTCCCCCATCAGGACTGCCCTACTGCGACAATTCTTCAAGAGCTTTCGGCTCAATGTGATGCATGGTTAGCTCCTAGGACTCATGCCCACAGGTGATGTTGAGGTGGCGTGATAGTGAGTAATTCCAATTTTGTTGGGGGCTGATGTTGTGGACTTAAATGATGTGCCTTCTCTTTGAACTTTAACTCACTTTCTTCTAAATGCAATAGAATAATGTGAATAAGGTGGTGTCATTAACTTTAACTTCAACTTAACATAATATTTAACTACAGGGGAGTGTTGCCTGTTTTCATTCCTGTTGTTTGGCTTGTTCCACCTAGAACACATATCTTTCTTTTGCTGGTTTCCTATAACAAGATCATGACCATGGATAACTTGAAAAAAGGAACAAGATCTTGCTCGGTCTTTTCTCTCTATATGTTAAGAGCTAGTGTACCTGTTAGTGTAAATAGACTGATATGTGTTTCAGCGTCAGTCGTTTTTCAAGAGCATGAGCAAAGACTATTTAATTACAAAAACAGATTCTGCTTGGTTCAGTCTTTGCTCTATCTGTTAGGAGTTAGTTTGCCTTTTACTTTAAATAGACTGCACCTTTTCATATTTTGGGTGTGTGTTGGCCCCAAGTTTGTAATGTTTTAGTTTGAACCATGTACTAGACCAGCTTTATGAGACTACTTTCTTTGTAATGGCTTCCCCCCGATGATCTAAAAATGTGAATAAGGATATCCATTCGGACTAAATTCTTGCACCGCTCCTTCTGCAAATACTCTTGCCAGAAGTAGGGTTATTTTATTTGGGAAAGTAGTGGGAACTGGGAAGTGTTGCTTTAGCCTTTGGAACATGCTGAGCAAATGGAGCTAGCAGATGAGAGTGCAAACTCTGTAAGTTTATTTAACTCCTATTCTACAAGTCGCTGCAGGTCAAATTAATGCATTTCAGTACCACCGTCATTCTGGGCAACTGCCGGAAGCATCGCTGTGAGAAATGCGTGCTTGAATTAAACCAGCATCTGTACTTTCTACGTTTCATCGTGCCCGTGTGTGCTAAGCTACCAATCGACCAGGGAGTCGAGCCAGCTTTTCGATATGCACTTTATCGATAAGTTACTCCGACAGGTCAAGCCTGATCCCTGAACGTTTCTGCTGGTGTTTGGCAGCAACACGGCAGATCGCCCTCGACGATTCCATTTAAATGAAATCGGAACTCTCGAGGCTATTCGAGTTGCCACCATAGAAGGGCTCATGGAATCAAGTGCCGGGACGTTCTTGACGAAACGAACACCATGATTTTCCAAGCTTGAGCTACAACAGGCACCGTCAAAGAAGTTCCCAATACCTTCCATTTCTAGGGATGGCAATGGGTAGGGCATGGGTGGGTACGATCTTTTTTGCCAAAACCCATACCTGAATCTTTTTTCTGTACCCACCCATTTTAGTATCCATGGGCACAAATTGGTACCCATGCCCATACGCATCGGGTATCTTATACCCAATGGGTATTCGGTGGGTACAATATATAACATTGCCATGATAAAGGTAAGATAATAAAAGGTCTAAAACTAAAGTTTGGTACACGGCCATCACAATCTAGTAGTTTTTATCAGAACCAAACGTATAAGTACAGTGTTTGGCATTCTCTATTAGGGTGGTAAACTCTAGAATAATAGCATGTGAGGAGGAGAGGATATATATGAGAACTATTGATACGGAGATATTTCATTATGAGGTACCTCAAGGTAATGTAGGTGAGAGTCACTCTATCTCAAACAAAATATGGCCCAATTTCAAATATTTATTCATTGCAGAATGTACCAAAATAATTATCAATTGGTCAAAGGATTTCAGGTATTCCATAATATACATACAAATACAAAGAAAAATATTTATTTTCAGTGACATTTAAAATATTCAGGTCACCCAATTGTAGAAGCGTTTACCACAGATGGGTCCAAAAGGCCTCCCAGTGAGCAGGCAGCCCGTCACTCGTCACTGGCAACTCCGTACCACTGACGGGCACATATACTTAGCATGTCGTATTTGTTCCAAGATTTATTCCTAAACAAAGTATTTCGGCACATTTATAGAAATCACCTTGGCACATTACTAAAACCACCTTAACACATTTACAAAAACCACCTCGGCACATATCACACATGTACGGTTACATACATCCCACATTCATTGTTCTACATGCATCGCATATACAAACACATATAAGAAGATTCATCAGAGACGACGTTCATAAGTTTCTTCTAACGAAATTTTAAGCACAACATTAACATGTGCGGCTGATTTGACCAATTTTTTTTATCAAATTGCCAACACAATAGCACTGTCGAGTTGAATCAGGCATGGCTTAGCACGATTTCAGCACAAAGCCCTGTCCTAATTGCATATAATGTGACCATAGAAGACTAAGCTATTATCGGTCTTTTCCTTCCCAAATTAATTAAAAGAGACAATTTTGTGTGACCACAGTTGCAGGCATGTCCTCAGACCGCAGCTGACGAAGAGCTTTACACTGACCTTTCCATTTTCCAACCCAACCCCAGTGAGTCATTGAGGATTTTGATGCGGATACAAGTTTAATATGAGAAACTGGACATGTTTTTCACGGCGTTTTTCCGGCTATACTGGGGAATATTTGAATGTGTTGCAATAGTTTGGCCTGCATGTGCACTTTTCACAAATGTACGAGTGGCTGATAAATGCAAAGACGGAGCACTATTGAAGGCAGAGCAATCTCTAGTGCCAGCCGCTGCTGGTCAAATTAAATGTGTTTGAGTACCAGTGCTTTCAACTTGGCACCTGCCTGAAGCTTGCGATCGGCAAGCATGCCTGGCTCCGGGACATGCATGTACCCCTCGATCGCCGGTGACGACTACCGTCAGGCAGAAAGGGAGCCCTCGAGGCTATTTTAGGTGACACAATACAACAATATGGGAGACTAGTGGCGGAGGCGTGCTTGATGAAACCAAGACCATGCATCTTGTAGCTTTAGTGTGAGTAGATGTTGTCCAACAAGTTCCCAGTGCCTTCCATTTCTATTAGTAGCTTATCTAACCACGTGTATAAGTACAAATGCCTGGCTTTCTCTGTTAGGTTGGTAAGAGGGAACACTAGGTTAGTGGCATGTGAGAAGGGGGGAAGATATATATGAGAACTATTGATACCGAAACCTCTCATATGAGGTAGCACAGTAATGTAGGTGAGCAGGCACTCTATCTCAAACGAAATATGACCGAGTTCTGAAATTTTATTCACTGCAGAAGGTACAAATATAATTATCTGTTGTTCAAAGTATTCAACTTATTGCAGCCATTATATATAACAATACAAATCAATTTATTTATTTTCAGCGACATTTAAAACATTTAGGTCACCCTTTTGCAGAAGTAGTTACCAACAATGGGTCCAAGTGGCCTCCCAGTGCAGCCTGTCAATCGCCAATGGCAACACTGTACTGACAGGCACATTATTTACATGTCAATGAGGGGCATATATACTCAGCTTGTGACTGATATTTTTTCCATAATCTTCTATCTATCTATCTATCTATCTATCTATCTATTATCTACTAAAAGCAAAATACAAAGAGATTTGCTAGAAATTCTCACAATAATCAGAAACATCGGGCCCTTAATTTGGTGGACCTCATTATAATATGAAAGCACAGCCGTTAGATTTATGTAGCGTACATTTTTTTCTCTCTAACGTACCTAATATGCTGGGTCTTAAAAAGTGTCCGTAGAAAAGAGTCATCCTGCCATTAGAAAAAGGAGACATCATCACTCACGTTTGTGTTCCTAAAAACCATGAGAAAGTACGTGCAAATAAAAGATGTCCACGCTCCAAGCTAACAAAAGAGCACACGTCACAAGTTACACACACAAGAAAAAAAGAGCCCAGGCCACAGTTCCTTCCAAAACAAGACACGAGGTCCATGCACGCTTTTCAGATGATGAAAAAACCTACAAGTATGGAGTCCTCAAGCCTGGTAATTAAAAGGGAAGCTGATGCCTAATTGAAAATGAAGCTTCAATCTCTACGTCCAAAAGGCAGACCCAGCCAAAATAAAATAAATCATACAGAAATTTACAAAAAATCTCCCGCTAATGGCTGCCAAATATCACCACTGCTCGGGTCATTAATTTAATATATGTAATCACTAGTTGTAAAAATATGCATACATTATCATGCATGCAAAAGGATCTATGAACTTACCATAAGAAATATAATTGAAGAAATATCATTGTTTCTGGGCGAAGGGTTCGCAAGCCAGACCGTTGAGTATTTCAAATAGGAATATTTCAGAACTAACATTAAATTTAAATATACCACACTCCAAGTATTACAAGATATTGTACTGTTTAATTTGATTATGATGGACATATAAGAATACCATTATTTTTTATCCTAAAAAATACTCAATTTCTAATCATTTTCTTTATGCAAACAAAAATTATATACACTATATATGTAAAAAAAATAGCCCATATGGCTCATGCCTCTCATTTCAATATTGTTGACCAGTGGTTATTGTAGTGTATCTTTCTCTGAAATTTTACCTAGATGTCTTATATATTCTACAACAATATGGATCAAAATTATATGTAGGAGAACTGCTATACGCATGACAACAGTCCAACGATCCACCCACGACAGTGAAAAACCAGTCGCACACACATGCAAGTTAAAGGCAACAACGTTTGATTACATTGTCGTGCGGAAATCAGCTATCAATTGTCCCGTGTGGAGCAGTTTTGCATATGTATTATTTTGTAACTAGGAAGGTGACGTAACATTCATGGAGAAATGTATCTTTCAACTACGATAGGAAGATTTCATTCAGACCAATGATGGCAGTTTGCGCAACATAGATGGGAAAATGGATGCAGTCCATCCAACAATGAAGCTCATAATACACATGCTTATTGTTGTTTTATCATTGTTTGAGAAACTTAGAATCTGTCGAGTTTTATGATATCTGAAATTTACATCATAGGTTTTACATGTTAATAGAATTTTGTTAATAATTATGCATCCTTATAATAGCTAGGCCGTGCAGGTGCATGGGAACTGCGGGGCTGCATGCCGTTATGCCGTGATGGAATTAGCCGCCATGCCATTTCTTTTTGATTATTTTATAGATTAATTTGCTGGTGATCGCCACAAAAGGATCATTTGGTTGACAACATGTAGTAAGTTGGTGATTGATTAAAGTGTTTTCGCTGTGTGACATTGTATAGCATTATTGTATGATACAACAAATAGATGCAAGAGAGAGCTTAGAGCATCTTGATTGAAAACAGGTGAATAGTAGAAACAATGTAAAATTAGATTGACATACCACTACGTACATCGAATAAACGAAGTTCTAGAACATGGTGACATGGTATTTTCGAAATTTCCTAACAATCATTCATGCACAAATTATAGTGATTCAAAATACTTTTCATTTAGGTCAAATTTTACTTAAGATAATATTTTGACTTACTATGAAACTAGATTTTATTCGAAGTATATAGTAATTCAACAACTATGAAATCATAATTTTATTCCTGAGATACGTAAAAATAAAGTATGTATGATGCCCTCGCAAATGCGAGGGTCACATATATATTTAGTGTGACAAATATATGTGCATTATATTAAAAAAAACATTATTAGTGCGTGAAAGATCAAGCCCTCGCGTTTGCGAGGGCCACCTTGCTAGTTGTATACTAAAAGGAAAATACGGGTCAAAAATAGAGAAATAGTTAGAAATTCCCAAGTGGCACAGTATTATCAAGTAGAGCAGTAGTTTCATCAAAAGCATCATGCATAGCAGAAGTGGCATCATCAATAACATGCGACATATCGGAATCAATAGCAGATGTAGGTGTCGCAAGTTTACTCAAAACAGAAGGAGAATCAAGTGCAGAGCTAGATGGCAGTTCCTTACCTCCCCTCGTAGTTGAGGGAAAAATCTTGGTTCTTTGATCTTTCAAATTCCTCATAGTGATCAACAGATATAAATCCTGAGTGACTCAGAGAATAGAGCTATGCTCCCCGACAACGGCGCCAGAAAAAGGTCTTGATAACCCACAAGTATAGGAGATCGCAACAGTTTTCGAGGGTAGAGTATTCAACCCAAATTTATTGATTCGACACAAGGGGAGCCAAAGAATATTCTCAAGTATTAGCAGCTGAGTTGTCAATTCAACCACACCTGAAAGACTTAATATCTGCAGCAAAATATTTAGTAGCAAAGTGAAGGAAATATGCCCTAGAGGTAATAATAAAGTTATTATTTATATTTCCTTATATCATGATAAATGTTTATTATTCATGCTAGAATTGTATTAACCGGAAACTTGATACATGTGTGAATACATAGACAAAACAACGAGTCCCTAGTAAGCCTCTACTAGACTAGCTCGTTGATCAAAGATGGTTAAGTTTCCTAACCATAAACATGTGTTGTCATTTGATGAACAGGATCACATCATTAGGAGAATGATGTGATGGACAAGACCCATCCGTTAGCTTAGCATAATGATCGTTAAGTTTTATTGCTATTGCTTTCTTCATGACTTATACATATTCCTTTGACTATGAGATTATGCAACTCCCGAATACCGGAGGAACACCTTGTGTGCTATCAAGTGTCACAACGTAACTGGGTGATTATAAAGATGCTCTACAGGTGTCTCCGAAGGTGTTTGTTGGGTTGGCATAAATCGAGATTAGGATTTGTCACTCCGAGTATCGGAGAGGTATCTCTGGGCCCTCTCGGTAATGCACATCATGATATGCCTTGCAAGCAATACCACTAATGAGTTAGTTATGGGATGATGCATTAGGGAATGAGTAAAGAGACTTTCCGGTAATGAGATTGAACTAGGTATGGAGATACAGACGATCGAATCTCGGGCAAGTAACATACCGATGACAAAGGGAATGACGTATGTTGTCATTACGGTTTGACCGATAAAGATCTTCGTAGAATATGTAGGAACCAATATGAGCATCCAGGTTCCGTTGTTGGTTATTGATCAGAGATATGTCTCGGTCATGTCTACATAGTTCTCGAACCCGTAGGGTCCGCACGCTTAACGTTCGATGATGATTTGTATTATGAGTTATGTGTTTTGGTGACCGAAAATTGTTCGGAGTGCCGGATGAGATCACGAACATAACGAGGAGTATCGCAATGGTCGAGAGGTAAAGATTGATATATTGGATGATAGTATTCGGACATCGGAATGGTTCCGGAGTGTTTCGGGTATTTTTCGGAGTACAGGGAGGTTACCGGAACCCCCCGGGGGAAGTAATGGGCCTCATGGGCCATAGGGGAGAGGCAAGGCAGGCCACAAGGAGGTGGCACGCGCCACCCCATGGGGAGTCCGAATTGGACTAGGGGAGGGGGCGCAGCCCCCCTTTCCTTCTCCCTCTCCATCTCCTTCCCCCTTTCCCCCTCCATGAGAAGGAATAAGAGGGGGGGCCGAATCGTACTAGGACTAGGGGTCCTAGTAGGACTCCCCTCTCTTGGCACGCCCCTATGGCTGCCTCCCTCCCTCTCGTTCATTTATATACGTGGGCAGGGGACCCCTTGAAGTACACCAATTGTTCCAAGCCGTGTGCGGCGTCTCCCTCTACGGTTTACTCCTCCAGTCATATTGTCGTAGTGCTTAGGCGAAGCCCTGCGCGGATCACTTCACCATTTCCGTCACCACGCCGTCGTGCTGACGGAACTCTCCCTCGACACTTTGCTGGATCAAGAGTTCGAAGGACGTCATCTAGCTGAACATGTGCAGAACTCGGAGGTGTCGTACGTTCAGTGCTTGATCGGTTGGATCACGAAGACGTTCGACTACATCAACCGCGTTAAGCTAATGCTTCCGCTTTCGGTCTACGAGGGTACGTGGACACACTCTCCCCCTCTCGTTGCTATGCATCTCCTAGATAGATCTTGCGTGAGCATAGATTTTTTTTGAAATTGCATGCTACGTTCCCCAACAGTGGCATCCAAGCCAGGTCTATGCGTAGATGATATGCACGAGTAGAACACAAAGAGTTGTGGACGATGATAGTCATACTGCTTACCACCAACGTCTTATTTTGATTCGGCGGTATTGTTGGATGAAGCGGCCCAGACCAACCTTACATGACCGCGTTCATGAGACCAGTTCCACCGATAGACATTCAACTTGTTGCATAAAGGTGGCTGGCGGGTGTCTGTTTCTCCAACTTTAGTTGAATCAAATTTGACTACGGCCGGTCCTTGTTGAAGGTTAAAACAACAAACTTGATGAAACATCGTTGTGGTTTTGATGCGTAGGTAAGAACGGTTCTTACTATAAGCCCGTAGCAGCCACGTAAAACATGCAACAACAAAGTAGAGGACGTCTAACTTGTTTTTGCATGGCATGTTGTGATGTGATATGGTCAAGACATGATGTGATACACGTTATTGTATGAGATGATCATGTTTTGTAATAGTTATCGGCAACTGGAAGAAGCCTTATGGTTGTCACTTTATTGTATGAAATGCAATCACCATGTAATTGCTTTACTTTATCACTATGCGTTAGCGATAGTTGTAGAAGGAATAGTTGGCGAGACGACAACGACGCTACGATGGAGATCAAGGTGTCAGGCCGGTGACGATGGGAATCATGACGGTGCTTTGGGGATGGAGATCAAAGGCACAAGATGATGATGGCCATATCATGTCACATATTTTGATTGCATCTGATGTTTATCTTTTATGCATCTTATTTTGCTTAGTGCGGCGGTGGCCTTCACCTCCATGTCCGGCTAGATGTGGGTTTTGGTGTGCAACACTGCTTGGTGATGGCTGGTGGTGGCGGCCGTGGATCTAGCGCCCGTCCAATCGGAGGTGCGTGGAATGGCCGATGAGGGGCGGCTAGTGAATCCAGTCAGTTGCAGGGTCGGGATGTCGCGATTGTAGGTGAAAATCGTACGCGCCGACCTTGGTCATGGTGGAAGATGGCTGCATATTGGGTGTCGTCAATTGCAATCATTGTCACCTCAGTCCGGTTGCTCCAGGGAAAACCCTAGAAACGAGACTTCCGGATCGGACGATGACAAGGCCTTCAGGGCTGCTCTCCCTCTTTGGGGCATCGTCTCGGAGCAGAAGTTCGCTGGAGGGGACAAGAGGAGGAGTAGTGTTGCATATATCGCATCGACGACGATGGGTCTCAGTAACATGGCATATTGGAGCCTTGGCGATGGACACGTGTTGATGGACGCGCACATGTGGTGGTATTGTTTGGCATCATGGTGCCATCGACGACAATATGGCCTGGCAAGGTGAATGCGTTGACCACGCCTGATGGTGGGATGGTTGCTGATGCCGACGGCTGATTCTAGAGTGTATGCATGTGGTGCCTGCTGAGGGTCTGCTAGAACGGTTGGTGCTCTCAGCTTGCCGGCGGGCGGCATGGTGAGGCCACCAATTAGATGTCGTGTGATGATGCGAGGTCAATCCAGTGACTGTGGTTGCCAGGAAGGTGACTTTGGGTTGATCCATGTACTTGTTTTCTCGGGTTCTGTTGAATAATATAATGAAAATGATTGTACGCATCGCTTGATGCAGAGATGGGGGTAATTCTCCTTTTCGAAAAAAGCATGCACTGTATCTGAAATAAAATGGCCAAATTGATGCATTATGTTGATTTTACTATTGGGAAAAATCTTAAATTATGTGAAACAAATAATGTCAAGGAAATAGATAAATATATCTGCAGAGCTAGGCGCCTAGATGTTCACCCCAGTCTGAATAAATTTGGGATCTTGGGTGCCATCAAAATTTAATTATTTGGCATGGCTAGTACCGTGCGACCATTGTTAGAATGCTGATCGTTTGATGCTCTGCATGTATATTTTATCATGTGAAATCATCAAACACCTTCTCATCCAGTGACTTAGACCTAAACCTTAGTCGTGGTGTTAACCATTAGGACAATTGGACTGAAGATGAACACGCGCATATTCCCCCATCAGGACTGCCCTACTGCGACAATTCTTCAAGAGCTTTCGGCTCAATGTGATGCATGGTTAGCTCCTAGGACTCATGCCCACAGGTGATGTTGAGGTGGCGTGATAGTGAGTAATTCCAATTTTGTTGGGGGCTGATGTTGTGGACTTAAATGATGTGCCTTCTCTTTGAACTTTAACTCACTTTCTTCTAAATGCAATAGAATAATGTGAATAAGGTGGTGTCATTAACTTTAACTTCAACTTAACATAATATTTAACTACAGGGGAGTGTTGCCTGTTTTCATTCCTGTTGTTTGGCTTGTTCCACCTAGAACACATATCTTTCTTTTGCTGGTTTCCTATAACAAGATCATGACCATGGATAACTTGAAAAAAGGAACAAGATCTTGCTCGGTCTTTTCTCTCTATATGTTAAGAGCTAGTGTACCTGTTAGTGTAAATAGACTGATATGTGTTTCAGCGTCAGTCGTTTTTCAAGAGCATGAGCAAAGACTATTTAATTACAAAAACAGATTCTGCTTGGTTCAGTCTTTGCTCTATCTGTTAGGAGTTAGTTTGCCTTTTACTTTAAATAGACTGCACCTTTTCATATTTTGGGTGTGTGTTGGCCCCAAGTTTGTAATGTTTTAGTTTGAACCATGTACTAGACCAGCTTTATGAGACTACTTTCTTTGTAATGGCTTCCCCCCGATGATCTAAAAATGTGAATAAGGATATCCATTCGGACTAAATTCTTGCACCGCTCCTTCTGCAAATACTCTTGCCAGAAGTAGGGTTATTTTATTTGGGAAAGTAGTGGGAACTGGGAAGTGTTGCTTTAGCCTTTGGAACATGCTGAGCAAATGGAGCTAGCAGATGAGAGTGCAAACTCTGTAAGTTTATTTAACTCCTATTCTACAAGTCGCTGCAGGTCAAATTAATGCATTTCAGTACCACCGTCATTCTGGGCAACTGCCGGAAGCATCGCTGTGAGAAATGCGTGCTTGAATTAAACCAGCATCTGTACTTTCTACGTTTCATCGTGCCCGTGTGTGCTAAGCTACCAATCGACCAGGGAGTCGAGCCAGCTTTTCGATATGCACTTTATCGATAAGTTACTCCGACAGGTCAAGCCTGATCCCTGAACGTTTCTGCTGGTGTTTGGCAGCAACACGGCAGATCGCCCTCGACGATTCCATTTAAATGAAATCGGAACTCTCGAGGCTATTCGAGTTGCCACCATAGAAGGGCTCATGGAATCAAGTGCCGGGACGTTCTTGACGAAACGAACACCATGATTTTCCAAGCTTGAGCTACAACAGGCACCGTCAAAGAAGTTCCCAATACCTTCCATTTCTAGGGATGGCAATGGGTAGGGCATGGGTGGGTACGATCTTTTTTGCCAAAACCCATACCTGAATCTTTTTTCTGTACCCACCCATTTTAGTATCCATGGGCA
This sequence comes from Thinopyrum elongatum, assembly GCA_011799875.1. Classification (NCBI taxonomy): domain Eukaryota; kingdom Viridiplantae; phylum Streptophyta; class Magnoliopsida; order Poales; family Poaceae; genus Thinopyrum; species Thinopyrum elongatum. The sequence goes on from CM022303.1 coordinate 79,225,371, forward strand.
CAAATTGGTACCCATGCCCATACGCATCGGGTATCTTATACCCAATGGGTATTCGGTGGGTACAATATATAACATTGCCATGATAAAGGTAAGATAATAAAAGGTCTAAAACTAAAGTTTGGTACACGGCCATCACAATCTAGTAGTTTTTATCAGAACCAAACGTATAAGTACAGTGTTTGGCATTCTCTATTAGGGTGGTAAACTCTAGAATAATAGCATGTGAGGAGGAGAGGATATATATGAGAACTATTGATACGGAGATATTTCATTATGAGGTACCTCAAGGTAATGTAGGTGAGAGTCACTCTATCTCAAACAAAATATGGCCCAATTTCAAATATTTATTCATTGCAGAATGTACCAAAATAATTATCAATTGGTCAAAGGATTTCAGGTATTCCATAATATACATACAAATACAAAGAAAAATATTTATTTTCAGTGACATTTAAAATATTCAGGTCACCCAATTGTAGAAGCGTTTACCACAGATGGGTCCAAAAGGCCTCCCAGTGAGCAGGCAGCCCGTCACTCGTCACTGGCAACTCCGTACCACTGACGGGCACATATACTTAGCATGTCGTATTTGTTCCAAGATTTATTCCTAAACAAAGTATTTCGGCACATTTATAGAAATCACCTTGGCACATTACTAAAACCACCTTAACACATTTACAAAAACCACCTCGGCACATATCACACATGTACGGTTACATACATCCCACATTCATTGTTCTACATGCATCGCATATACAAACACATATAAGAAGATTCATCAGAGACGACGTTCATAAGTTTCTTCTAACGAAATTTTAAGCACAACATTAACATGTGCGGCTGATTTGACCAATTTTTTTTATCAAATTGCCAACACAATAGCACTGTCGAGTTGAATCAGGCATGGCTTAGCACGATTTCAGCACAAAGCCCTGTCCTAATTGCATATAATGTGACCATAGAAGACTAAGCTATTATCGGTCTTTTCCTTCCCAAATTAATTAAAAGAGACAATTTTGTGTGACCACAGTTGCAGGCATGTCCTCAGACCGCAGCTGACGAAGAGCTTTACACTGACCTTTCCATTTTCCAACCCAACCCCAGTGAGTCATTGAGGATTTTGATGCGGATACAAGTTTAATATGAGAAACTGGACATGTTTTTCACGGCGTTTTTCCGGCTATACTGGGGAATATTTGAATGTGTTGCAATAGTTTGGCCTGCATGTGCACTTTTCACAAATGTACGAGTGGCTGATAAATGCAAAGACGGAGCACTATTGAAGGCAGAGCAATCTCTAGTGCCAGCCGCTGCTGGTCAAATTAAATGTGTTTGAGTACCAGTGCTTTCAACTTGGCACCTGCCTGAAGCTTGCGATCGGCAAGCATGCCTGGCTCCGGGACATGCATGTACCCCTCGATCGCCGGTGACGACTACCGTCAGGCAGAAAGGGAGCCCTCGAGGCTATTTTAGGTGACACAATACAACAATATGGGAGACTAGTGGCGGAGGCGTGCTTGATGAAACCAAGACCATGCATCTTGTAGCTTTAGTGTGAGTAGATGTTGTCCAACAAGTTCCCAGTGCCTTCCATTTCTATTAGTAGCTTATCTAACCACGTGTATAAGTACAAATGCCTGGCTTTCTCTGTTAGGTTGGTAAGAGGGAACACTAGGTTAGTGGCATGTGAGAAGGGGGGAAGATATATATGAGAACTATTGATACCGAAACCTCTCATATGAGGTAGCACAGTAATGTAGGTGAGCAGGCACTCTATCTCAAACGAAATATGACCGAGTTCTGAAATTTTATTCACTGCAGAAGGTACAAATATAATTATCTGTTGTTCAAAGTATTCAACTTATTGCAGCCATTATATATAACAATACAAATCAATTTATTTATTTTCAGCGACATTTAAAACATTTAGGTCACCCTTTTGCAGAAGTAGTTACCAACAATGGGTCCAAGTGGCCTCCCAGTGCAGCCTGTCAATCGCCAATGGCAACACTGTACTGACAGGCACATTATTTACATGTCAATGAGGGGCATATATACTCAGCTTGTGACTGATATTTTTTCCATAATCTTCTATCTATCTATCTATCTATCTATCTATCTATTATCTACTAAAAGCAAAATACAAAGAGATTTGCTAGAAATTCTCACAATAATCAGAAACATCGGGCCCTTAATTTGGTGGACCTCATTATAATATGAAAGCACAGCCGTTAGATTTATGTAGCGTACATTTTTTTCTCTCTAACGTACCTAATATGCTGGGTCTTAAAAAGTGTCCGTAGAAAAGAGTCATCCTGCCATTAGAAAAAGGAGACATCATCACTCACGTTTGTGTTCCTAAAAACCATGAGAAAGTACGTGCAAATAAAAGATGTCCACGCTCCAAGCTAACAAAAGAGCACACGTCACAAGTTACACACACAAGAAAAAAAGAGCCCAGGCCACAGTTCCTTCCAAAACAAGACACGAGGTCCATGCACGCTTTTCAGATGATGAAAAAACCTACAAGTATGGAGTCCTCAAGCCTGGTAATTAAAAGGGAAGCTGATGCCTAATTGAAAATGAAGCTTCAATCTCTACGTCCAAAAGGCAGACCCAGCCAAAATAAAATAAATCATACAGAAATTTACAAAAAATCTCCCGCTAATGGCTGCCAAATATCACCACTGCTCGGGTCATTAATTTAATATATGTAATCACTAGTTGTAAAAATATGCATACATTATCATGCATGCAAAAGGATCTATGAACTTACCATAAGAAATATAATTGAAGAAATATCATTGTTTCTGGGCGAAGGGTTCGCAAGCCAGACCGTTGAGTATTTCAAATAGGAATATTTCAGAACTAACATTAAATTTAAATATACCACACTCCAAGTATTACAAGATATTGTACTGTTTAATTTGATTATGATGGACATATAAGAATACCATTATTTTTTATCCTAAAAAATACTCAATTTCTAATCATTTTCTTTATGCAAACAAAAATTATATACACTATATATGTAAAAAAAATAGCCCATATGGCTCATGCCTCTCATTTCAATATTGTTGACCAGTGGTTATTGTAGTGTATCTTTCTCTGAAATTTTACCTAGATGTCTTATATATTCTACAACAATATGGATCAAAATTATATGTAGGAGAACTGCTATACGCATGACAACAGTCCAACGATCCACCCACGACAGTGAAAAACCAGTCGCACACACATGCAAGTTAAAGGCAACAACGTTTGATTACATTGTCGTGCGGAAATCAGCTATCAATTGTCCCGTGTGGAGCAGTTTTGCATATGTATTATTTTGTAACTAGGAAGGTGACGTAACATTCATGGAGAAATGTATCTTTCAACTACGATAGGAAGATTTCATTCAGACCAATGATGGCAGTTTGCGCAACATAGATGGGAAAATGGATGCAGTCCATCCAACAATGAAGCTCATAATACACATGCTTATTGTTGTTTTATCATTGTTTGAGAAACTTAGAATCTGTCGAGTTTTATGATATCTGAAATTTACATCATAGGTTTTACATGTTAATAGAATTTTGTTAATAATTATGCATCCTTATAATAGCTAGGCCGTGCAGGTGCATGGGAACTGCGGGGCTGCATGCCGTTATGCCGTGATGGAATTAGCCGCCATGCCATTTCTTTTTGATTATTTTATAGATTAATTTGCTGGTGATCGCCACAAAAGGATCATTTGGTTGACAACATGTAGTAAGTTGGTGATTGATTAAAGTGTTTTCGCTGTGTGACATTGTATAGCATTATTGTATGATACAACAAATAGATGCAAGAGAGAGCTTAGAGCATCTTGATTGAAAACAGGTGAATAGTAGAAACAATGTAAAATTAGATTGACATACCACTACGTACATCGAATAAACGAAGTTCTAGAACATGGTGACATGGTATTTTCGAAATTTCCTAACAATCATTCATGCACAAATTATAGTGATTCAAAATACTTTTCATTTAGGTCAAATTTTACTTAAGATAATATTTTGACTTACTATGAAACTAGATTTTATTCGAAGTATATAGTAATTCAACAACTATGAAATCATAATTTTATTCCTGAGATACGTAAAAATAAAGTATGTATGATGCCCTCGCAAATGCGAGGGTCACATATATATTTAGTGTGACAAATATATGTGCATTATATTAAAAAAAACATTATTAGTGCGTGAAAGATCAAGCCCTCGCGTTTGCGAGGGCCACCTTGCTAGTTGTATACTAAAAGGAAAATACGGGTCAAAAATAGAGAAATAGTTAGAAATTCCCAAGTGGCACAGTATTATCAAGTAGAGCAGTAGTTTCATCAAAAGCATCATGCATAGCAGAAGTGGCATCATCAATAACATGCGACATATCGGAATCAATAGCAGATGTAGGTGTCGCAAGTTTACTCAAAACAGAAGGAGAATCAAGTGCAGAGCTAGATGGCAGTTCCTTACCTCCCCTCGTAGTTGAGGGAAAAATCTTGGTTCTTTGATCTTTCAAATTCCTCATAGTGATCAACAGATATAAATCCTGAGTGACTCAGAGAATAGAGCTATGCTCCCCGACAACGGCGCCAGAAAAAGGTCTTGATAACCCACAAGTATAGGAGATCGCAACAGTTTTCGAGGGTAGAGTATTCAACCCAAATTTATTGATTCGACACAAGGGGAGCCAAAGAATATTCTCAAGTATTAGCAGCTGAGTTGTCAATTCAACCACACCTGAAAGACTTAATATCTGCAGCAAAATATTTAGTAGCAAAGTGAAGGAAATATGCCCTAGAGGTAATAATAAAGTTATTATTTATATTTCCTTATATCATGATAAATGTTTATTATTCATGCTAGAATTGTATTAACCGGAAACTTGATACATGTGTGAATACATAGACAAAACAACGAGTCCCTAGTAAGCCTCTACTAGACTAGCTCGTTGATCAAAGATGGTTAAGTTTCCTAACCATAAACATGTGTTGTCATTTGATGAACAGGATCACATCATTAGGAGAATGATGTGATGGACAAGACCCATCCGTTAGCTTAGCATAATGATCGTTAAGTTTTATTGCTATTGCTTTCTTCATGACTTATACATATTCCTTTGACTATGAGATTATGCAACTCCCGAATACCGGAGGAACACCTTGTGTGCTATCAAGTGTCACAACGTAACTGGGTGATTATAAAGATGCTCTACAGGTGTCTCCGAAGGTGTTTGTTGGGTTGGCATAAATCGAGATTAGGATTTGTCACTCCGAGTATCGGAGAGGTATCTCTGGGCCCTCTCGGTAATGCACATCATGATATGCCTTGCAAGCAATACCACTAATGAGTTAGTTATGGGATGATGCATTAGGGAATGAGTAAAGAGACTTTCCGGTAATGAGATTGAACTAGGTATGGAGATACAGACGATCGAATCTCGGGCAAGTAACATACCGATGACAAAGGGAATGACGTATGTTGTCATTACGGTTTGACCGATAAAGATCTTCGTAGAATATGTAGGAACCAATATGAGCATCCAGGTTCCGTTGTTGGTTATTGATCAGAGATATGTCTCGGTCATGTCTACATAGTTCTCGAACCCGTAGGGTCCGCACGCTTAACGTTCGATGATGATTTGTATTATGAGTTATGTGTTTTGGTGACCGAAAATTGTTCGGAGTGCCGGATGAGATCACGAACATAACGAGGAGTATCGCAATGGTCGAGAGGTAAAGATTGATATATTGGATGATAGTATTCGGACATCGGAATGGTTCCGGAGTGTTTCGGGTATTTTTCGGAGTACAGGGAGGTTACCGGAACCCCCCGGGGGAAGTAATGGGCCTCATGGGCCATAGGGGAGAGGCAAGGCAGGCCACAAGGAGGTGGCACGCGCCACCCCATGGGGAGTCCGAATTGGACTAGGGGAGGGGGCGCAGCCCCCCTTTCCTTCTCCCTCTCCATCTCCTTCCCCCTTTCCCCCTCCATGAGAAGGAATAAGAGGGGGGGCCGAATCGTACTAGGACTAGGGGTCCTAGTAGGACTCCCCTCTCTTGGCACGCCCCTATGGCTGCCTCCCTCCCTCTCGTTCATTTATATACGTGGGCAGGGGACCCCTTGAAGTACACCAATTGTTCCAAGCCGTGTGCGGCGTCTCCCTCTACGGTTTACTCCTCCAGTCATATTGTCGTAGTGCTTAGGCGAAGCCCTGCGCGGATCACTTCACCATTTCCGTCACCACGCCGTCGTGCTGACGGAACTCTCCCTCAACACTTTGCTGGATCAAGAGTTCGAGGGACGTCATCTAGCTGAACATGTGCAGAACTCGGAGGTGTCGTACGTTCAGTGCTTGATCGGTTGGATCACGAAGACGTTCGACTACATCAACCGCGTTAAGCTAATGCTTCCGCTTTCGGTCTACGAGGGTACGTGGACACACTCTCCCCTTCTCGTTGCTATGCATCTCCTAGATAGATCTTGCGTGAGCATAGAATTTTTTTGAAATTGCATGCTACGTTCCCCAACAGTGGCATCCAAGCCAGGTCTATGCGTAGATGATATGCACGAGTAGAACACAAAGAGTTGTGGACGATGATAGTCATACTGCTTACCACCAACGTCTTATTTTGATTCGGCGGTATTGTTGGATGAAGCGGCCCAGACCAACCTTACATGACCGCGTTCATGAGACCAGTTCCACCGATAGACATTCAACTTGTTGCATAAAGGTGGCTGGCGGCTGTCTGTTTCTCCAACTTTAGTTGAATCAAATTTGACTACGGCCGGTCCTTGTTGAAGGTTAAAACAACAAACTTGATGAAACATCGTTGTGGTTTTGATGCGTAGGTAAGAACGGTTCTTACTATAAGCCCGTAGCAGCCACGTAAAACATGCAACAACAAAGTAGAGGACGTCTAACTTGTTTTTGCATGGCATGTTGTGATGTGATATGGTCAAGACATGATGTGATACACATTATTGTATGAGATGATCATGTTTTGTAATAGTTATCGGCAACTGGAAGAAGCCTTATGGTTGTCACTTTATTGTATGAAATGCAATCACCATGTAATTGCTTTACTTTATCACTATGCGTTAGCGATAGTTGTAGAAGGAATAGTTGGCGAGACGACAACGACGCTACGATGGAGATCAAGGTGTCAGGCCGGTGACGATGGGAATCATGACGGTGCTTTGGGGATGGAGATCAAAGGCACAAGATGATGATGGCCATATCATGTCACATATTTTGATTGCATCTGATGTTTATCTTTTATGCATCTTATTTTGCTTAGTGCGGCGGTAGCATTATAAGATGATTCCTCACTAAAATTTCAATGTATAAGTTTTCTCCCTGAGTATGCACCATTGCGACAGTTCGTCGCGCCGAGACACCACGTGATGATCGGGTGTGATAAGCTCTACGTTCACATACAATGGGTGCAAGACAGTTTTGCACATGCGGAACACTCGGGTTAAACTTGACGAGCCTAGCATGTACAGACATGGCCTCGGAACACTGGAGACCGAAAGGTCGAACATGAATCATATAGTAGATATGATCAATATAGAGATATTCACCATTGAAGACTACTCCATCTCACGTGATGAACGGACATGGTTTAGTTGATATGGATCACGTGATCATTTAGATGACTCGAGGGATGTCTATCTAAGTGGGAGTTCTTAAGTAATATGATTAATTGAACTTAATTTATCATGAACTTAGTCCTGATAGTATTTGCATATCTATGTTATAGATCAATAGCTCGCGTATAGCACCCCTATTTTATTTTGATATGTTCCTAGTGAAAACTAAGTTGAAAGATGATAGTAGCAATGATGCGGACTTGATCCGTGATCTGAGGATTATCCTCACTGCTGCACAGAAGAATTATGTCCTTGATGCACCGCTATGTGCCAGACCTATTGCAGGAGCAGATGCAGACATTATGAACGTTTTGCAAAGCTAGATATGATGACTACTTGATAGTTTAGTGCACCGTGCTTTGCGGCTTAGAACCTGGACTTCAAAAACATTTTGAAACGCCACGGAGCATATGAGATGTTCCAACAGCTGAAATTGGTATTTCAGACTCATGCCCGTGTTAAGAGGTATGAGACCTCTGACAAGTACTTTGCCTACAAGATGGAGGAGAATAGCTCAGCTAGTAAGCATGTGCTCAGAACGTCTGGGTACTACAATCGTTTGAATCAAGTGGGAGTTAATCTTCCAGATAAGACAGTGATTGACAGAGTTCTCTAATCACTATCACCAAGTTACTAGAACTTCGTGATGAACTATAATATGCAAGGGATGACGAAAATGATTCTCGAGCTCTTCACGATACTGAAATCGGCGAAGGTAGAAATCAAGAAAAAGCATCAAGTGTTGATGGTTGACAAAACCACTAGTTTCAAGAAAAAGGGCGAGGGAAAGAAAGGGAACTTTGAGAAGAATGACAAGCAAGTTGTCACTCCCATGAAGAAGCCCTAAGCTGGACCCAAGCCTGAAACTGAGTGCTTATACTGCAAAGGAAATGGTTACTGGAAGCGGAACTGCCCCAAATACTTGGCGGATAAGAAGGATGGCAAAGTCAACAAAGGTATATTTGATAAACATTTTAGTGATGTGTACTTTACTAGTGTTCATAGTAACCCCTAGGTATTTGATACCGGTTCAGTTGCTAAGATTAGTAACTCAAACCAGGAGTTACAAAATGAACAGAGACTAGTTGAGGAAGAAGTGACGATGTGTGTCGGAAGTGATTCCAAGGTTGATAAGATCACTATCGCACACTCCCTCTACCTTCGGGATTAGTGTGGACCTAAATAAATAAATGTTATTTGGTGTTTGCGTTGAGCATGAATATGATTGGATCATGTTTATTGCGATACGGTTATTCATTTAAGTCAGATAATAATTGTTGTTCTGTTTACATGAATAAAACCTTCTATGGTCATACACTCAATGTAAATGGTTTATTGAATCTCGATCGTAGTGATACACATATTCATAATATTGATGCCCAAAGATGCAAAGTTAATAATGATAGTGCAACATATTTGTGGCACTGCCGTTTAGGTCATAGTGGTGTAAAGCGCATGAAGAAACTCCATGCAGATGGGCTTTTGGAATCACTTGATTATGAATCATTTGATACTTGCGAACCATGCCTCATAGGCAAGACGACTAAAACTCCGTTCTCCGGAACAATGGAGTGAGCTAATGACTTATTGGAAATAATACATACCGATGTATGCGGTCCGATGAGTGTTGAGGCTCGCGGCAGGTATCATTATTTTCTAACCTTCACAGATGATTTGAGCAGATATGGGTATATCTACTTGATGAAACACAAGTCTGAAACATTTGAAAAGTTTAAAGAATTTCAGAGTGAAGTGGAGAATCATCGTAACAAGAAAATAAAGTTTCTATGATCTGATCGCGGAGGTGAGTATTTGAGTTACGAGTTTGTCCTTCATTTAAAACAATGTGGAATAGTTTCACAACTCAGGCCACCTGGAACACCACAGCGTAATGGTGTGTCCAAACGTCGTAACCGTACTTTATTAGATATGGTGCGATCTATGATGTCTCTTCCGATTTACCACTATCGTTTTGGGGTTATGCATTAGAGACAGCTGCATTCACGTTAAATAGGGCACCATCTAAATCCGTTGAGACGACACCGTATGAACTGTGGTTTGGCAAGAAACCTAAGATGTCGTTTCTTAAAGTTTGAGGTTGCGATGCTTATGTGAAAAAGCTTCAGCCTGATAAGTTCGAACCCAAATTGGGGAAGTGCGTCTTCATAGGATACCCAAAAGAAACTGTTGGGTACACCTTCTATCACAGATCCGAAGGCAAGCTCTTTGTTGCTAAGAATGGATCCTTTCTAGAGAAGGAGTTTCATCTCGAAAGAAGTGAGTGGGAGGAAAGTAGAACTTGATGAGGTAATTGTACCTTCTCTCAATTTGGAAAGTAGCTCATCAGAGAAATCTGTTCCCGTGATGCCTACACCAACTAGAGAGGAAGCTAATGATAATGATCATGAAACTTCAGATCAAGTTACTACAGAACCTCGTAGGTCAACCAGAGCACGTTCTTCACCAGAGTGGTACAGTAATCCTATTCTGGAGGTCATGTTACTAGACCATGACGAACCTACGAACTATGAGGAAGCGATGATGAGCCCAGATTCTGCGAAATGGCTTGAAGCCATGAAATCTGAGATGGGATCCATGTATGAAAACAAAGTATGGACTTTGGTTAACTTGCCCGATGATCGACAAGCCATAGAGAATAAATGGATCTTCAAGAGGAAGACTGACGCAGATGGTAATGTTACTGTCTACAAAGCTTGACTTGTTGCGAAAGGTTTTCGACAAGTTCAAGGTGTTGACTACAATGAGATTTTCTCACTCGTATCGATGCTTAAAGTTTGTCCGAATCATGTTAGAAAATGCCGAAATTTATAAAATCTGGCAAATGGATGTCAAAACTGCATTCCTTAATGGTTTTATTAAAGAAGAGTTGTATATGATGCAACCAGAAGGTTTTGTCGAACCTAAAGGTGCTAACAAAGTGTGCAACCTCCAGCGATCCATCTATGGATTGGTGCAAGCATCTCGGAGTTGGAATATATGCTTTGATGTGTTGATCAAAGCATATAGTTTTATAAAGACTTGCGGTGAAGCCTGTATTTACAAGAAAGTGAGTGGGAGCACTACAGCCTTTCTGATAAGTATATGTGAATGACATATTGTTGATCGGAAATGATGTAGAATTTTCTGGAAAGCATGAAGGAGTGTTTGAAAGGAGTTTTTCAAAGAAAGACCTCGGTGAAGCTGCTTATATATTGAGCATCAAGATCTATAGAGATAGATCAAGACGCTTGATAGGACTTTCACAAAGCACATACCTTGACAAGATTTTGAAGGAGCTCAAAATGGATCAGTCAAAGAAATGGTTCTTACCTGTGTTACAAGGTGTGAAGTTGAGTAAGACTCAAAACCCGACCACGACAGAATATAGAGAGAGAATGAAAGTCATTCCATATGCCTTAGTCATAGGTTCTATAAAGTATGCCATGCTGTGTACCAAACCTATTGTGTACCTTGCCATAAGTCTGGCAGGGAGGTACCAATAGGGATCCAGGAGTAGATCACTGGACAGCGGTCAAAATTATCCTTAGGTACCTAAAGAGGGCTAAGGAAATGTTTCTCGGTTATGGAGGTGACAAATAGTTCGTCGTAAAGGGTTACGTCGATGCATACTTTGACACTGATCCGGATGACTCTGAATCTCAATCTGGATACATATTGAAAGTGGGAGCAATTAGCTAGAGTAGCTCCATGTAGAGCATTGTAGACATAGAAATTTGCAAAATACATACGGATGTGAATGTGGCAGACCCGTTGACTAAACTTCTCTCACAAGCAAAACATGATCACACCTTAGTACTCTTTGGGTGTTAATCACATAGCGATGTGAACTAGATTATTGACTCTAGTAAACCCTTTGGGTGTTGGTCACACGACGATGTGAACTATGGGTGTTAATCACATAGAGATATGAACTATTGGTGTTAAATCACATGGCGATGTGAACTAGATTATTGACTCTAGTGCAAGTGGGAGACTAAAGGAAATATGCCCTAGAGGAAATAATAAAGTTATTATTTATATTTCCTTATATCATGATAAATGTTTATTATTCATGCTAGAATTGTATTAACCGGAAACTTGATACATGTGTGAATACATAGACAAAACAACGAGTCCCTAGTAAGCCTCTACTAGACTAGCTCGTTGATCAAAGATGGTTAAGTTTCCTAACCATAGACATGTATTGTCATTTGATGAACGGGATCACATCATTAGGAGAATGATGTGATGGACAAGACCCATCCGTTAGCTTAGCATAATGATCGTTAAGTTTTATTGCTATTGCTTTCTTCATGACTTATACATATTCCTTTAACTATGAGATTATGCAACTCCCGAATACCGGAGGAACACCTTGTGCGCAATCAAACGTCACAACGTAACTGGGTGATTATAAAGATGCTATACAGGTGTCTCCGAATGTGTTTGTTGGGTTGGCATAAATCGAGATTAGGATTTGTCACTCCGAGTATCCGAGAGGTATCTCTGGGCCCTCTAGGTAATGCACATCATGATAAGCCTTGCAAGCAATGTCAATAATGAGTTTGTTACGGGATGGTGCATTAGGGAATGAGTAAAGAGACTTGCCGGTAACGACATTGAACTAGGTATGGAGATACAGACGATCGAATCTCGGGCAAGTGACATACCGATGACAAAGGGAATGACGTATGTTGTCATTACGGTTTGACCGATAAAGATCTTCGTAGAATATGTAGGAACCAATATGAGCATCTAGGTTCCGTTGTTGGTTATTGATCGGAGAAATGTCTTGGTCATGTCTACATAGTTCTCGAACCCGTAGGGTCCGCACGCTTAATGTTCGATGACAATTTTTATTATGTGTTATGTGTTTTGGTGACCGAAGATTGTTCGGAGTCCCGGATGAGATCATGAACATGACGAGGAGTCTTGAAATGGTCGAGAGGTAAAGATTGATATATTGGACGATAGTATTCGGACATCGGAATGGTTCCGGAGTGTTTCAGGTATTTTTCGGAGTACCGGGAGGTTACCGGAACCCCCCGGGGGAAGTAATGGGCCTCATGGGCCATAGGGGAGAGGCAAGGCAGGCCACAAGGAGGTGCCTGTAAGAGATATGCCCTAGAGGCAGTAACAACAGTTATTTTGTATCTCCTGGCTTGTAATGAAAGTTTATGTTCCATGCTATAACTGCAATGATTCTCGAGTCTGCAAATAAAACGAGGCTTGGAGGGAAACTCATGTGCACGTGTGGTATAATAAACGGTAAAATGTATTCCTAGTCTTGCCTCTAAGACTGGCTCAAGTATTGCATGATGATCCTGTTTTCCTGATCATGGGCATGGTTATGCCAGCAATTTTGAGGGCACGATGTTGATAGAACACTTGTGTTGAATCGACCTAATATGATGTTATGCTATGAGATACATTCGTCACAAGTTAATGGTTAATAACACAGAGATAGTTAATGTTTGCATAATTCCTTAGACCATGAGAGTATCGAGTTCCTTCGTGCTTGCTTCGTGAACTTTGGGGTTTGTTAAACGTCATCCGTAACTGGGTGGCTATTACGGCGGCTTACGGGTTCACGGAAAGGTATGGCATGTAACGAGATAGCTCAAGATTGGGATTTGCTCCTCCAACGATGGAGAGATATACTCGGGCCCTCTCGGTGAAACGGTATCCATCATCGTCTGGCCAGACAACTTGTGATTTGATCACTGGGATACCGGAACATGGAAACGAGAAAAGAGAACAAAACCGGTAACGAGGTAACTTGCATGATGGACAAATTGTTGATCCACATGAATGCAATAAATCTCACCTCGGGTGTTTGTGACATATCGCGAAGCAACAGGAATAGCACACGGCAACTGGAGGTTCACTCGAATATTCATTCGTGTGGGTATAGGGGTCAATATGGGTGTCCATGGCTCCGATGTTGATCATTGATTGGAAAGGGTTCCAGGTCATGTCTATGCTTCACCAAACCTATAGGGTCACACGCTTAAGGGTCATCTATCTGCTGAATACTAGACAGGGAGTCTGAGAGAAAGTCACCGAAAAAGTTTCGGAGACAATGGAAGAGTTCCGGAGAGAGAGAACACCGAAAGAGTTTCGGTAAAACCAAAAAGTTGTTTTGGAATATATTATTAGGTCAAAAAGGGTTTCGGCATCGCATGGAAATTTTCAGAGGATGCCAGAATTGGTCTGGGAACTTCTGGGAATTTTCAGAGAAAAAAACCGGAAATGTTCCGAAACTGCCGTAACCGTTGTTGTTGCTTTTCGCTGATGAAAACTACCATACCGGAAATGTTTCGGAAAATTCCTGGAATAATTTTAGAGGGTGCCAGAAATGTTCTGGGACCTTCTGAAATTTTTCAGAAAAAAGTTTCGCGGAAAACATCTTGTCTCAGCGCGAGGGGACAAGATCCCACGAATCGGGGGTTGCATGTTTGGTGGCTTTTTGTCTAGGGAGCACCCTTGTTCAAGGGAGACATGTTGGTGGCTTGTTGGGGGGCCCCCCCCATGGGAGGGGGCAAGGTTGTGGCCGGCCAAGTAGGGGCCCCCTTGGGTGTCCCCTTTGTGCTCCACTTGCATTACCATATTACCCCTCATGTGGGACATGTAGCTTGGGTATTTTGGTATTTTCTCCACCACCCCACCCCTTGCCTTGGCCTATAAAAGGAGGAGAAGTGGCTGCCATTCTCCTCATCCCTTGCTCTCATACACATGCCATGCATTATCTGGCTTCTTCTCTCCCTCCCACGAAAAGAGTTTCGTAGAGCCGAAAGGCTGTCTGGGTTCCGGCAGGAACTAGTTCTGGACGGCGAAGCCCTGCCGGATAGCTGACACCGTATGTGTGCAACCCCGTAGAGAGGTCGTAGTTTCGGTCTTTTGCCCGAGGGGCTGTTCGAGTGTCCTCCCGAAGGGCTGTCCGAGTCTCCGTTCGAGTTTCGAGGGTCCTCCCGAAGGGCTGTCCGCGACATCGTCCGAGGGACTGTCCGACCGCCTCCCGAAGGGCTGTCCGACGAGGGAGTACATCCTCGCGGTTGGGAGGTTGTAAATCCTAGCTGCAGGGATCTGCACCAACGATCTCCACCGACTCTTCTTCCGCTGCGCTTCGAGTCGGTACGGATCAGATCAAACCTTGTATGCAGTCTCCATAATGGTCCTGGGCGTGCTCGCTATACCGAAAATTTTCGTTTTCTGTCGCGTTCCCCTACAGTGGCATCAAGAGCCGTGCTATGCGTAGATGCAGGTTACGATCTAGAATACATGGAGATGTATGGGTATTGCATAATATGATTAGGTAGTAGATGAGATCTATTGCTGAAAATTATTTATGCGGGTGACAGATGAAATATGTTACCCGACGTTCTTGTTGCTTCCCTAGAATTTGCGTTTGCTCAATCTCGAGACAGCATGGTGGAATTTGACAAAGTTCTGGCAATCCGTGATCCTGATTGATCATGGAAGTGCTATCAGTTCTTTGGGTTCTGCCATAGTCAAAAGAAAGATGAAATTCGCGAATGAAAGGGCATTGCAGATATGATCTGCACGGGGGTCATGCGTATGATGAAGTTTAGTATGGGGCTCGAGATTTAATTATCTCGTGTTTCATACACCCCGAGATGTTAATCTAGCAACTTGAATAATCATACTTGATGATAAAACGTTGGTAGCTGCGGTTTGAGTAAAAACCTTAGAAGCCACGTAAAATAAAATTTTGCATAAACCGATTAGAGGCGTCTAACTTGGTTTTGCAGGATGGTTTGCATGTGATGTGGTATAGCAATGCTCATATTCAATTTGATTATGTATGAGATGACTATATGATGTAATTAACATGACCTGCGTGTCATGATTCGGCATGATGGCTGGAGCCATATGATTGCACTTTAATGACCTGCGTGTCAACCTTAAGTAATGCATTTATTTTATCTTGCTATGGAGATAGCAATATTATCTGGTGCATCGACAAGGTGGTGGCAATCTTCGCGAAGGTGAACATCGACGCGAATGCCGAAGACGAAGAAATGAAAGACTTCTCCGTCAGAAGGGGCTATACCATATCATGCTATTTTGAATTTCCTGAGATGTTTATCCCTCTTGATGCACCCTTCTTGATTGCGCGGTAGTCGCTTTTTATTAGGGTGATCTCTCACTTAAAATATCTAGTAGTTAGTGTTCTCCCAAGTGTAGCACCGTCACGGCACCTAACTTTTCGGGGTATCACAGGATCTCCCTGGGTACGAACGATTAGGGATGTGTGAGGCGGGTGAGTTGAGACCTCACAGCAAGATCACTTGGTTGTCTTGATGTTCTGGAAGGATCTCCCTAAGCTCGGAACACGCCCATCGAAAGATGAACAAGAGTCACATAGAGATGTGATCGGCAAGTTTGCCTACCGGTTGAAGTTCGCGCCATCAGTGTTCATCTCGTTCAATGGCGTTGAATGGATATGCGGGTCTTGTATCACTCATAATAAATTTTGAGAGATATTGATTTGAGTGGGAGCGCATTTTAGAATAAAATGGTTTATTCACTAGTGCAAATTTCATTATAAACAAAGTCTAAGTGAAACTTGTGTTTTCCGTTGTAGATCAAATGGCTCGCAACACCGCGTTCAACTTAGGCCCGATGTTAGAGAAAGAGAAGTTAACTACGACTGGAAACAACTATGCGGACTGGGTCCGCAACCTGAGGATTGTCCTCAGGAGCGCTAAGAAACTATATGTGCTTGAAAATGCTCTTCCAGCTAAACCGGCGGCAGAGGCCCCGGAAGATGAACAAAATGTCTGGGTCACTAAGGATGATGATCACAACTTAGTGCAGTGCCTCATGCAAGCTTGCATGAGTACAGACCTTCAAAAACGTTTTGAATTCCATAAACCCCGTGATATGATCCGGGAATTGGATGCTCTGTACAAGGAAACCACAAAGTCTGAACGATTTGATATCATGAAGGCTTTGATGGATTGCAAGATGGCTGAGGGTAGTTCAGTTGGCGAACACGTGGTCAAAATGATTGGCTATGCTGAAAGGCTTAAAACCCTGGAATTTCCACTTCCACCTGGCCATACGATGGACATGTTGCTTTCTTCACTCCCCCCGTCTTACGACGGTTTTGTATTAAACTACAACATGAGTGGGATGGAGAAGGAACCGGAAGAGGTGCTCGCCATGCTGAAAACTGCAGAAGGAGGACTGCGGAAAAATCGCAAGCAAGTGTTGCTTGTGAATAAAACCGCCAGTTTCAAAAAGAAGAAAGGCAAGCCAAAGAAGGGCAAGGGCGCCGGTAAGACCGGATCCCAAAGCAACTCTAAGGGCGGAGCCAAGAATGAAACTGAGTGCTTCTACTGCAAGGGCACAGGACACTGGAAGAGAAACTGCAAGAAGTATCTGGAAGATAAGAAGTCCGGGAAAACCGGAAAAGGTATAATTGTTATACAAGTTAATGTCATTGACGTTTTGCTTGCTAGCGAAAATTCTAAGTCTTGGGTATTTGATACCGGATCGGTGGCTCACATTTGCAACTCGATACAGGGGCTTCAGAAGGTGCGCAAGCTGGAAAAGAATGAAGTCGTGATGCGGGTCGGGAACGGCGCTGGGATCGCCGCTCAAGCCGTCGGCATTATGCCTCTACGTCTCCCTTCAGGATTTATCTTAGAACTAAGTAACTGTTATTTTGTTCCACTGTTGTGTAGAAACATTATCTCCGGATCATGTTTAGTACATGATGGGTATTCGTACAAGTCTGAGAACAATGGTTGTTCACTTTATTGTAAGGATATGTTTTATGGATTTGCACCCATTGTTGGGGGCCTTTTCATACTAAATCTTGAATGTGGAAATGATGTCTTTAACGTGAATGCTAAACGCCTTAAGAAGGCTGATACCACTACCACTTTCATGTGGCACTGTCGGCTTGGCCACATTGGAAAGAAACGCATGCAAAGACTCCATAAAGATGGAGTTCTACCGTGTTTTGATTTTGAATCATTTGACACATGTGAATCTTGCTTAATGGGAAAAATGACCAAGACGCCGTTCACGGGTCATCCTGAACGGGCGGGTGAATTATTGGAAATAATACATAGTGATGTATGTGGTCCAATGAACACAGCCGCACGGGGTGGGTATTTCTACTTCGTGACTTTTACTGATGATTTAAGTCGGTATGGCTATATCTACTTAATGAAGCATAAGTCGGAAACCTTTGAAAAGTTCAAAGAATTTCAGAATGAGGTAGAAAATCATCGTGACAAAAAGATTAAGTTTCTGCGGTCTGATCGCGGAGGCGAGTATCTTAGTCATGAGTTTGGCCAACATCTGAGTGACCGTGGAATCGTTTCACAGCTTACGCCTCCCGGAACTCCACAGAGAAACGGAGTATCGGAACGACGTAACCGAACCTTGTTGGACATGGTAAGGTCGATGATGTCTCTTACGGATCTTCCAATATCTTTTTGGGGTCACGCACCAGAAACTGCCGCTTATACATTAAACAGAGCACCGTCTAAGTCTATTGAGACGACGCCATTTGAATTATGGTATGGGAAGAAACCCAATGTGTCACATCTCAAGGTTTGGGGTTGTGAAGCTTATGTAAAACGTTTACAACCAAGCAAACTCGACCCCAGAGCAGACAAATGTTACTTTGTAGGTTATCCCAAAAACACCATTGTGTATTCCTTCTACCACCAGTCCGAGGGCAAAACGTTTGTCGCAAAAGTTGGACACTTTCTCGAGAAAGAGTTTCTCGCCAAAGAATTAAGTGGGAGGACAGTGCAACTTAATGAGATTAGTGAATCTTCGGTGACTGTTGATATGGCTAAGGAACCGGAAGAAATTCCGCTAATTATCCCTACAACTGAGCCGGAAGTTGTCGCATATGATGCGGAGGCTTCAGACAATGTTGTAACTGAACCGCGCAGATCAGGTAGGGCTATCCAGCCACCTGAGTGGTTTCATAATGAAATCTTCATTCTTGAAGACGATGAACCTGCGCACTACAAGGAAGCGATGGCGGGGCCCAGCTCAAAAGAATGGCACAAGGCCATGAGATCCGAAATGGAATCCATGTATGAAAACCAAGTTTGGAACTTGGAAGAACTTCCAGAAGGCGTAAAGCCAATTGGTTGTAAATGGATTTTCAAAAGAAAGACGGACGCGGATGGTAACATTACTATCCACAAAGCTAGACTTGTTGCGAAAGGGTTCACGCAAGTTCCAGGAGTGGACTACGACGAGACTTTCTCGCCCGTAGCTATGCTTAGGTCTGTTCGGATATTGCTAGCAATTGCTGCTTATTTCGACTATGAAATATGGCAGATGGATGTCAAAACGGCTTTCCTAAATGGAAACCTCAAAGAGGATGTATATATGATACAGCCAGAAGGTTTTGTCATTCATGAGGATGCTGGAAAGGTATGCAAACTTCAGAAAGCCATTTATGGTCTGAAGCAAGCATCAAGGAGCTGGAACATTCGTTTCGATGAAGTGGTCAAAGAGTTTGGCTTCATCAGGAATGACGAAGAATCTTGTGTTTACAAGAAGTTTAGTGGGAGCGCAAAAGCATTTCTAATCTTGTATGTGGATGACATATTGTTGATTGGAAATGACGTGAATTTTCTTAGTGAAATAAAAGACTCGTTGAAGAAAAGGTTTTCAATGAAAGACTTAGGCGAAGCGGCATATGTATTGGGCATCAGAATCTATAGAGATAGATCAAAACGCCAGATAGCGCTTAGCCAAAGCACGTACATTGACAAGGTGTTGAAAAGGTTCAACATGGAGAACTCCAAGAAAGGCCTACTCCCCATGTCACCTGGCACAGTACTTTGCAAGAATCAGAGTCCTCGAACTCTCGATGAGCGAGTACAAATGAATGATGTTCCATATGCCTCGGCAGTTGGTTCTATCATGTATGCCATGCTATGTACAAGACCGGATGTTTCCTATGCGCTAAGTGTTAGCAGCCGGTACCAAAGTGATCCAGGTTTGGAACACTGGGCCGCAGTCAAGGGTATTCTTAAGTACCTCAGAAGGACCAAGGATTTACTCCTTGTGTACGGAGGTGATGAAGAGCTCATTGTAAGTGGTTACACTGATGCAGGCTTCATGACTGACCCAGATGACTTCAAATCTCAATCAGGCTATGTTTTCATATTGAACGGTGGCGCAGTTGATTGGAAAAGTTCCAAACAGAAGACTGTGGCGGACTCTACGACGGAGGCGGAGTATGTTGCCACTTCAGAAGCCTCCAAGGAGGCGGTATGGATCAAGCAATTTCTTGAAGACCTTGGTGTGGTTCCAAGTGCTCTGGACCCGGTGGAGATCTATTGTGATAATAGTGGCGCCGTGGCTCAGGCAAGGGAACCAAGTTCGCACCATAAGACAAGACATATTCAACGCAAATATAAACTCATTCGACATCATGTCGAAGAGGGTTTAGTGAAAGTACGCAAAGTTCACACGGATCTGAATGTGTCAGACCCGATGACAAAGCCTCTACCATGAGCAAAGCATGAGCAACACCGGATAGCCATTGGTGTTAGGGAAGCCATGTAACTGGATTATGACTCTAGTGCAAGTGGGAGTCTGTAGGAGATATGCCCTAGAGGCAGTAACAACAGTTATTTTGTATCTCCTGGTTTGTAATGAAAGTTTATGTTCCATGCTATAACTGCAATGATTCTCGAGTCTGCAAATAAAACGAGGCTTGGAGGGAAACTCATGTGCACGTGTGGTATAATAAACGGTAAAATGTATTCCTAGTCTTGCCTCTAAGACTGGCTCAAGTATTGCATGATGATCCTGTTTTCCTGATCATGGGCATGGTTATGCCAGCAATTTTGAGGGCACGATGTTGATAGAACACTTGTGTTGAGTCGACCTAATATGATGTTATGCTATGAGATACATTCGTCACAAGTTAATGGTTAATAACACAGAGATAGTTAATGTTTGCATAATTCCTTAGACCATGAGAGTATCGAGTTCCTCCGTGCTTGCTTCGTGAACTTTGGGGTTTGTTAAACGTCATCCGTAACTGGGTGGCTATTACGGCGGCTTACGGGTTCACGGAAAGGTATGGCATGTAACGAGATAGCTCAAGATTGGGATTTGCTCCTCCGACAATGGAGAGATATACTCGGGCCCTCTCGGTGAAACGGTATCCATCATCGTCTGGCCAGACAACTTGTGATTTGATCACTGGGATACCAGAACATGGAAACGAGAAAAGAGAACAAAACCGGTAACGAGGTAACTTGCATGATGGACAAATTGTTGATCCACAGGAAACAATAAATCTCACCTCGGGTGTTTGTGACATATCGCGAAGCAACAGGAATAGCACACGGCAACTGGAGGTTCACTCGAATATTCATTCGTGTGGGTATAGGGGTCAATATGGGTGTCCATGGCTCCGATGTTGATCATTGATTGGAAAGGGTTCCAGGTCATGTCTATGCTTCACCGAACCTATAGGGTCACACGCTTAAGGGTCATCTATCTGCTGAATACTAGACAGGGAGTCTGAGAGAAAGTCACCGAAAAAGGTTCGGAGACAATGGAAGAGTTCCGGAGAGAGAGAACACCGAAAGAGTTTCGGTAAAACCAAAAAGTTGTTTTGGAATATATTATTAGGTCAAAAAGGGTTTCGGCATCGCATGGAAATTTTTAGAGGATGCCAGAATTGGTCTGGGAACTTCTGGGAATTTTCAGAGAAAAAAACCGGAAATGTTCCGAAACTGCCGTAACCGTTGTTGTTGCTTTTCGCTGATGAAAACTACCATACCGGAAATGTTTCGGAGAATTCCCGGAATAATTTTAGAGGGTGCCAGAAATGTTCTGGGACCTTCTGAAATTTTTCAGAAAAAAGTTTCGCGGAAAACATCTTGTCTCAGCGCGAGGGGACAAGATCCCACGAATCGGGGGTTGCATGTTTGGTGGCTTTTTGTCTAGGGAGCACCCTTGTTCAAGGGAGACATGTTGGTGGCTTGTTGGGGGGCCCCCCCCATGGGAGGGGGCAAGGTTGTGGCCGGCCAAGTAGGGGCCCCCTTGGGTGTCCCCTTTGTGCTCCACTTGCATTACCATATTACCCCTCATGTGGGACATGTAGCTTGGGTATTTTGGTATTTTCTCCACCACCCCACCCCTTGCCTTGGCCTATAAAAGGAGGAGAAGTGGCTGCCATTCTCCTCATCCCTTGCTCTCATACACATGCCATGCATTATCTGGCTTCTTCTCTCCCTCCCACGAAAAGAGTTTCGTAGAGCCGAAAGGCTGTCTGGGTTCCGGCAGGAACTAGTTCTGGACGGCGAAGCCCTGCCGGATAGCTGACACCGTATGTGTGCAACCCCGTAGAGAGGTCGTAGTTTCGGTCTTTTGCCCGAGGGGCTGTTCGAGTGTCCTCCCGAAGGGCTGTCCGAGTTTCCGTTCGAGTTTCGAGGGTCCTCCCGAAGGGCTGTCCGCGACATCGTCCGAGGGACTGTCCGACCGCCTCCCGAAGGGCTGTCCGACGAGGGAGTACATCCTCGCGGTTGGGAGGTTGTAAATCCTAGCTACGGGGATCTGCACCAACGATCTCCACCGACTCTTCTTCCGCTGCGCTTCGAGTCGGTACGGATCAGATCAAACCTTGTATGCAGTCTCCATAGTGGTCCTGGGCGTGCTCGCTATACCGAAAATTTTCGTTTTCTGTCGCGTTCCCCTACAGTGCCCCCCCCCTGGGGAGTCCGAATTGGACTAGGGAGGGGGCGCAGCACCCCTTTCCTTCTCCCTCTCCATCTCCTTCTCCCTTTCCCCCTCCATGAGAAGGAATAAGAGGGAGGGCCGAATCCTACTAGGACTAGGAGTCCTACTAGGACTCCCCTCTCTTGGCGCGCCCCTATGGCTGCCTCCCTCCCTCTCCCTCCTTTATATACGTGGGCAGGGCACCCCTTGAAGCACACCAATTGTTCCAAGCCGTGTGTGGCGTCTCCCTGCACGGTTTACTCCTCCGGTCATATTGTCGTAGTGCTTAGGCGAAGCCCTGCGCGGATCACTTCACCATCACCGTCACAACGCCGTCGTGCTAACGGAACTCTCCCTCGACACTTTGCTGGATCAAGAGTTCGAGGGACGTCATCAGGCTGAACGTGTGCAGAACTCGGAGGTGACATACGTTCGGTGCTTGATCGGTTGGATCGCAAAGACGTTCGACTACATCAACCGCGTTAAGCTAACGCTTCCGCTTTCGGTCTACGTGGGTACGTGGACACACTTTCCCCCTCTCGTTGCTATGCATCTCCTAGATAGATCTTGCGTGAGGGTAGATTTTTTTTGAAATTGCATGCTATGTTCCCCAACACAAAGTAGTATGGAAGTAACGGTAACTGTGGCAAAAGTAACAGTAGCAGTTTTGTAGCAATCGTAACAGTGGCAACGGAAAAGTAACTTTGCAAAGATCAATATGAAACGAACTCGTAGGCAATGGATCAATGATGGATAATTATGTCGGATGGCATTCATCATGCAACAGTTATAACATAGGGTGACACAGAACTAGCTCCAATTCATCAATATAATGTAGGCATGTATTCCGAATATAGTCATACATGCTTACGGAAAAGAACTTGCATGACATCTTTTGTCCTACCCTCCCGTGGCAGCGGGTGTCGGTGTCAAAACAGGCAGATCTCGGGTAGGGGGTCCCAAGATGTGTGTCTAGGGATCGATGGTAACAATGGACAATTGGGACACAGTGTTTATCCAGGTTCGGGCCCTCTTAAAGGAGGTTAAACTCTACGTCCTGCTTGATTGTATTCGAACGGTATAGGGGATACAAGAGTTGATCTACCTCGAGATCGTAATGGCTAAACCCTAGCCGTCTAGCCTATGAATATTCTGATAGCCTCTACGGACTAAACCCACCGGTTTATATACACACCGAAGGGCCTAAGGTTGTACAGAGTCGGTTTACAGAGGAAGGAAATAACATATTCGGACACCAAACTTGCCATCCACGCATATAGGAGTCCCATCCGGACACGGGGGATAGTCTTCTGCTTTATCTTCACGGCCCATCAGTCCGGCCCACATCAAATAGTCCGGACAACCGAGGACCCCCTAATCCAGGACTCCCTCAGTAGCCCCTAAACATGTCTTCGATGACGATATGTTTGGCACGCGGATTATCTTCAGCATCGCAAGGCGGGTTCCTTCTCTTGAATATTCTAAGTTAACTCCCTGTATAAAAGGAACTGTATCCGGCTCTGCAATTCAACCCTTAGCCATGAAGGCAAGATGCCAAAATAAGAACAGTGTCTTTTACTGACAACTTTTTCGGCGAAGCGTCACACTTGGCTCTTTAATATTTCGAACCGTTTTCACGCCTGCCCGTTGCGTGATTCTCATAATGTTGTTTGGGTAACCCAACCGTGCCTTACGCACGATCTCTTTGGGAACAGGCGAGGCTTATGGCTTGAGAAGGGGATGTTTGGTATTTTCACCGTTTATAACACTACTAGGAAAAGGGCTATAGCTGATATGGACATTAATGGCGCACCATGTATGTGGTGCGCCACTGCTATATAGCAGTGGCGCACAAGATACAGGTGCGCCATTAGTGTCCTCATTACTAATGGCGCACCAGACACACGGTGCGCCATTACTAGCAAATTTTATTTTTTTTATTTTTCCAAAACTATTAATGGCGCACCAGGGCACAGTGCGCCATTACTAGTTTTAACTAGTAATGGCGCACCACACCCTCCGTGCGCCACTACTAACAAAAAATTTTTTTACTTTTTTTTTCAAAACTAGTAATGGCGCACCTGGGTACAGTGCGCCATTACTAGTTCAAACTAGTAATGGCGCACTATCCACTGGTGCGCCACTACTAAATATTTTATTTTTATTTTTTTGCAAAACTAGTAATGGCGCACTGCGTAACAGGTGCGTCATTAGTAACCAGGGTTACTAATGGCGCACCTGTTACGTGGTGCGCCATTACTACATTTCTGAGTCTTACAATTTATTCACCAAATGCACCCCCCCCCCCTGTGGACCGCCTTTTCAGTTTAAAAAAAATAAAAGAAAATGATAGAAATGTCAAAAAAATAAAAGAAAATAAGATTCCCATGTGATATGTGGTCTAGTTGTTAGCAAAATTTACAAACATGAATTTTTGACTTTTTTGCAAAATCTCTCGAGGGGAAAAAACCTAACAGAACGAAAGATACGGAGCTTTTAAGATCTAGAGGGGAAAAAATGGAAAAAAAATTCAAACTTGCTAGTGGCGCACCATTTGCTAGGTGCGCCACTAGTAACAGAAAAAAAAAATTGGTTTCGAATTTTTTTTTTGGAAATTTTTTTCAAAATATGATACGTAATATGACCGGCAAGTTTGAAATATTTTTTCAAAACTTCATCACACTAATGAACATGAACAAAGTCCTAGACATCAACAAGGTTTAATAGGATTGATATCATAGATATATCAACAAGTGCTCGTTAAGTGAGGTGGTGCTGGGGTTGGATTGAACTGCGAAGTTAAGCGTGCTCGGGCTGGAGTAGTACGAGGATGGGTGACCTTCCGGGAGTTTAACCACTTAGTGCGATTTGACGTGAGATTAAGCATATTGACCCGAGATTAAGCCACACTGACCCGAGATAAAGAAAAAAATGAAAAAAAATTGAAAACAAAATTTGAAAAAAATTTGTTAGTAATGGCGCACTTCTATGTGGTGGGCCATTACTATCTGACTTAGTAATGGCGCACCACATAGAAGTGCGCCATTACTAACCAAGAGCACAAGGTAAATATGGCCCCCGGGAGGCATACTAATGGCGCACCTGGGGACATACTAATGGCGCACTTCCTGGTGCGCCACTACTGTCTGGTATACTAATGGCGTGATGATAGTGGCGCACCTGTAGTGCGCCATTAATGGCCAAAATAGGTGCGCCAGTAGTAGGCCTTTTCCTAGTAGTTTAAGAGGATAAAGATCCCTCCTTTTTCCCCACGCCTTCTTCTAGCTCCTACCTTCCAACCTCCAAGCACCAGCGCCCAAAACTTCGATCTTTCCCACCGCCGCCACCCTCTCCAGCAATGGCCGGATCCGGTTCCAAGGGTAAGTGGGAGGCCTCCTCCGTCATGGAGAAGGACATCAAGGATCTCCGGAGCGCAGGCTATCTGTCTGCGGAGATCGCGCACAGCCTTCCTAAAAAGATCAGGTCATCCCTACTCCGGAGCCTGGTGAGAGGGTAGTGTTCAGTCCCCATTTCCACCGAGGGCTAGGGTTTCCCCTCCACCCCTTCGTCCGGGGCCTCAGGTTCTACTACGGGTTAGATTTCCATGATCTAGCCCCAAATTCCTTCCTCCACATATCAGCGTTCATCGTCGTGTGCGAGGCTCTCCTCCGTATCCCACCACACTTTGGCCTATGGCTTAAGGTATTCAATCTGAAGCCGAAGGTGGTCGATGGTCAGCATGCGGATTGCGGCGGGGCCATGGTAAGCAAGATCCCCAACGCCGTCTGGCACAAAGGGGCATTCGTGGAGATGCTCAAGGTGTGGCAGCAGGAGTGGTTCTACATCACCGAACCCCGCAACGCCAACTGGGCGGGCACGCCTGACTTTAGATCCGGACCCCCCACGAGACACGCCTCATGGACCGCTAAGAGCCTTGATTGGGGTCCCAACCGGAGGTGCAGATGCTTCAGAAACTCATCTCCAATATGTTGGGCAAAAACGACGGACTCACCGACGTGGTCCAAGTTATGCTCTTCTGCCGCATTCTTCCCTGCCATCTTCGGGCCTCCCCCATGTGGGAGTTCAATCCGGAGGAGCCGCGGACCTTGAAGCGCTTCTTCGGCACCACGCACGAAGACATATGGAAACAGCTATTCAAGGCCCAGAAAAACTGGCAGAAGAAGACCGAGGACGTCGGACTCTACATCAAGAACCCGGCCTCGGCGGTAAGCATAATCCTTCCGAAGACTTGTTCGGTCAATACATCAAATATAATAAAAATCATATTGCCTGTCTTCCGCATTGGGCTGGACGGCTAAGGCGGAGCGGATCAACTGTCCGGCACCGCTGCCTAAGAACCCGGCCACACCCCAGGTAACGGAGATGCTGGTTCCGGCGCCGTATCATGCGCCGGAGAAGAAGGCCAAGAAGAAGAAGGGAAAGGAGGCCAAGGGCGGCCCCCGCCACAAAGGTCCTTCGGACGCAGTGTCCGGAGAGACCAAAGCCCTCTCCTCCCACGAGGGACATGAGGTCGAAGAGGAAGAGGAGGTGTAAAGCGACTCCCCCCGTAAGGGGAAGAAAAAGAAGAGGGCGGCCTCCGAAGACCCGAAGGGGGAGGCGCCCAAGAGAGGGAAGGTGACCCTCCCGGATAGTTCGGACTCAGAGTCCGAACTGGTCTCCAAAAAACCTCCCAGGGCGAAGCCCTTGGCCGAATCGTAGGTATTTAGAAACTTACTCATTTACCTTCGGTCTACCTGTTTTAATTACATAAGTTATTTTGTTATTTGCCTTTCAGCCCTCCCTGCGAGCTCCCACAGACTCCATTATCGGAGGGGAACTCTCTGCCACCGAAAATGGCAGAGAGTGAGACGCCGCCGCGAGCCTCCTCGCCTATCATCGTGGAGGACACCGAGGTGTCGTCCCGAAGGACTTCTCCTAACTGGGGGGGGGGCAGGCGAGGCCGTCAAGAAGGTGCTCGAGGTTAATACCCCGGTTGCCGAAGAGTTAGGGGAGGCGACCCCAATGACAACCGACGGCGGGGAGCCCCAGCAATCCGGGCCCCAGCCGAGCACCGTTCCGGAGACCAACGCGGCTCCAAGATCGGGTGAGTAGATCCCTTCGAATGAGAGGGGAGGAGCATCCGCTCCACCAGCGGCCTCCATTAATCTGGAGGCGCCCAATGCTCTGGAGGAAGCGCTGCAACGTGCTTCCATCGTGACGGAGCACCGCACTCTGCTAAGAGCGGACTGAACGAAGCCTTCACCAGCCTACTAACGGGCTTTGAGGTATGCGACGTAATGCTCTAAAAAAACTGTTTCATATAAAGGGATATACCTGTGTATAGCCAGTAGCCCCTGAGACTCTGTTCGGATTTTAGGAGAAACCGGAAAGAGGATCCGCATAGTATAAGAGAGAGTTAACATGCTGCACTGTTGTTGTAACAGGCTTCCCTATTGGCGGCAACTGCTCAGGCCGCAGAAGTTTCCGAACTCAATCGGAAGCTTCAGGTGGCTGATGAGGAGATCGATCGTATTAACAAGCAATTCGACGAGACGCAAGGTATGCGTGTAATGTTAAAAGTATAACTCATGGGATTAACTCGTGGAATGCTTTGATTATGATCACAGCTGGCGCCGCCGAGGTCGAGACCCTCAAAGGCGCCCTCGCCCAGGCCCAAAAAGAGGCGGAGGCGAATAAGGCAGCCGCTGACAAAGCTACTGCGGACCTAAAGACCGAGCAAGCTGCTCGCCGCCAACACGAAGCTCGGGTGGCCGAAGTCGAGCAGGAGCTGAAAGATGCCATCAGCAAATGCGAGACTCTAGAGGAGAAGACTTCGGCCCAGTCGTCCGAACTTGCCAAGGCTCTTCACGAGGCCAAAGAGGCGCGGATTGAGTCCCGGAGTGCTCGCGAAGAGATCCGTCAGGCTAGGCAGATAGCGGCTGGTAAGGCCTTTCTTTTGCAGAGTATTTTGGCAGGTCAAAGATATGCTTTGCTCACTCGAGTGTGGAGTTCTCCAGATGCGTTTGTGGATATTCCAAGGAGTGCCGCCGATGCCGCACAGTTCTTCCGAGCCCAGGAGGGGAACTTGACCGAGAAGCTGTTCTGGTCGAAATTTCTTGTGCCGGAGCACTCGACGCCTCTGTACGACCAGCTGAAGCAGCTGATGGAGCTGCATAGGGTGGCAGGCCTGGCCATGAAGGATCTAATAATCCAACTCTGGCCAGCCGAGCCGATTCCTAGCAGCTACTTCGGTTTGGTAAAGCGGCTGATCGATGCGCGGCCCCGGATTGATGCTATAAAGCGTTCGGCATGTATAGAGGGTGCCCGGATGGCCTTCGCCCGTGTCAAAATGCAATGGGCGAAGATGAAGGCCACCGAAGTGGCGACCGCAGGCCCGCCCGAAGGCAAAGATCATCGGAAGCCAGAGAGGTACTTCGAGGACGTCCTAGAAGGGGCCCGAATTGTAGAGGGCCAATGTTCTAAGGACGTAGTGTTTGATTAGATGTGTTCGGGTTGTAAAAACTATGTTATGAACCCATGCTTGTAATATATCTATGCTTGCACCTTTTGTTTCAAGCAAGTTCTCTTGCTGTGTGGCTGTTTATCGTTATATATCTGAAAGGTGCCAGTCGTCGGCTTCAGCCCCCATGTAGATACTACAGGGGTGTTCGGAATAACGCGTGGCCACGCTTTGTCCAACGTCTTGGTCCATAAAGGAGGTGTCCGCGACGTGAACCAGGCAATCGGACTATGCGGCTTTATTACTTTCACTTATCCATAGGAGTTTGACTGTGGAGCTAAGTACTAGCCCCTTGTGTGTGTGCGGCTACCCATACTGTGGTGCCTTTTGTCACGCGGCTGGACAAAGACCAGTCCCTCGTATAACACGGAGTGAATCGCGAATGATATGTAGAATAATACTAAGTCCTTGGATCGCCAACCAGTTCTCGCCTATCATGACGGTCAGTTTTTGGCTTTCTCTACTGAGGTACTTGATGGACGAACCAGAAATACAATCGCAGTAGTTCTCCCTTTACTACCTTAGCCGAACGAGCGGAACGTAAGGTGGTAAGCACAGGAGCCGGGCAACCCAACTATAGACCAAAGACATGATTCGGAGCCGATGCATATAATGCAATATCCTGGACGCCGAAGAGTTCCCTATAGGTGTTCGGACTTGAAGTGTGCCGGGCCGAATACAGCCCCCGGTGTTAAGGCCGGACTACAGCACCTGTGGCGGTCTGAAGTAAGGAGGGGATACAGATGATAATATAAATGAGTACCAAACAAAGGTGGTGATCAACTGCTTCCTTTATACCCTCATCAATACGTCGAGACGTGTTATTACACATAATGCCATAAATATCGAGGCTATTTTACATGCCAAAAGTTTACACAAGGGAAAGTTTTACACAGGGCCTAAAAGTAGTGGTTTGAAGATCCCAATAGTGCCCTGCCCCACGTCTGCGCCATTCCTCCTTGGTGTGAAATCCTTTGAGAGGAGGAGATGATGGTCGTCTATAAGAAAGAGGGACCTGGAAAAGAGCCCTTGTACAACCGTAGAGTAGGCGGGTTGTGAACAAACCTGCTATGAGAAAAATATTTGCGGTCTGAATAGGGTCAAGCCGTACTATAGACCTTTTCTGCAGTGTGCCTCCGGCACTGCCCAAGGTATTTTAAGTGCGTAATTATGTACGCGCGGTACGTATGCTGCAACCTTATGGGGCGGTCGGCGGAGGCTAAACTGCTATTCCAGCTCCGGCTCCACCGGGCTATCGCATTGTAATGCGGATCGGACCCGCTTACCAGAGTCCTGGGTCTTGATGACCAATGAGCTGTTCAGCTTGATGAGGCTGCCTTGTACCTCGGCTGCTAGGGCCGCGGTGTGCTCCTCTGTACGGAGAGAGCGCTCCAAATTTCCATTTACTGTGATGACGCCACATGGTCCAGGCATTTTGAGCTTCAAATAAGCATAGTGCGGGACTGCATTAAAGCTGGCAAAAGCAGTTCGCCCAAGCAGTGCATGATAACCACTGCGAAAAGGGACGATGTTGAAGATCAATTCCTCACTTCGGAAGTTGTCTGGAGAGCCGAATACTACTTCCAGTGTTAAGGAACCCGTGCAATGGGCCTCAACGCCGGGTATCACTCCTTTAAAGGTAGTGTTACTAGGCTTGATTCTTGACTGGTCGATACCCATCTTACGGACGGTGTCATGATAGATCAAGTTGAGACTGCTGCCACCGTCCATAAGGACTCTAGTGAGATGGTATCCGTCGATGATGGGATCGAGTACCAGGGCTGCCGAACCTCCGTGATGGATACTAGTTGGGTGGTCCCTGCGATCAAAGGTGATCGGGCAAGCTGACCATGGGTTGAATTTTGGGGCGACAGGCTCAAAGGCGTAGACGTCCCTTAATGTGCATTTGCGCTCCCTCTTGGGGATGTGGGTGACATATATCATGTACACCGTTTTCACCTTGGGGGGAAACTTCTTCTGTCCCCCAGTGTTCGGAGGGCAAGGCTCATCATCGTCCTCGCTTTGAGGTCCCTACCCCTTATGTTCGGTATTTAATTTACTGGCCTATTTAAAGACCCAGTAGTTTCTGTTGGTGTGGTTGGCAGGCTTGTCGGGGGTGCCAAGGATCTGGCAAGGCCTATCCAGTATTTTGTCTAGATTAGATGGACCATCCCTATTTCCTTTAAACGGCTTCTTCTGCTCACCGGGTTTAGAGCCGCTGAATCCGGCGTCTACTGCTGTATCCTCTGTTTCTTCGTTGTTGTTCCGACGCGTATGCTTGCTGCGTCGTAGCCTTCCATTGCCATCCCTGGCCTCGGAGTTGCCTCGATCATTGGTACTATT
This sequence comes from Thinopyrum elongatum, assembly GCA_011799875.1. Classification (NCBI taxonomy): domain Eukaryota; kingdom Viridiplantae; phylum Streptophyta; class Magnoliopsida; order Poales; family Poaceae; genus Thinopyrum; species Thinopyrum elongatum. Next base: position 79,256,661 of record CM022303.1, read on the forward strand.
GCTTCTACGAGCTAACCAGCTATCTTCGCCCACACAGAAGCGGGTCATGAGTGCAGTAAGGGCTGCCATAGTCTTTGGCTTTTCCTGACCGAGGTGTCGGGCGAGCCATTCGTCACGGACGCTGTGCTTAAATGCCGCTAAGGCTTCGGCGTCCAGACAATCGACAATTTGGTTCTTTTTAATTAAGAACCGAGTCCAAAGTTTGCGAGCTGACTCTCCGGGTTGGTGGACTATGTGATTCAGGTCATCAGCGTCCGGTGGCCGGACATAAGTACCCTGAAAGTTTTCCCGAAAGGCGTCCTCTAAGTCCTCCCAGCTGCCAATGGAGTTCTTTGGGAGGCTATTCAACCAGTGTTGTGCTGGTCCTTTTAGTTTTAGAGGGAGGTATTTAATGGCATGGAGATCATCTCCGCGAGCCATGTGAATGTGGAGGATAAAATCTTCAATCCATACAGCAGGGTCTGTCGTTCCATCATATGGCTCGATGTTTACGGGTTTAAACCCTTCTGGAAACTGGTGCTGCATGACCTCATCGGTGAAGCACATGGGGTGCGTGGCACCTCTATACCGGGCCACATCGCGACGGAGTTTGGATGACATCCGAGTTCGGGGTTGACCCCGGATTTGGTTATGTTTGTCATGCCAGGCCTGATGGCCATCATCTTGTGCTGGAGCACGTACTCTTGATCCGTAGATTGATCGGGTCTGATCGGCTCTATTGGTCAGGTCCTGACGTAGGTCGTACGTGTAGCCCGGAGCCGCTATCTCCTTGCCTCTACAGCGAGGGGGCGCGGGCTGGTATTCGGCATAATTGGCCGTTTTGTCCCGTCCACGTGGTGGTCGGTCTGGTAGATCAGCATGATCGTATTTTGACGGTATGGGCTCGAAGGCCTCATCGTCGAATTGTGGCAGTAGCCTGCGCTTGGGATAGCTTTTTGTTTGGCGCTCAAAGCCATATCCTTCTTCGGCGGCCAGGACCTTAGTCCATCTGTCATTGAGCGTATCCTGTTCAGCTTGAATCTGCTGTTGTTTCCTTTTCAGGGTCCATGCTGTGGCGATTAGCTGTTGCTTGAAGCGTTCTTGTTCGAGGGGTTCCTCTGGTATGATGAAATCTTTGTTACCGAGACTAACGTCCTCTTCGGAGGCCGGTAAAGAGTTACTATCTTCTGAATCCTCATGATCGACCCGTTCGTTAGGGTTGACTTGTCCCTCTTCCCACTCATCCTGCTCGAGCGCAAGCTCAACGGGGTGGTCCGAGTCCTCGGCATTGTCCGGAGTGTCATTATCTCTGGTGCCGGTGTTACTCACGTTCGCCCGACGCGATCGTGAGTGGCGCCGCTGACGTCGGCGCTTTGGTGGTTCATCGATGGGCTTATCCTCATCTGGGTCTTGTGTGACATCATCGTCCTTGTTCTCAAGCGTGTCCACCATGTATACATCGTAAGTAGAAGTGGCCGTCCAACGCCCAGTGATAGGTGGGTTTTGACCTAGTTTGGCTCTGGCATGTCATCGATGTCTTTGGAGGCGTAGTCTAGCATGTCAGTTAGGTCCTCCACAGTGGCTATTAAGTGGGTGGTGGGTGGGACGCAAAATTCCCGGCTCTCAGCCCCCAGTTCAAGCTGGGCATAGTTCGGAGATGATACTTCGGTGATGGCGAGAGACCGCATTAGGTCCAGTGTTTCATTTAAGAGTGAAAGCTGGACAGGCGTCTGAGGATCTGCGGAGCTAGGTTTGGGAATAACCACTTGACCGAGCCCGATAGATGCAGACCTCGAGAGTTCGGAGTTAACGTCCAGAGGCGAATCCGATTTCCCGATGACGGGGAGAGCCCCGTTTGAGTCCGGGTCCGCCGATGGCGTGACCGCATCTGGGTCTCCGGCTGGAAGCTCCCTGAAGGGAGAGAGTCCGGCGGGGATCACCCTCCCGTCTTCGGACGAAGTGGTCTGCCATGGCTCTAAGGCCGAAGCGGGTATGAGCGTCGACCCCTAAACGGAATCGGATGGTGGATCCGAAGGGCCTTCTTCGTATAGGTGGGGAGTGGCGGCCGAGGCCGTGAACCCCTCGAAGATCAGGTCTCCTCGGATGTCAGCTGTGTAACTCAAACTTCCAAACCTGATCTGATGACCACGAGTGTAGCTGTTGAACTGCTTGAGGCGACCGGTCGAGTTGGCACGCAGCAAGAAGCCGCCGAACACAAAGAGTTGGCCAGGGAGAAAGGTCTCCCCAGAAACAGCGCCATTGTCGATGACAAGGCGAGCCATCGATCCTTCTTTCGACAACACAATGGAACTCTCAATGAACGCACCAATGTCGGTGTCAAAACCGGCAGATCTCAGGTAGGGTGTCCCAAGATGTGTGTCTAGGGATCGATGGTAACAATGGACAATTGGGACACAATGTTTACCCAGGTTCGGGCCCTCTTAAGGGAGGTAAAACCCTACGTCCTGCTTGATTGTATTCGAAGTGTATAGGGGTTACAAGACTTGATCTACCTCGAGATCATAATGGCTAAACCATAGCCGTCTGGCCTATGAATATTCTGATAGCCTCTACGGACTACACCATTCGGTTTATATACACACCGAAGGGGCCTAGGGTTGTACAGAGTCGGTTTACAGAGGAAGGAAATAACATATTCGGACAAAAAACTTGCCATCCACGCATATAGGAGTCCCATCCGGACACGGGGGATAGCCTTCTGCTTTATCTTCACGGCCCATCAGTCCGGCCCACATCAAATTGTCCAGACACCCAAGGACCCCCTAATCCAGGACTCCCTCAGCGGGGTCCTAATGGAAACTAAGGGATATTAAGGCCTCCTTTTAATAGAGTACCGGACCAAAGCATTAGCACTTAGTGAATACATGAACTCCTCAAACTATGGTTATCACCGGGAAGTGTCTTGACTATTGTCACTCCGGGGTTGCCGGATCATAACACGTAGTAGGTGATTATAACTTGCAAGATAGGATCAAGAACACAAATATATTCATGAAAACATAATAGGTTCAGATCTGAAATCATGGCACTCGGGCCCTAGTGACAAGCATTAAGCATAGCAAAGTCATAGCAACATCAATCTTAGAACATAGTGGATACTAGGGATCAAACCCTAACAAAACTAACTCGATTACATGGTAAATCTCATCCAACCCATCACCGTCCAGCAAGCCTACGATGGAATTACTCATGCACGGCGGTGAGCATCATGAAATTGGTGATGGAGGATGGTTGATGATGACGGTGGCGATGATTTCCCCTCTCCGGAGCCCAAAACGGACTCCAAATCTGCCCTCCCGAGGAAGAACAGGAGGTAGCGGCGGCTCTGTATCATAAAACGAAATGAATCCTTCTCTCTTATTTTTTTCTCCCCGAACGTGAATACATGGAGTTGGAGTTGAGGTCGGTGGAGGTCCAGGGGGCCCACAAGGACGGAGGGCGCACCCCAGGGGGTGGACTCGCCCCCCACCCTTGTGGCCACGGTGTGGGGCCCCTTCGGGGTATTCTTTCGCCAATATTTTTTATTTATTCCAAAACTTATCTCCGTGAAGTTTCAGGTCATTCCGAGAACTTTCATTTCTGCACAAAAATAACAGCATGGCAATTCTGCTGAAAATAGCGTCAGTCCGGGTTAGTTCCATTCAAATCATGCAAGTTAGAGTCCAAAACAAGGGCAAAAGAGTTTGGAAAAGTAGATACGATGGAGACGTATCATCTATATGTTTTATATGTCGTGCAATGTGGTGCTCACTTATTAACTATTTGGTTAATTAGTGGTCGTCTTCAGTTAACTGCTTGGTTCAATTCTGTAAATGTGATGTTCAATTCTTCAGGCTGCAATTTTGTATTGTCTTCCATGTGAGAAATAAATCGAATTTATCTTTACAAAATACATGAGAAACAAATACAATTGCTATATTTCCTAGTTGTCAAGCATGCTTGGTTTGGTTAACTGTCTGATCTTCTAGTATGTTATACATTTTGCAATGCGGTGCTCAGTTAACGTTTGGTTCATTTGTTATGGTGTTTAGTTAACTGTTTGGTTCAATTCTGCAATGCGATGTTCAACTGTTGTGGGTGCATTCTGTTATTGTATACCATGTGAGAAATAAATCAAATTTGGTTGTACTAAATACATGAGAAACAAATACAATTTCTATATTTCCAAGTTGTTAAGCTTGCTTGGTTTGGTTAACTATCTGATCTTCTATTAGAAGTATGTTATATTGTGCAATGTGGTTCTCAGTTAATGTTTGATTCATTTGTTGTGGTATTTAGTTAACTGCTTGGTTCAATTCTGCAATGCGATGTCCAATTGTCGTGGGTAGAATTTTGTATTGTTGTGCATGTGAGGAATAAATCAAATTTGGCTGCACTTAATACATGAGAAACATATAAAATTACTATATTTCCTAATTCTTAATCATGCTTGGTTTGAATAAATGGGTTTTCCATGTGGCTCGAATTAATCTGAAGAATCTGCAATGTTCTTATTTTTCATCAACATATTTTCCTGATAGCATGCGAACCCTCACTTAACCTGATCACTAACTACCTTATATGTGTTGCAGGGAAACAATGCGAGGCACTGAGGTTTACAATCGACGTTTGCACATGCATGGTCATTTGTCTAATAGCACATTATTGTGCAATTGTAGGAACCATTCTAATATTTAGGTTTTTAACAATTTGGTCTTGCACATGTAGGTGCTCCTGTCAGAGGTTTTGACCCACTGTTCGACCCTTTTTACATATGGGGAAATGAGTTGTCCATGAATATCAGTCAAGTCAAGAAACTCAAAAAGTTTGTTAGGATAAGGAAATTAGTGACAAAAAACAACAAGATCTTTGTCTGCACAATGAAGAAGACATCAGTTCACTACAGAATGGTACTAACTATTATACATTGCCTTTTTTTATTCCTTTGCCCCATTCCAATTTAGAGAAGATATTTATACACATCGTTGTTTTTAGGCCTTTCCAAAGCAGTTCACTCATGATTACCTCTCAAACCACCTAGATGGTTAGGAGGCGAGGAAGGTATTGATACAACACACACGGTTCAATATTGAAGTGTTCCTGAAGATGACGAATGATGGACGGTCAATCATCCACAGGCACTGGCCTAAAGTTGCAAAGACCTGCAACATCAATGAAGGCTCAATATTCGCCTTCCGCTTCAGCAGTTTTCCAGATGAGATTCATCTGTCTATGTACCGTCTATGATGCTAATTTCGAAAGGTTATAGATGTTGCATGTGAAACTTGGTGCTGGTGCAGTTGTGTAATGGGGCAGCTAAGTGCTGAAGCTATATGATGTTTTACTCTGATGTATTTCAATTATGAAATCCTGCTTCCTTAATATGGAAATAAAATATATTGTGTGCTTAATATGAAATGTCAATTAGATTAATCAATGGATTAATAATAATAGGGCAATTAGCCTGCTAATGGCCTGCTAATTGGGTTTTTCTATTGCAAATGGTTATTGAGAAAACACCGTGGGCGATGACCTCAGGCAACGCACACAGTTTCTAGGAATAAACCGTCACTACAAGAAATATGTCAACTTGTGACCTTCTATCAGAGACCCTGGAAGAATTAGTCATAAATCTACGACCATTTGAGACCAATTGGTCAAAAGCTGTTAGGGGGGCTCCAAACCCTAAACCATAACGACCATTTTGGTCAGAAAGGTCGTAATTTCCTTACACGAAATGGTCGTAAAGCAAACAACACTGGTCCGCTGCCTTATTTCTAGCTGATAACAACCAATATAGATGGTCATAGCCTTGTAAATTGTGTTGCATTGCTATGACTAGGCGCCACCTCATCAGTTTTGCCTATGTGTCATGTCTGTGTGTCAATTTTTACCCTAGGTTGTGAAGCAGCCTATATTTTTGTCATTCCCAAAATTTCCAAAAAAAATTGGGCATTCTTTACTATCCAAATCATTGCCTCATGACAATATTCAGCTCCATTTGCCTGGTAAATCTTCCTCAGCAAACTTCCAAAGTTTCTGTTTAGCTAGAACCATTGTGAAGGAAGTAGTAGCTAGGCATATCCTAATGAGCTGAATTTTTTCCACATCTTCTATATTACGAAATCATATCTCTCCACAAAATTTGATCCCCATCTAACAATCCATATTAGCTCACCATCCAATCTTTGTTTCTGGTAATATTTTCAGTTTGTGAAGCAACTATATTTTATGTTAGTTTATAATTGCCGAAAATTTACCATGACATGAACCTGCCCATAGAACCTCCCTCCACCAAATTTTAGCTCATTTATTCTAGCCAATTTCCCTCAACATTTTTCCCAATTTTCTGTTCAGTGGAGAGCACTGTAAAGGAACTACCATTTTTATTTATCCAAATGGTATGAAATTTTTAAAGTGCCTTCATATGCCCAAATTATCATCCTCCTCCAAATTTCACATCAATCCATTCATTCATTTGAGTCCAGCTTCAACATTCATATTTCTGTCCAGTGTGGTACTTTGCAAAGCAAGTGACACCTAGGATCCTCCATTTGAGCTGCAAATTTTCCATGACAGTGTCCTTAGTAGATGATCATCCTCGGCCAAAACTTAGGCCCATTGGCCGTGTGCATTTTCCCCACCACTAATCAAACACTTGGTTGCTAATTCATGTTTGAGCTTAGTTCAGTCTCCTCGTGAGATTCTTCTATTGCATTCTTCTTCCTGACAACTACCGGGGGAGTACCCAACCCACTAGACATGCCTAGGCCGCCCAGAACGGGTGGCAACGCAACGGTCATGCAGTGACCATGCGGCGGGTATGTGAGTTTACGCGCTCTGGAGTTGGGACCCTCGGCCACAGTCCAAACCTCGACGTATTGCCACCAAACCATGTATTTATGATTAAATAGATACTTATGTACCTAGAAATGATTTTTGGAAAAAATAAAGAGCAAGCTATAAGGCAGGTGCAGTTCAAATTTGACCCGCTTCCTACTGAATCGACTGAAATTTGTCTTTTTCACGAGAGGTGGATCAAAACTTTTTACACCCAACCATTTGTTCAATTGTGCATTGAATATTCCCTAGTATTTTAGAAAATTGATTTGGTACAATTTTGCAACAAATATATGGTAGGTCCTTCAGAAAAAAAACTCATTTTGGGCACTCGAAAAATGGAAAATGAAATTTCCGTTCAAAGAAAATGAAAACTCCCTTAGGCAACATTGTTTTCCATTCCAATATGCACCCTTGTGCACAATATTAGATCGTTTAAACAAACTATGCCATGAATGTGGCCATAAGATTGAGCATTTCGGTTGAAAGCTATGAATCTTCACACATGATAGCTCATTTCTGAGAACACTTTTTTAAAATAATTGTTGTATTACAAGTTTATTATCCCTCCTGGTAACTTGGTCAATGATACAATGTGAAGTTTTCCCAATTTTTTGATTTTTATTTTATTTTTTATGCCCATTTCAAAATGCGGTCAAAACGACGGGAATGACCGTTCCTAGCTAGTGGTTGAATCATGGAATTTTTTTGGTATTTCTCTGATTAAATAGATACTTATGTACCTAGAAATGATTTTTGGAAAAAATAAAGAGCAAACTATGAGGCAGTTGCAGTTCAAATTTGACCCGCTTCCTACTGAATCGGCGAAAATTTGTCTTTTCCACGAAAGGTGGATCAAAGCTTTTGACACACAACCATTTGGTCAATTGTGCATTAAATATGGCATATTATTTTAGAAAAATGATTTGGTTCAGTTTTGCAACAAATATATTGTAGGTCCTTCACAAAAAACCTCATTTTTGGCACTCAAAAAATGGAAAATGAATTCTTCGTCCAAAGAAAATGAAAACTTGCTTAGGCAACATTGTTTGCCATTACAATATGCACCCTTGTGCACAATATTAGATCATTTAAACAAATTATGCCATGAATGTGGCCATAAAATTGAAAATTTGGGTTGAAAGCCATGAATCTTCACACATGATGGCTCATTTCTGAGAACACTTTTTTAAAATAATTGCCGCATTACAATTTTATTATTTTTCCTGGTAACTTGGTCATATATAATGATACAATGCGAAGGTTTTCCATTTTTTTGAATTTTTTATGCCCGTTTCAAAACGTGGTCAAAACGGCGGGAATGACCGTTCATAGCTAGTGGTTGAATCTTGGAATTCTTTTTGTGTTTCTCTGATTAAATAGATACTTATGTACCTAGAAATGATTTTTGGAAAAAATAAAGAGCAAACTATGAGGCAGCTGCAGTTTAAATTTGACCCGCTTCCTACTGAATCGGCAGAAATTTGTCTTTTTCACGAGAGGTGGATCAAAGATTTTGACACACAACCATTTGGTCAATTGTGCATTAAATATGGCATATTATTTTAGAAAAATGATTTGGTCCAATTTTGCAACAAATATATTGTAGGTCCTTCACAAAAAAACTCATTTTACGCACTCGAAAAATGGAAAATGAACTTTTCGTCCAAAGAAAATGAAAACTTAATTAGGAAACATTGTTTGACATTCCAAGATGCACCCTTGTACACAATATTAGACTATTTAAACAAACTATGCGATGCATGCGGCCATAAGATTGATCATTTGGCTTGAAAGTCATGAATCTTCACATATGATAGCTCATTTCTGAGAACATATTTTAAAAATAATTGACATATTACAAGTTTATTATTTTTATTGGTAACTTTGTCACATATAATGACACAATGCGAAGTTTTTCCAATTTTTTGATTTTTTTTGAATTTTTCATGTTCGTTTCAAAATGCGGTCAAAACAGCGGGCATGACCGTTCCTATCTAGTGGTTGAATATTGGAAAACTTTTGGTGTTTCGCTGATGAAATAGATACTTATGGTTCTAGAAATGAGTTTTGGAAAAAAATAAAGAGAAAACTATGAGGCAACTGTAGTTCCAATTTGACCCGCTTCCAACTGAATCGAGAGAAACTTGTCTTTTTCATGAAAGGTGGATTAAAAACTTTTCTTACCAAACCATTTAGTCAAGTATACAATAAATATGACTTAATATTTTACAAAATTGATTTGGTCCAATTTTGCAACAAATATTTTGTAGGTCCTTCATAAAAGAAAACTCATTTTGTGCACTCGAAAAATGGAAAATGCTTTTTTTCTCCAAAAAACTCATTTCTCACGACACCTTTTCAAAGATATTTATCTTATTCCATGTTTGTTATTTTTCCTGAAAACTAGTTCACATTTGGTGACACAATGAGAAGGTTTTCCATTTTTTTAATTTCTCAAGTCATAAAATAGCTGAGATAATTTTAACACGTTATTTTTAGTCAACTACGACCAATTTTGATGGTCATAACGTCGTAAGCATGTACTACATTCTGATTGGTTTGTGGACGTCTCACGCGGATCGTGCATCAAACACCGTCGGATGCTCGCGGATCCAATGGCTATCCTCAACCCTTCCACACCAACCCTAGCTCGGTCATTTTCCATCCACCCCCCCCCCCCCCCACCCGCCTCCTTTCTTTCCCACATCCATCCATCGATTCCACCGAACCCTTCCAGATCGAGCGAGTGCGAGAGCTCGCCTCCTCCCTTCCAGATCACCGCCGCCACCTACCTCCGGCGGAGCTCACCGCCGTCCATGGCGTTCCCCATGCCCTCCTCCTCTCGCCCCTCTCCGTCCCTCACTAGAAGGGAGAGAAGAACCCGAGGGAGGGAGAAACCCAAACCCTAACCGATTCCTCTCGAGATCCTTCTCTCCCCCCGATCCCTCTCCAATCCCAATGCCACCGGCGACATCCCTTCGTCCGCAGCTCTCCCTCCTGCCGTGGGGATGGATGGGGAGATCCTCGCCCCTCAACCACCCATGGATGGATGGGGACGGGGCCATGACGGTGCCGGTGCCGGATCTGCACCAACATGCGTCTCGGTGGGGCAGCACAACGGAGCGTGCGGCTGTGACGCCGCCCTCGCCGGGACGCCACCACCACGCTCCTGCGCCATGGAAGATGAGGAGGAGTGCCTCCCTCCGTCGGACGGAACGCCGCCATGGAAGGAGATGGAGCTCCTCCCATCTCCTCAACCACGCACGCAACGGTAGATCGACAAGGGTGGGTACGAATCCCGCCTCCCCTATCCTGGTCCTGTTCTTCTCCTCTAACATCTGAATCTCATTTTCTGCCTGCATCATGGAATCCAAGAGGGAGAGGCGGAGCTGCTCTGACCCACCCTGCTGCCGACCGACGCCATGAAGGTGCAGCCTTGCTCGTCCCTCCTCCCCTCCCCTCCCCTCCCCTCCCCTCCCCTGCTTCTTCTTGATTACGTTTGATCTGATCCATGCAGGGGGTTTGTGCAGGCCATCACCATGGTAAGCCGAGGTGCTGCAGGTGTCAAGGAAGACGATGGTTCGGTTGAGACAGTGAAGAGAGGATAGCGTGCAGAGGGAGAGGACGTCGGTTCCAGCTGCTCAGCTTACTCAAGGGTAAGATCATCCAACCTGTCTCTTTACATTGTCAATATATTGGGCTATTGGGAGCCAAAATACTTTTGTCCAGGAATCTAGTTTAATGTTCGTTTGCATTTTCAGAGAGAAATTTCAGTACTCATTTGGGGCGGGAGGGATATAATTTTCACATGATTGATGAGTGAGTTCATGCATGGAGTCATGATGTCAATCACTGATCAATCAGTTGGGTTGCATACGCTGATTTATTCTAAAAAATATCTAAGTCAGTCAGTATCAAGATGCTTCCTTGTGTTTTCTCTGTTTTTTAGATGAATTCTACCTTGCTGGCTGTGCATTTGATTCTGCTAATATACGAGCTTGAAGGAAGGTAACGGTGACTTAATTAATCCTCTGCATTGCGATTCTGATTGTCTGTTCCTACGTTGAAACTTCTGAATTTGAGCAGGTGTTCTTATTCTGAGTTCCTACAGGGAGATGAATCTGAATTGGTGTTGACTCTTTATCTCATTTCAGTTTAACTGCATGGACATGTACACATACAATCAGAATTTTCTGTAGATCATTGGTGATCGTTTCCCATGCCGAAATTGATTGGCAGTGGACGACTAGTCATTTTTTTTGCTATGACATAGTATTCAGATATTTGCATATGTTCAACCACAATCATCCTGTTTTCTAGTTGGATCCAATGAGAGAGAACAAGATTAGATTAACATTTATGTCCTTCCTTTCATGTGCTGCTTGTGCCTATCTTGACCTTGTTACCACCTCCCATTGTGCAGGAGTAGAATCATGAAGCTGAAAAACAGTTTTAGGGAGGCCGATCCGATCACGGTGCAGAGGGGCAATGGTTTCAGGCCAAACTAGCTAGCTGTTGTTCATCAGACAAGATGCAGATGGATCATTGGAGATGTGACCGAGGTGTCTGATCATAACACATGGAAGCTTGGCAAAATTGCAAAGATTGTCAAGAATGATTACATTGTCATCAGGCTGGCTGATTGCATCCAGCTCAAAGAGTTCCACATTTCTAGCTTGAGGGTTCCACTTGCACATGATGCCCCCATATCTCCTCCTAATGGCAAGCAGTTTCCTCCAGCTGACAACAAGGTAAGCAAACATTCGGTTCAGTTCCTCGAGCGTTGTGACGACCCTGGCTTAATCGTGCACTAACCATACACGCAAATGCACACGATCAAGCCTAAGGACTCACTTGAAGATATCACAACACAACTCTAAAACATAAATAAAGTCATACAAGCTTTATATTACAAGCCAGGGCCTCGAGGGCTCAAATACATAGCTCGATGGCATACAAGCGTCAGCGGAAGCATTAGATATCTGGGTACAGATATATTACAAAGAGAGAGATAGGCCTTCACAGAGGCGGGGCAAAATAAAATACTACGATCAAAAGGCGTAGGCCTCCTGCCTTGGACCCTCCGATCCTACTCCTGGTCGTCAGTCGGCTCCTCGTAGTAGTAGTACTCGCCAGGCGGGTAGTAGTACTGGTCGTCGGCTGGGGCGTCTGGCTCAGGGGCTCCGTCGTCTGGTGGCATCAAGAGGATATGGGGGAAAAAGAAAGTAAAGCAAACGTGAGTACTCATCCGAAGTACTCAGCAAGCAAGGATCTACACTACATATGCAACATTGTCAAAGGAATGGCTGTATATATGGATTGGGCTGCAGAAATGCCAGAATAGAGGGGGAAAGCCTAGTCCTATCGAAGACTAGCATCTTCAACAGTCTTCAGCAGTCTTGCAGCATTAGGAGAGAGCAGATGAACATAATGTAAAGTAGTAGTAGTATCATCAACCTCGACCTGAGATCCTTTCTCGACTCCCCACGAGAAAGCAATCCCAGAGCCGTACTATCCAGTTCTCATCACATGTTCTAGTTGTACCGATCGGGATACAACTCCGAGTGTCCATTACCGTAGGACAGGCTATCGATAGATAAGTTCTTCCCTGCAGGGGTGCACCAAGTTACCCACCACGCTCGCTTAACTCCGGCCGGACACACTTTTTTGGGTCATGACCGCCCTCGGCCAAACGATACGCCGCAACCCGACCGAATACTTAACAGAGAGGTCAGCACGCCGGACTAAACCTATGCCCGCAGGGGTCTTGGGTCATCGCCCCGGGAACTCCTGCATGTTACGTGCACCGCCGGTGAGCAGACCTAGAAACCCCTTATACAAGTGCGGTTGCGTTCCCAGTCCAACCCAGCGTGTGCCGCTCAGTCACTGACGTCTATTAAGCTCCGGCTGAAGTATACGACGCAGAACGCCCATACTATGCCCATGTGATGGTTAGTGCTATCAGGCCAGAGGCCCCTCGGATCAAATATCCAAACCGTTTAGTGGTTTAGGTTCGCGCGGAAACGAGCAGAGACTCACGATCGATGTGACCCCGTCGCCCCGTCTCGAGGACTTGCGGCAAGGGCTAAGAATGCCCGGCCACGCCTCGTGTTATCTCGCGGGCACCATCCAGGTCAACCCGACTCCAACTCACTTCGCATAAAGCTCGCGCGGGTACCCCTCAGGGCCGACCCGTCTTTAGTAACATGGTTTAGTGCAAGTCAAATCAACAACAGTATCTGTGTGTCTGACACCAAGGGAACCCTAAGGAATCACCCTCGATGGAATCCCACCTGATGTTAAAGTCAAGGTGAACGAAGGAGGAATCACCCTCGAGGTCCACACTTGAAGCATTGCGCGACGATGCTGTTATCGGGGGTGGTGTAGGAGGAATCACCCTCGCTTACCATGACCGATTAACTAACCTACAAGGTTATCATCAGAAGTGCTAACGAGGTATCACCCTCGGCACTCGACGGTAACCCAGTAGTGTCGGCAACTAAGGGGAAGTGATGTGCGGTGCCAGGGTCTGGTCTTCAATCCCGATGATCGGGTCTTCTGATATCCAGCGGGGCAGTCGGGATCAAGTGGGGGTCTCTGTCGGGTCTCTACCCAGCCTATTCTAAACAGTCTAGGATAACCAGCAAGGTAGCAAGGTAGGTTACAATAAACAGGCTATGCAACAGATATAGGAAAATAGTAGCAGTAGCAGTTCTAATGCAAGCATAAGAGAGAAGAGAATAGGCGATATAGGCATGTTCAAAATGGGGGTGCTTGCATGTTTGCTCTGGCAAGAAGGAGGGGTCGTCGGTGGTGTCGTCGGGGACGTAGTCGTACTCCGGAGCTGCGTTTGCCTTGGGAGCTGTGTCAATGTCGGGGTCTACCGAGAGAGAAGAGGGGGAAGAAACAGGTAAACATAATGCAAACAGATGCCACACAGTGCGTGCTATGCTATGATGCAGTGCAGGGTTGCCTAAATATGCATCTAAGTCACTTTAGTTATTTTTAGAATTATTCTGAGATTTATTTACCGATGTGTGTGCACTATTCATCTACCGGAATCGGGCTCGGGGTTATGAGTTCTCCTACGTAGGAGGTTCCGGCAAGGAAACAGACGGCACGATCAAACTCGGCTCGTCGTTCTGAGCAACTTTCATGTTTTAACTTTTTCGATCCGAGCTACGGTTTAAAAGTTATTAATTTTCAACGTTTAAAAGATTTTTTGGAATTTATTTATTTTATCAGAAAAAGGAATTATGATGTCAGCATGATGACATGCTGACATCAGCAAGTCAACAGTGGCTGTGCAGGTCAAACCTGACATGTGGGTCCAGTGGGACCCACATGTCAGCCTTTGTTTAGACTAACAGTGGATTAATTTAATTAGCAGAGTTAATTAGGGTGTGGGCCCCATCTGTTAGCGAGACATTTAGTTTTTAGATTATTTTCAAAAACCTATTTAGTTAATTAACTGCGCAGGCCCACTGGTCAGTGACTGGAACAGCCCAGTCAGCAGGGTTGACCGGGTCAACTGGCCAGCCGGGCCCCTGGGAACCCACCAGTCAGTGACCCTGGGTGTGGCCTCGGCCATACCACGTCGGCTGTGGCCGGTGGCCGAAAACCACGGCGGAGGCACGGGCCAACGGCGGAATTTGGCTACGAAGGTCCATTCGTCGCGTAGTTTGCGGCGTTCGAACGAGGGGAGCCCGCCGCGTCGGTTGGGGGTACTGGGCGGAGCTGGGGCTGCCGGAGTCGACGGCGTCGAGCGCCGTGGCGGACGCCGGAGTTCGGCGAGGACGGGGTCGGAGCTGCGGCCACTAGGAGGTGCAGGCGCGTGTGCTACGTGCTCCTGGGAGCACCAGGAGATCAGTTCTGGGCTCGGATGAGGCCAACGACGACCGTGGCCGCGTTGACGGAGCTCACCGGCGACGGGGTGTCCGGGCATCTTCAACGCTCGGCTTGATCTAGCGGCAGCAGGCGATGCGGAAGATGAAGGCGAAGCGGAGGGGCTCGTCGAGAAGGGAGGGGGAGCTCGGTGGCCTCGTCTACGCCGGGGTCATGGCGACGGTGGCATTCGGTGAAGAGGGATCTGGTGGAGCGGGAAGAACGACGGGCGAGTGAGGGAGAGAGGGGGAGGAAAAGGAGGAGGACCAGGGGGAAGGGACGAGGGCGAGCTTATCCCCTCGCCCTGCCTACCCTCGTCGCGGTGTCGCGCGGCGACCGGCGCAGGCGCGGTCGTCCACGGGGAAGACGACACCGAGGTGTGGAGGGGAGGTTGGGCTGGGCTTAGCCCATTACCAGGTAAGTTTGTTCTCCCGTTTTCCTTTTCTGTTTTTCTTTTTATTTAATACCAGGGAGAGAGAAAGAATTAATTGGGCATCCAAACAGTGTGGAAAAAATATGGGACTAGACCCAATAAATCCAACACAATTTTAGGCAGTGCCACAATTATTTTGGTGGCAATTGGAATGGTTTTAATATTTTTTTAGAAATTGAATGAGGTGAATTAAATGTTGTTGGACTACTGTTGTAAATGTCCAGGGCATTTTGGTAGTTTATATAAAGTTGGTTTCAATTTTATAAATGCCTTGGGAATATTTGCAACATCATGAACAATTTTGTTTGGCTGATTGGAGAAATAAATATTTGACTTGCAATTTGAATTTTGAATTGAAGTTAAAATATTTTCTAATGAAATTTTATTAGAATGATCATGATGACATGGCGGGTTAAGTAGCTTAACCAGAGTGGGGTAACCTGGAGGTGTTACAAGCGTATAAATGTGCTACTTTTCATCTCTCAAAATGAGCCAGGCACTTGGCAGTTGCTTTGTTCATCCAAAAATGTGATGTCCTATTTTACTTTGAGTGAAAATGGAATGGTGCCATCCTGCACAACATACTTTGAGTGAATGTTGAATAATGTATGCACTTGTGTAGTAGATGATGGTTTGTGTACTAGACGTTGGTTGATGAATGCCCGGGTGTATCACTACTTGTTCCATGCTACATTTAGGAATTGTTCATTTTTGTGTTATGACAACTTTACTGCATCCTGCTGAAGTATTTTTAAAATCTTGCAGATTCCAGTGCTACCACACAACCAGATCAGTATTTGATTACTGTTACAAGAGGAGGTCTAAATCAGCAGAGAACAGGGGTGAGATGTACATGTCACAACCAGCTTCCCTCCCATGTATGAATACGCTCTCAAGTAGTCATTTTTGTGAATGACATATGATAAGAACTAAGAACTCACCTTCACTAATTGTCTACGATATTTCATCAGGATCTGTATGTACTTGAGGTACATATTGGCCTCACCACCAATTTCTGTAGTTCTTGGGCCCTCTTGGTAGTGGGTTCTTAGTAGGACTAGAGAGTTGATAGTATGCTAGTATGCATCCCCATTTATGAGTTATGCAGAATAAGAATTACAATTTACTGCAATTCACATGTTTCGAATTCTTCAATCTTGAATTGTTCAATGATGATAGCTATGTTGCACCGTACTATAAAATCATGGATCGGCAACTAGTTGATTGTCAATCCGTTCTTGCTAGATGTGTTGTTGTTTTTCTTCTTCTAAGATAAGATGGTAGCATCACATGTCATCCTGTCATGTTGTACTAGTTCTAGAAGTGTAAGATAAGATGGTGGCATCAGATGTGTGTTCTTACTTGTGACTACTTACTAGATGGATACATGCAGCTAGCTATTATGAGAATGTTATATGCATGGTTTCCTGTTAAATCTAAAGTTTGCAGCAAATTTTAATCGTTATGAGAATTTTATATTCATGAATTCACTTTATTATGTTTCTAACTTTTGATAATTTATTATTTGCAGATGCTGGCCTTCATTCTTCAAAAGTTGGGTGTACATGAGCTCTAGGAAGAAGAATGCTAAAGAGAAACCACACGCAGCAATGCCTTTTAGCTCACTGGAGCTAGTTATGTGTATATTTAGTTGTATTTTATAGCTGACTACCAGATTTGTACTATGTATGATGATTGTAATGTACTTTGCTTGGCTGTTGTATGAAATATTATGCCTTATTGGCTCTTTTTGAATCAAATTTTCTAATTGCACAAATATAGAACTGACGTGTGGTACCCAAACAGCAATCCTGGTAATTGGTTCCCATTTGACTAGTGGGACCTACATTAATATGGAAAAGAAACAAAAGAAAACTCACAAGTGGGCTGGAAAAAGGCTGAGGCCTAAAAAATGTGGACTGTAAATGATTGTGGCCCAAAAAATAAAAGTCTATTGGGCTTGGCCCATGTAGGTGACCCAAATTGAAAGAAAAAAAACAATAAATAGGCTGAATTAATGGGCTCGGCCCATATAGACATCGAATTGGACCGGACTGATTCTTATCAACGACCAATTCAATTGGTCGCAATTTTCCATGTCGGATCCGACGTGGCCTGGGCAGACAACCAGCGATGAAAACAATTGGTCGTAGGATCAACGACATTTTGTTCTGGTCGTTGCCTTCAACGACCTTATCACAAAGAAGGTCGTTAAGTTTCATTAAAGACGGTCAGGTTTTGACCAATTATTTTTTGTCACAAAAAGGTCGCAAATGAAAAACAACGACCATTCAGCGACCAATAGTGATGGTCGCAAGTTGACATATTTCTTGTAGTGCGTGTTGGATCAATGAACAATCACACACGACATCCTCTTGAAAACTGTTTGCGTTAGACCACCTTGCGCAAACGTTTACCACATAAAAAGTGTTTGTGATAGACAGCATTTGCCACACAGTTTCTTCTACGCACCGTGTGTGATGCATTCCATAACGCAAACTATAAAATTGTTAATATCATGTGCAATGGCAACACTATCACAAACGATTTAATGGGAAAAATTGTGTGTGATGTACATGCGAACGGAAACGTTTTCCTTGGAGTGACTGTGTGGGATGTATATACGAATGGAAATGTACTTCTTGGATTAA
Organism: Thinopyrum elongatum; assembly: GCA_011799875.1. NCBI lineage: Eukaryota > Viridiplantae > Streptophyta > Magnoliopsida > Poales > Poaceae > Thinopyrum > Thinopyrum elongatum. The sequence continues at coordinate 79,274,451 of CM022303.1, forward strand.
CTGTGTGGGATGTACATACTAACAGAAACGTATTCCTTGGATTGACTGTGTGGAATGTACATATGAACGGAAACGTTTAGCCGGGACTAACTGTGTGGGATGTACTTACAACCGGAAACGATTTGACCTGTATAATTGCATTTTTTAGCACAACTGTATGTATAACCATATTTGATCGCTCGCCGGTCGCACACGACCTCATTTCGCCGAGAGTGTGTGCCAGGAGGGCATATCTCCGACGGTTTCAGGGTCGTGTGGGAAGGATCCCCCTATCGCAGTCACTCACATGGCGACGGTTCGAAACGCCCTCGCGGAAAGGGGTTAAAAACTGTTTGTATAACACCTCGATGTACCAGTGCTTAGTCACCTTGCTTGCAAGCTTCTTGTGATGATGTATTATCGAGAGGTCCCAGAGATACCTCTCCATCATACGGAGTGACAAATCCCAGTCTCGAGCCATGCCAACTCAACAGACACCTTCGGAGATACCTGTAGAGCACCTTTATGATCATCTAGTTACGTTGTGACGTTTGATGGCACACAAGGCATTCCTCCGGAGTCCGGGAGTTGCATGATCTCATGGTCGAAGAAACATGTATCAGACATTAAGAAAGCAGTAGCAATAAACTGAACGATCATATGCTATGCTAACGGTCGGGTATTGTCCATTCTTCTAATGATGTGATCTCGTTATCAAATGACAACTCATGTATATGGTTAGGAAACCTTAACCATCTTTGATCAACGAGCAAGTCTACTAGAGGCTCACTAGGGACACGGTATTTGTTTATGTATCCATACAAGTATTTAAGTTTCCGGTCAATACAATTCTAGCATGAATAATAAACATTTATCATGATTAAGGAAATATAATAATAACTATTTTATTATTGCCTCTAGGGCATATTTCCATCAACCCATAAGATCTCAACACCTACAGGGCCGTGATGGTATTTTCATGAGACTCTAAGAGCTCGCGGTTGAGCATCTCCACATCATATACCTCCTCCTTGACGGTTGTCGGATCAGGTACATATCCCTACAAAGTCAAATGTGTGAAATCGTTAGAGATGCATGTGTGTTTGCAATCATCATCAATGGCTAGATATATATGGATGTGTTTGGAATCTTACCTGCTGGTTGCCTCCATTGGACATGACAAGTCAGCACCAACTACAAAATAATGAAAAGTCAGCTACAACTACAAAACATATATGACAACTGAACTATGAAGTTTAGTACCTATATATGACAACAATATGCATAGCCTGTTCACAAAAGTATGGTCTGTTTGTTCTAGCTAGTGTTATTCATCTGACCTGATGCACTTCGTTAGAAAAATAAATAATTGTCAGCCTGCTTCCATGCTTGTCCATCAAACTACATCTATATATGCAAATATCTAATCGGATTGAACACTGAGTACAAAAAAACTGCATCTTTGCAAAACTATACTAGTAAATCAAAACTACATCTGAATGGGGACTAAGTCTAATCGGATTGAACATTAGTAAAAAAAAACTATGTATTTGCAAAACTATACTAGTAAATCAACAGTATATACAAAAACTGAGCACAAAATCAATTCATGGATGTCCATGGATTCAACGGTAAGTATGATATTGACAACTAATATATGCAAGATACGGCATACGGCGGCTAGAGGAGACGGGCGGTGAGGCCTGGAGGAGAGGGGAAGAAGATGCGTGAGGGGAGGGGAGGGCACCTAACCTACTGGTCCGGATCCAGTGGAGGCGGCGGCCCTGGTCAAGAGGTGTAGTGAAAAGGAGCAAGGGACAAAGAGGGGGGGGGGGGGGGGCTGGGGGGAGGGTGGGGGGGGGGGGGGGGGGGGGTGGGGTGGGGGGTGGTTTGGTGGGGTGGGGGGGTGGGGGGGGGGGGGGGGGGGGGGGGGGGGGGGGGGGGGGGGGGGGGGGTGTACACAGTGAGTGGACTACTGCTGGCATGGGCTTAACAGGCTACGCCATAACAATGTGTAGACCACAGAAAAAATCACGAAACATCTACAGCATGATATAAAATTACAACGCCATCAATAAGCCCATAACAATTTCGTATCAAATTTGACCACGCCGCCACTATCACAAAAACATAGTGCCGGTGTTGATTGTAACTGAGTAAACCAACAAAAGTTGTGGCTAGCCATTTCTCCACTAGTGTACATGCCAAATAGGAGCCACCAGCGAGCGGGAGTTGGGACACCTAGAAGCGAAGTAGTACTCAGCAGGCTGCAATGAACTGACACACAAGCACATGGATTGACACACCCCAGCAGAGGAAGAGAGGGAACGGCAGCAGCACCAGCCACCCCATCGCCGTTGCCACCATCGCAAGGTCTCTGTCATGACTGCGCGCGCACATGCGTTTGATTCAACCCTAGTTTCCGTTTCTTCCTGTTAAATTAATTCCTCACCGTGTGTGCTCCAATTAGCATCCCCAGCTAGCGACGAACATATCGAGTTGTTTGTCCTCATGAGTGATGTGGAGATTGGAGCATAGGAGCATCTCTAGCAGAGCTACTATATTACCGATCCGCAAAAAGCGTATACGGACGGCCCGCAAAATAATTTGCGGAACCGCGTGGGCTCCGACACAGAACAGATACTTCTGCGTCGGAGCCCTCGCGGTACCGCAAATAATTTTGCAACAAGTATTAACATGATATCAAAACCAAATTGATGCTAGAAATTCATGAAAAATAAGCATGCCGGAACGGTTCACACCTAAAATCAACCGCAATATCAACAGGTGGCTGTTGTCATTGGAAGAACTCGTATAATGTTTCTGTAGGGTAATATCCGTTACATTCACTACTATGTGATGCGACGAATTGATTAATCCTAGGACATAACAAATAGGTTTCTCCACCGAGGTGCAAGCTTTGGACTCATAAGTGCTTGTGCTTAAAGATTGGAACATAATCTAACCGGCTTCGATTCTGGGTCTAGTTGATATTGAAATGTTAAAAACGTAAATAAGAATATTTTCATTTGTTACTGGGTACAATATATAGACAAGTATGAACAAAGTTGAATTAGAACAAATGCACCATATACAGTCATTATTTATGAGGAACTTGAATACAAAACATCTCATGCATTGATCCAGGATAAATGCTTCTTTCCGTTACCACATGAGTGGCTAACAATGCCTACATATATACTACCACCAAGCACGGGGACTCTCTCTATGCTTCACAGGTTTTTGTGATGCATTTCTCCCATAAAGCAAGTGCCAGAGAAACAACAATGCGAGGTAGCAAACAGAAAGTTAGGTTAAGAATAGGAGACATTGGCCAATGAATAGCTAGGATGGCTTCAATAGTCGGTGCTTCCAGTGGCGAAGAAACTTGAACATTCCCTTGTGCACGAGCACTTACGCCAAACATTTGTTTCAACAGGGTGGTAGCAAAGAGAAATTTAGCTTAAGAATAGGAGATAATGGGCAAACAATAACTTGGATGGCTTCAACACTCAGTGCTTCAAGTGGTGAAGCAACGTGAACATTCCCTTGTGCATGGGCACTTGCACCAAACATTTGTTTTAATAGCGTTTAATAGTCATAACTACTCTGTGCACACAGGGCTCTACAAGGAGAAATTCACCATGCTTAAATAAATTCTCGCTCCATATTGCGGTCAATTTTCATCCATAGTCATCCTATCAGCACAGTAGACAATTAGGCATCAACGAATGGTCCATCATATTCTGCCGAGTCTGATTTAAACCTTGAGGCTGTAGGACTCGTCGCAAATGAACCCTCACCTTCAAGTCCCTGAAGTCGTCTGTACCCAGTCTCTGTAATCCTGGTCTTTTCAACCCTAAACCAACACTATACCTGTTTGTAAGCACAATTCCGGTCGGGATAACTCGTTTCTCACACTGACAAACCGGACTACATGTCATCTTCATGGATCTTTCTCTTCTTTTCTCTGTATTCACTCGCCGCCGCCTGATTCTCGTGGATGCCGAGATCCGTCTTCCCACACCCACTATTTCCTCCTGATTACTTATGTAACATCCCCAGATCTTCACCCTGTTGTTAAACTCATTAAGTTGCATGTCATCATGGTCATCTTCATGAAATTGCATTAGGAAATAATTCAACTTCAATTCAAAAATTTAAAATGCAAGTCAAATAATTAATTCATCAAACAGCAAAACAAAAATGTTCATAAAGTTGCAAATAATCCCAAAGCAATTATAAAAATAACATCAAAATTAATTGTAGTATTTAACTGAATCAAACCTCATGAAATAGTAGCCAAACAGCACCTTTTTAATACATTTTAATTAATCCCGTTTACAAATGAAATGATATTTTGTCCAAACCAATTTCTGGTGGCTGAGAATATTGCATGGTAATTTTTGGACCAAGTCACCTAATTTATAAAATTTATTTAGAGGCCCCACATTTTGCAAAACAGAAGAAATAACTGAAAACAGAAAAGAAGAAATATAAAAGGCCTAAATTCTACCGCGCTACTGGGCTCCTAGTTCCACAGTACCTGGGCCTAAGTCAAACCAGACCTGGCCCAGCCCAGCCGAGGCCATCTCCCTCCTCCCGCCTCCGTGACCGCACGCGCACGGCTCGGATCGCCATCGCCAGCCGATGCCTGACACCGCTGAGCTACAGGGCATCGTGGTGCTCCTGGGACTCCAGGGATGCGCGTGCCCCTTTTTGTTCGTCACGGGCGAGCCTCTGTGCTCGATCTCATGAAACTCCAGTTCTGGCCACCGCATCCGCTCGTCGTGGATGACGTTTCCAGCCATCTCCGCGGCGGCCGTTGGTGCAAATCGACGCGGCGCTCGCCTCTCGTCCGAATGGTGGTCGCGGCACTCGATTTGGTCGATTGTACGAAAATCCCGAGCGCTGCCGCCTCTCTGTCGCTCGCCGGAGCAGCGCCGCCGCACGCCGGAGCTCAAACTCCTGTGGGTCCCACGCGTAGGGTCATTAGCATCTAACCCCCCCCCCCCCCCCACTGCTAAGCCCACTGACCAGTGGGCCCCGTTCCTGTAGCACTTAGCTTAGAAGCTAATTAAATCACTAACTAAAATTGTTATTAGTCTCACTGACAGATCGGGCTCATGGGCTAAAAAGATTAATTAGGTAAATCTAAATACTTTTTATACAAACAGTGGCTGACCACTGGGTCCCTCTGGACCTAGTTGACTGGTCAACCAGCTGACTGGATCAGTCTAGTCACTGACTGGTGGGTCCAGTGGGCCCCCTTTGACTGGTCTAGCCCTCAGTTGACTTGCTGATGCAACAGTGATGTCATACTGATGTCATGTACCATTTCTGGTAAATTTTGCTATATTACTTAATTCGGAAATTAGCTAAATCTTGTTTAATTCGTAGAAAATAAACCGTAGTTCAGATCGAAAAACTTTATACATGAAAGTTTCTCAGAACGACGAGACGAATCCAACCGTGCCATCCGTTTCCGTATCGGGACCTTCTACGAAGGTGAACACGCAACTTTTAGCCTGTTTCCGATAGATGAATAGTGCATATACACCGGTTAATAATTCCAACTTTAACCCTAAAATAACTAAAATAAATTAGACATGTCTTTAGGCAACCCTGCGCTGCATGTTAGCATAGCATTCTCTGTGTTGCATATGTTTGCTGTGTATTTATCTGTTTTCTCCCCCTCTTCTCTCTCGGTAGACCCTGGTACCGAAGCAGTTCCCGAGACCGACGCAGCTCAGGAGCGCGACGACACCGTTAACGACCTTGCTGTTGGGGAAAGCAGCAGAAAACAAAAAATTTAACCTACGCACCAGCCCAGGAACACTATGGAGACTGCATACAAGGTTTGATCATTTTCGTTACCGACTCGTAGCGCAGCGGAAGTAGAGTCGATGACGATCGGCGGTGCAGATCCCCGCAGCAAGGATTTACAACCTCCCAACCACGAGGAAGTATACCCTCATCCGCCACACGGACAGCCCTCCGGGAGGCGGTCGGACAGTCCCCCGGACGGTGTCGCGGACAGCCCTTCGGGAGGACCCCCAATACTCGGGCCGTCACTCGGACAGCCCTTCGGGAGGACTCACAGAACTTGGACCGTCACTTGGACAGCCCTTCGGGAGGCACTCTCGAACAGCCCCTCGGGCACTAAGATCGAAACTACGACCTCTCTACAGAGTTGCACACATACGGTGTCATCTATCCGGCAGGGCTTCGCCGTCCAGAACTAGTTCCCACTGGAACCCAGACAGCCTTTCGGCTCTACGAAACTCTTTTCGTGGGAGGGAGAGAGAAGCCAGATTGTGCATGGCACTTGTATGTGAGTATCAGTGAGCTTTGGGGCAGCCCCCTCACCTCCTATTTATAGGAAAACCAAGGGGTAGGGATGGCACACAAAAACCCAAAATGCCCATGCAAATGTCACACATGAAGGGCATAATGGGGATGGAAGTGGAGCTCCATGGAGCCCCACAAATGTGGCCGGCCAACCCCTCTTGGGGGGCCCCCTTAGGAGGTTTCTTAGCCCCCAAGTCCTTCTAGAAGCCTTTTCCAAAAAGCCCTAAAAGGTGGCTTTCCAAAATATCTCAAAAAGCACTTTCACTATTCATGATGACATTTTTCAGCGTCCGTTCGAACTGAAAATATTTATGTGGGCTTAGAAAATTTCCAGTACCCACTAAAATAATTTTCAACGCGTTCTGGAACAATTCCAGTTTAGTGATTTCATCTGCGAAAAGCATCTGAAGCGGTTCCGGCAGCTCCGAAACATTTCCGGTTTTCATCTCGGAAAATTCCCAGAAGTTTCCAGAATGATTCTGCCATCCTCCAAGAATTATCAGGCATGTGCCGAAACCAATTTGACTTTATGGTATCCTCTGAAACAACTTTTCAGTTTCACCGGAACTCATCCAGTGACCTCTCTCTGCGGAACTTTTCCGCTGTCCGAAACTTTTTCGGTGATTTTCTCTCAGACTCCCTGTCTAGTATTCAGCAGATAGATGACCCTTAAGCGTGTGACCCTATAGGTTCGGTGAAGTATAGACATGACACGGAACCCCTTCCGATCAATGATCAACATCGGAGTCGTGGACACCCATATTGACCACTATACCCACACGAATGAATATTCGAGTGAACCTCCAGTTGCCGTGTGCTATTCCTGTTGCATCGCGATATGTTACAAATACCCGAGGTGAGACATGTTGGCATTCCCATGGATCAACAACTTGTCCACTATGCTACTTACCTCGTTACCGGTATTGTTCTCTTTTCTCGTTACCGTGTTCCGGCATCCCCGTGATCAAATCACAAAGTGTCTGGCCAGACGATGATGGACACCGTAACACCGAGAGGGCCCAGAGATATCTCTCCATCGTCGGAGGAGCAAATCCCAATCTTGAGTTATCAAGTTACTTGACATACTTTTCCATGAACCCGTAAGCCGCCGTAATAGCCACTCATTTACGGATGACGTTTAACAAACCCCAAAGTTCATGAAGCAAGCATGAAGAAACTCGATACTCTCAGGGTCTAAGGAATCATGCAAACGTTAACCATCTCTGTGTTATTAACCATATAACTTGTGACGAATGAATCTCATAGCATAACATCAATCGGGTCGATTCAACACAAATGTTCTTCTAACATTGTGCCCTCAAAGCTGCTGGCATAGACATGCCCATGAATGGGAAAACATAATCATCATGCAACATTTGAGCTAGTCTTAGAGGCATGACTAGGAATACATTTTACCGTTTATTATTCCACACGTGCACATGGGTTTTCCCCAGAGCCTTTATGGATATACGGGCTCGGGAACCACAACAGTTATAGCATGGAACATAAACATAATAATGAGTATGGAGATAAATAATAACATTTATTAATGCCTCTAGGGCATATCTCCTACACTTGCCTTTGCCGCAGAGTAACCAGGCAAGCACCCCCCTTTTGAGCATACTGATATCGCCTATTCTTCTCTCTCTTATGCTTGCATTAGAAGTTGCTGTTGTTACTGTTATCCTATTTCTGCTGCATAGCCTGTTTATTGTAACCTGCTGTTGTTACCTACCTGCTTATCCTAAACTGTTTAGTATAGGCTGGGTAGAGACCCATCAGAGACCCCCACTTTGTCCCGACTGCCCCGCTGGATTATCAGAAGACCCGATCAATGGGATCGAAGACCAGGCCCCGGCACCGCACATCACTTCCCCCTTAGTTGCTCGACACTACTGGGTTACTATCGAGTGCCGAGGGTGATACCTCATCAGCACTTCTGATGTTAAGCTTGTTGGTTAGTTCATCGGTTATGGTCATCGAGGGTGATTCCTCCTTCTCCACTCCCGATAACAACACTATCGTGCAACTCCTCAAGAGTGGACCTCGAGGGTGGTTCCTCCTTCATTCACCTTGATGATAACATCAGGTGGAATTCCATCGAGGGTGATTCCTCAGGGTTCCCCTTGGTGTTAGACACACGGTTACTATGGTTACTATGACTTTACACTGAACCATGTTACTAAAGATGGGTCGGCCCTGAGGGGTACCCGCGCGAGCTTAATTGCGAGTTATGTGGAGACAGGTTGACTTGGAAGGTACCCGCGAGATAATTACGAGGCATGGCCGGGCATTCTTAGCCCTTGCCTCAAGTCCTCTAGACGGGGCGACGGGGTCACATCGATCGTGAGTCTCTGCTCGTTACCGCGCGCTCCAAATCCACTAACGGTTTGGTTATTTGATCCGAGGGGCCTCTGGCCCGATAGCACTAACCATCATGTGGGCATAGTATGGGCGTTCTGCGTCGTATACATCAACCGAAGCTCTATAGACGTCAGCGAGGAGCGGCCCACTTTAGATTGGACTGGTTAATCCCGTGCTTGTATTAAGGGGGCTAGGTCTGCTTCCGGAGCATCCTCGCAACGTGCAGTGCGCGTAGGGCGAAGGCCCAAGACCCCTGTGCGCATTGGTTAGTCCGGCGTGCTGACCTCTCTTTAGAGCCTAGGTCAGGTTGCGGCGTATCGTTTGGCCGAGGCCGGGCATGACCCAGGAAAGTGTGTCCGGCCGGAGTTAAGCGAGCGTGGTTGGTAAGTTGGTGCACCCCTGCAGGGAAGAAACAATCTATCGATAGCCTGTCCTACGGTAACGGACACTCTGAGTTGTATCCCGATCGATACAACTAAAACTGGATACTTGAGATGAGAACTGGATAGTATGGCTCTGGGATTGCTTTCTCGCAGGGAGTCGAGGAAGGATCTCTGGGCGAGGTTGTTGACACTACTACTACTTTACATTATGCTAATCTGCACTCTTCTAATGCTGCAAGACCGCTGAAGATGATGAAGATGCTAGTCTTCGATAGGACTAGGCTTTCCCCTCTATTCTGGCATTTCTGCAGCCCAGTCCACATATACAGCCTCCCTTTGATAATGTTGCATATGTAGTGTAGATCCTTGCTTGCTGAGTACTTCGGATGAGTACTCACGGTTGCTTTATTTTTTTTTCGATATCTGTTTGATGCAACCAGATGACGGAGCCCCTGAGACAGCTACCCCCGCCGACGGCTACTACTACTACCCTCCCGGCGAGTACTCCTACGAGGAGCCTTTCTACGACCAGGAGTAGGTTCGAAGGGTCCCAGGCAGGAGGCCTGCGCCTTTCGATCGTAGAGTTTTATTTTGCCTCGCCTGCTTATAGGCTTATCTGTTTTATCTTTTATATCTGTACTCAGATATCTAACGCTTCCGCTGATGCTTGTATGCCATCGAGCTATGTATTCGAGCCCTCAAGGCCCTGGCTTGTAATATAAAGCTTGTATGACTTTATTTATGTTTTAGAGTTGTGTTATGATATCTTCAACTGAGTCCTTAGCCTTGATCGTGTGCATTTGCGTGTATGATTAGTGCAGGATTAGCCAGGGGCTTCACAGGTTGGTATCAGAGCCGACTGCCTGGAGGATCCCCCTTTCCAACTCCTTGGCCGAAGTTGAGTCTAGTGGTCCTAAACTGTTTTACTATTGGCTATGTGGCTTACGGGCCCACGTCGCCAATTGGGTGGTATCAGGATCTTTTATTCCTCGTCAATACTCTGGGACTCTGATCTCCCTTCCTTTCGGGTTAAAGATTTCGCTAACTCCAACACTAGGTTCTCGTAACCGCTTTCTCCTGCAGAGCCCCCCCTCATTCCAGAAGATGGCGTGTCATCATCAGAAGACTCCGAAGATACTCCTCGATGTTTTCCGAGACCCTGTGCCCACTGCTTTGCGGTTCCTGACCACTGATAAACTTCGATGGATAACTACTTACACCCGTTGTTCATATATTCATTTCAATTACTCTCGGGTTCCATCCGATGTATCGAAATACTATCTGACATTTCGAGAATTCTCTGAACCTACTGCCTTGCAGTTCCTTTCGCCTGAACACACCCACGAAAAAATCCTCATACTTAACCGAGGTCCGTTAGTACCCAGTTGTCTTGTGATTACCAAAATACCTTGAAATGCTATCTGACCTTCCGAGATTCCTTTGCAGCCTATTGCTCTTGAAATTCTTGCATGACTGCACTATGGCTAATTCCATATGTCTAGTAATCCCTGTCAACATCCTTTGCCATTACCATTTTGAATTCCTTGAGTCAATATGCTGCGAATGTTCACAATCATCAGTAGATTCCTAGAACTCGTCCTTCCGGCTCAGACATCAATTTGGACATGAGTTGGTTCTCGGATAATCAAGTTGCAATCGATTGTCCATCGAGTTCAATTGAACTTACTTATCCTTCGGCTACAGCGTCTGCCTCTGATTCCCCAATTTTGGAATCGTAAACCCTTCATATTTAAGCTGCGCCTTAATCAGATGATTCTATAATCCGATGCCTTTACATTCTTTCTTCTTCTGGTTGAGTACCGTTACTCACATCAGATCCCATGTGGACCGCCAAATCCCTGTTGGATTATACCCGACACTGTCCCTCGTATTCAATAACCTTGTGAGTTCTTCCCTGATACAAATACCTTCGGTAAATTGTATCATCTGCTTTGACTTCGACACTTTGCTTTCGCACACATATCCCTTGCTTTGGTTGATGGTTGTATAGATTTGTAAAATGTCCCGATGGGTTGTATCTATGCTTCTGCCATCTGCGAGAACCCAGAAACGTCTACGGGTCATACTCTACTGGTGTTACGCCAGATAAATTTTCAACATTTCAACTTCACTAAAGACGAAAAGTGCATGAAAAGTTTATACATTGGATAAGTGGGAGTCGACCTTGAACCTTTGTGTTCATGCCCATGGTCCCGATGTAGAACTCATCATGGAAGCTGCTCGTAAAAATAATTATTTCCTTGGAATAAGTTTATCTTGTATCTGTGAACTGATCCTTTGCAATCGTGGTTCCAACCATATTTTCTCCTTGATTCCATTTCCCGGACAAGTTAAAATACTTGTCTTCTGCAGATCATTTCACCTGTCCAACCTCTATTCTGATCTACCTACAAGTAATGCCCCTGTTATCTCGAGGATATTGTATCATTGCGCTTCCTCTTGTGAATTCTTATTGGAATGATACTCCATCCCATCATTCCTAGCCTGATCGACTATATCATTATCGTGCTAATTTTGACCGTGCTACCTGGTCCTTATGCCCGGAGCAACTTCCGACGACGAGCTAAGCTTACGTCGATCTTCCTCAAATTATCATTTCACCACGAACAACAAGCTTGACTTCGAGCTTGTGTCGAATCCGTGGTTCTCATAGCCTTTCACTTCATCCTTCCTTTTGCTTGATGTCGTCGCTGCTCGATGGCATCTTCATAGAGTCTCTCGACAAAACTTGTCGTGATCACCGTCAACACTTTGGCTTCTTCAGAGCTGTCAATTGAACTCATGGCTAGAAATACCATCCCTGCCCCTCGATGATATGTGATATCACCGACAACCTCCTTGTATTCCTGCCAACACATACTTGGTTATGTTTTGCTCATACCTTGTTTTCTTTGTTGTTACTAAAGTTATTCCCTGTGTATTCTTGTGGCCTTCAGAGCCAACCTTTTCTTGAACACCATATCATCGCTACCTCGAGGCATGATTGTGGCATCCCGAATATCAAAAAGAACATTGGAAGCGCAACGCTAAATGTTTCTTGATCTATTATCCAAACACGGTTGTATGGGTAATATCATGAATCTTTCCTCGCCCCTTTAATCTACATACTTTTGAAAATTTTGTCCTATCAGGTATATCCTGCTCCGCTTTTCCTTGAGCAGGATGTACTCCCAATTCTTGTGTGTAAACACAATTTTCCTTTCCATTGGTTTGTTTAACCTTTATTGTGATCTATATGATATAAGCAGAAATAATTCCCTGCTTATAAAACACCTCGATGTACAACCTTGTGAGTGAGACCCTGTTACTGTTGTTGATGACATTCCGGTAACCACCGATGGACGAGAACTATGCCTATTGGTCCGCCTCGTTCAACGAGCAGGAAAATGGTTCTCTTCGTCCCTCGCCCTTGGTACCAATGTTGACAACGACATAACTGACAGACTATTCTCTGACATACCTTGATGTCGTGACCGGTAAGATGCCACCGTTCTCCCTACTTTTGATCGACCCCCTCACAGCTCCACAGGATCGGAACCTGATTCTCCTGAACAACCTTGATTCCGAAATATACTTGCATTTGGCTTCGTATCATGTCACGAGCCACCCTCCGAAAGATGATCTATTCCCGATGCTCTGAACCCACTTCTCACACTCTGTTCAGGTATCGATCGTTTGTCCATTCGCATGAAACATTCTATTGTACCTTCATATTTGCTCTCGGTGTTTTCCTAAGTTTCAACTCGAGAGATTCTTTCTGCCACATTCCCTGAATTGTCCATCAGATAATTAACCCTATAAGGGACAGTTTCCCCGAAGTTACCCTTTACTTCCCCACTTAAATCTCGGCACGAGATTTCTTGTAGTGGAGGAGATTTGTAACATCACCAGATCTTCACCCTGTTGTTAAGGTCATTAAGTTGCATGTCATCATGGTCATCTTCAGGAAATTGCATTAGGAAATAATTCAACTTCAATTCAAAAATTTAAAATGCAAGTCAAATAATTAATTCATCAAACAGCAAAACAAAAAAGTTCATAAAGTTGAAAATAATCCCAAAGCAATTATAAAAATAAGATCAACATTAATTGTAGTATTTAACTGAATTTAACCTCATGAAACAGTAGCCAAATAGCACCTTTTTAATACATTTTAATTAATCCCATTTACAAATGAAATGATATTTTGTCCAAACCAATTTCTGGTGGCTGAGAATATTGCATGGTAATTTTTGGACCAAGTCACCTAATTTATAAAAGTTATTTAGAGGCCCCACATTTTGCAAAACAGAAGAAATAACTGAAAACAGAAAAGAAGAAATATAAAAGGCCTAAATTCTACCACGCTGCTGGGCTCCTAGTTGCACAGTACCTGGGCCTAAGTCGAACCAGACCTGGCCCAGCCCAGCCGAGGCCATCTCCCTCCTCCCGCCTCCGTGTCAGCACGCGCACGGCTCGGATCGCCATCGCCGGCCGATGCCTGACCCCGCTGAGCTACAGGGCGTCGTGGGTGGATAAGAGGGAGGCTGGGGCACCCCCAAGGCGAACCTTAGCCCCACTCCTCCCTGTTCCCCTCCTCTCTCTCGCTCCCCTCCTCTCCCGTACGCACTCGTCGCCGAACCCCATCGATCTCGCGGCCACCGGCGGCCCCGCGTCCGGCAGCGCTGTCCGGGAGGTGCGCCGGCCTCTCCCTCCACTTCCTCGACCACCAGCTGGAGCCGGGGCGCCTCGCAGCTCCCGACTCGAGCTCTTCCCCAACCTCGGCCGTCGCTGTTCACCGCCGTCGATCTCCTTCCTCTGCTGCTACTAAGCATTCACCAGACCTTCTTGCGTCCCCACGGTGAGCTGCGCCCCTCCTGTCCTGGTTCGCCCTAGTCCGAGCCCTAGCTGCCTGTGCGCGTCACCATCACCATTACAGAGCTCCGTTCCGCCGCCGGGCTTGTTGCCGTCGTTGTAGTTGCCTATTGGTCGAACTAGCGACGTCGCCGTGCTCTTGGGACTCCAGGGATGCGCGTGCCCCTTTTTGTTCGTCACGGGCGAGCCTCTGTGCTCGATCCCGTGAAACTCCAGTTCCGGCCACCGCATCCGCTCGTCGTGGATGACGTTTCCGGCCATCTACGCGGTGGCTGTTGGTGCAGATCGACGCGGCGCTCGCCTCTCGTCCGAATGGTGGTGGTGGCACTCAATTTGGTCGATTGTACGCAAATCCCGAGCGCTGCCGCCTCTCTGTCGCTCACCGGAGCAGCGCCACCGCGCGCCGGAGCTCAAACTCCGGTGGGTCCCACGCGCAGGGTCATTAGCATCTAACCCCCCCCCCCCCACTGCTAAGCCCACTGACCAGTGGGCCCCGTTCCTGTGGCACTTAGCTTAGACACTAATTAAATCACTAACTAAAACTGTTATTAGTCTCACTGACAGATCGGGCCCATGGGCTAAAAAGATTAATTAGGTAAAAATACTACTTTTTATACAAATAGTGGCTGACCACAGGGTCCCACTGGACCCAGTTGACTGGTCAACCAGCTGACTGGATCAGTCCAGTCACTGACTGGTGGGTCCAGTGGGCCCCCTTTGACTGGTCAAGCCACCAGTTGACTTGCTGATGCAACAGTGATGTCATGCTGATGTCATGTACCATTTCTGGTAAATTTTGCTAAATTAATTAATTCAGAAATTAGCTAAAACTTGTTTAATTCGTAGAAAATAAACCATAGCTCAGATCAAAAAAATTTATACATGAAAGTTGCTCAGAACGACGAGACGAATCCAACCATACCATCTGTTTCCGTGTCGGGATCCTCTACGGAGGTGAACCCGTAACTTTTAGCCTGTTTCCGGTAGATGAATAGTGCATATACACCGGTTAATAATTCCAACTTTAACCCTAAAATAACTAAAATAATTTAGACATGTCTTTAGGCAACCCTGCACTGCACGTTATTATAGCATGCTCTGTGTTGCATATGTTTGCTGTGTATTTATCTGTTTCCTCCCCCTCTTCTCTCTCAGTAGACCCCGGTACCAACGCCATTCCCGAGA
Organism: Thinopyrum elongatum; assembly: GCA_011799875.1. Taxonomy (NCBI): domain Eukaryota; kingdom Viridiplantae; phylum Streptophyta; class Magnoliopsida; order Poales; family Poaceae; genus Thinopyrum; species Thinopyrum elongatum. The sequence continues at coordinate 79,289,588 of CM022303.1, forward strand.
CCGACGCAGCTCAGGAGCCCGACGACACCGTTGACGACCTTGCCTTTTCCGCAGAGCAACTAGGCAAGCACCCCCCCTTTTGAGCATACCGATATCGCCTATTCTTTTCTCTCTTATGCTTGCATTAGATGTTGCTACTGTTACTGTTATCCTATTTCTGATGCATAGCCTGTTTATTGTAACCTGCTGTTGTTACCTACCTGCTTATCCTAAACTGTTTAGTATAGGCTGGGTAGAGACCCATCAGATACCCCCACTTTGTCCCGACTGCTCCGCTGGATTATCAGAAGACCCGATCAACGGGATCGAAGACTAGGCCCCTGCACCGCACATCACTTCCCCCTTAGTTGCTCGACACTACTGGATTACTATCGAGTGCCGAGGGTGATACCTCATCAGCACTTCTGATGTTAACCTTGTAGGTTAGTTCATCGGTTATGGTCATCGAGGGTGATTCCTCCTTCTCCACTCCCGATAACGACACTGTCGTGCAACTCCTCAAGAGTGGACCTCGAGGGTGATTCCTCCTTCGTTCACCTTGACGATAACATCAGGTGGAATTCCATCGAGGGTGATTCCTCAGGGTTCCCCTTGGTGTTAGACACACGGTTACTATGGTTACTATGACTTTACACTGAACCATGTTACTAAAGACGGGTCGGCACTGAGGGGTACCCGCGCGAGCTTAATTGAGAGTGATGCGGAGACGGGTTGACCTGGAAGGTGCCCGCGAGATAATTACGAGGTGTGGCCGGGCATTCTTAGCCCTTGCCGCAAGTCCTCGGGACGGGGCGACGGGGTCACATCGATCGTGAGTCTCTTCTCGTTACCGCGCGCTCCTAATCCACTAATGGTTTGGATATTTGATCCGAGGGGCCATAGCACTAACCATCACGTGGGCATAGTATGCGCGTTCTGCGTCGTATACATCAGCCGAAGCTCTATAGACGTCAGCGAGGAGCAGCCCACTTTGGATTGGACTGGTTAAGCCTGCGCTTGTATTAAGGGGGCTAGGTCTGCTTCCGGAGCGTCCTCGCAACGTGCAGGGCGAAGGCCCTAGATCCCTGTGCGCATAGGTTAGTCCGGCGTGCTGACCTCTCTTTATAGCCTAGGTCGGGTTGCGGCGTATCGTTTGGCCGAGGCCGGGCATGACCAAGGAAAGTGTGTCTGGCCGGAGTTAAGCGAGCGTGGTGGGTAAGTTGGTGCACCCCTACAGGGAAGAAACAATCTATCGATAGCCTGTCCTACGGTAACAGACACTCGGAGTTGTATCCCGATCGATACAACTAAAACTGGATACTTGAGATGAGAACTGGATAGTATGGCTCTGCGATTGCTTTCTCGCAGGGAGTCGAGGAAGGATCTCTGGGCGAGGTTGTTAACACTACTACTACTTTACATTATGCTAATCTGCACTCTTCTAATGCTGCAAGACCGCTGAAGATGATGAAGATGCTAGTCTTCGATAGGACTAGGCTTTCCCCTCTATTCTGGCATTTCTGCAGCCCTGTCCACATATACAGCCTGCCTTTGATGATGTTGCATATGTAGTGTAGATCCTTGCTTGCTGAGTACTTCGGATGAGTACTCACGGTTGCTTTGTTTTTTTTCACCCATATCCGTTTGATGCAACCAGATGATGGAGCCCCTGAGACAGCTACCGCTACCGATGGCTACTGCTACTACCCTCCCGGCGAGTACTACTACGAGGAGCCGTCCGACGACCAGGAGTAGGTTTGGAGGGCCCAGGCAGGAGGCATGCGCCTTTCGATCGTAGAGTTGTATTTTGCCCCGCCTTCTTAAAGGCTTATCTGTTTTATATTTTATATCTGTACTCAGATATCTAATGCTTCCGCTGATGCTTGTATGCCATCCAGCTATGTATTCGAGCCCTCGATGCCCTGGCTTGTAATATAAAGCTTGTATGACTTTATTTATGTTTTAGAGTTGTGTTGTGATATCTTCAAGTGACTCCTTAGGCTTGATCGTGTGCATTTGCGTGTATGATTAGTGCACGATTAAGCCGGGGGCGTCACAACTTTCCTCTGTGTTTCCTTTCTGCGGATCCATATTTTTCGCTCATCCCCTCCATCTCCGCCGCCTGGCCGCCCTAGCCATAGAGCTCTATCAATGATTCAACATGGTTCAGGGTGTGCCTCCATATTAATGGAGGCTGGTAGTTCAGAAGCGATAGGGGGGTACGAAACTGTTAGAATAAATCTGAGGCCACCGTCGATCATTCGTGGACCAAGCAATGACACGAGCACGACACCGAGTTTTGTTACCGAGGTTCACCGATATGGCAACATCCCCGGAGCATGACTACGGGCTCTTCTCCCCATGACACCGTCACAATACCGCACATGGTCACCCTGGACGCCGGCACATGCCGCCGGCTTCCCCTGCGTTCCTGTGCTATTATGTTGGCATAGGTTACTTCATGTGTCTATCCTCGCTATATATGAGAGGCCTAGGATACAAGTGTCCTACTAGGACACAACTCCATATCCTATATAAACACAATACAACTACAAGTCCAACTGTAACCTACCTTGTACACTAGATTCGACACAATTCCAACAAACTCCACCTTGGCGAATATTCTCCACCACCCTGAATTCGTCCATGTGTCAAACTTCCATGTACATTGGACTTGAACTTATCCCATGAACACCACTGCAACTCCAAGACTCCATGTGACTCCACCTGCAACTTGTAGTCCCTTCTTTTCTTGACCATAGTCAACGCTCGAGCGAAATTAAGTTCCACATTACTCTAGTTTGAGCTCCCAACTTCCAGATTATCCGTTCATTGCCATCACACAGCTATCACTGACCTGCGTGAAAGTGAAGAACTCACATATTGGGTGTCACACATAAGAGTTATCTGAACTCAACATCATCGCTCTTCCTTGACCGCCTGTCTAAAACTTGAAGGAATTTCACCACTGCTTGTAGTCATCTCGAGTCAAATTCGCAGTTGTCTCACCACATGTATGACCACCAGAGCCCTGGCCCGTCTCCATGCCCCGTGCATACTGCACGCCTCACCGCTACTACCGCGTCGAGCCTCTGTTGTCCTAGTCGAGTCTCAAGGGTCATGAACCCACACCACTCAACCCCACTGCAGAGTACCACCGATCATCACCGACCGATGACGAGTTTCACGCTTCCATCAGACCACTGGGCTCCAGTCCGAACTATGTGTCACTTGCTTTTTTCCCGCTGAAATATACTTCGACTCTCTGAGCTCTTACGCAATAGCCCCTCAATCAGCTCCACCTTCAACTTGACTCCATGGTAGATGATCAGTCCACCCTTGCGTCCCGTCGACTTTAAGCTCCGTATGCACATCACCTTAAATCAACCCCGCGCCATAGTCTTGTCGAAGCCACACAAGCCCTCAGGCAAGTGCCACGTGTTTCCACGCCCCATAAGTCGGTCACCATCAGCATCACGCACCTATGTCGTCATCACCGATCCCACCACCGTCTTCTGTATCAACCGACTCGCGTCGATCCATCAGACTGACATGTCCGACCTAGCTGAACTTATCCGACTGCACGACACACTCCAGACTCCTCAAGCCATCAACGTGACAATCGCCATCCATACACAAATGTGTACCAACAAAGAAAACCCAAAGCACAATCCTTCATAGCCTTCCCGTGTGAACACCAAAGGAGATTAACAAAGCAAGCCAAGCTCCAGATTCACCACACGTACGTAGCTTTTTTTTTTTGAGCTGGAACACCTGGCATTCCAATTACAAGGGATGGACCAAATCGGCGGTCACCGCACGAGCTACATCATTCGGGAGCTCCGACACCCCGACAGCATGGATATTTCAAGAAACATGAGACACGAGTGAGGCTAGCACATGCGCTGGCTTATTACACTCCCTGGGACAGTACACAACTTTGTAATCGATGAACCCAATACTCAGCTGGCACTTTGCTTCACGTACGTAGCTTTTGAACGAACTTGTCTATTTCTTTCTTGATAAGCATCACGATCTGACTCTGAGTCCTTGTGCCATTCTTTTTTTCTCACACAAATCTTCTCACGATGTCTTGCTTCGGCTCCACAGCACTAACAGCTCCCTTGCGCGCAACGCACGCGCGCATGCGTGAACACCATAAGTCACCAAGCCCATCGCCTGGGCCTGGCCCTCCAGCCTAGCACTGCCGCCCAGCCCCCTAGCCAGCCTTGGCCTCGACTTGTCCGTGCCACGCGCATCCGCGCGTACGGCCGTCGCAAGCGCTCGATCTACGCTCGCCAACGCCGTAATCTGTTCTCGCCTAGGGTTCCCACACGCGCCACCAGACCGATCTGGATTGATCGACTTCGCCAACTGCTGCTGCCATAAGCACACGTGCCTCCCTCTAACTCACTTTTTCGAGAAGGTCAGAACCGCCGAACACATCTGCTTCTTAGCCTGGTCGTAATAGGAGTATCATAGATAGTACCATGCATGCCAACTAGGCAATTTTGATGAGGTGACTTAGAATTAAATGAGGAAAGAGATGGTTGAGTATCATATTATGATATCGTATCATAATAAATTTTATGCTAGTATGTGTCACGCATGGCAATAAATCAGACCACTTAAGATACTAGTCTACGATACTATGCATTACGGAGGAAGTATCATGCACTACTCCATCCGTCTAGGTGTATAAGTCACCTTACGAAAACCAAATAATCCCAAAACACTTAGGCGCGGTGCATTAACTCCCACCTCGCCTCTTGTTTCTTAACATATCAACCAATAAGAGATGTGGGGCGTGCATGCTTTAAATGACTTCAGACTATCAAATACGACATGCAGTGGTTAGTTCATTGCATGCAATGCTATTAATTAGCAAATAAACATTAAGTTCTCTCATTTTCCACTCTTCCTTGGTCACGGTGCACAATCTAAGATGACTTATTCACCTAGACGGAGGGAGTAGTATCATATGCATGATATACTAGTATATGACACTCCACACTACAACCAGCCTAATACCACCGTCGACAGAACTCTTCAACGATGTCTCGCCGACCATGCCGACAACAATCAATCCTGCAGAACTTCAATGATACCTTCACCTCCTCTAGATCAACTTCCGCGGCCTATTCAAACCTTGCTCTGATATCACTTGTTAGAATAAATCTGAGGCTACCATCGATCATTCGAGGACCAAGCAACTACACGAGCATGACACCGAGATTTGTTAACGAGGTTCACCGATATGGCTAAATCCCCGGGGCCTGACTACGGGTGCTTCTCCCCGTGACACCGTCACAATACCGCACTCGGTCGCCCTGGCCGGCGGCACATGCCGCCGGCTTCCCCCTGCGTTCCTGTGCTTTTATGTTGGCGTATGTTACATCGTGTGTCTACCCTCGCTATATATGAGAGGCTTAGGATACAAGTGTCCTACTAGGACACGACTCCATATCCTATCTAAACATAATACAACTAAAAGTCCAACTGTAACCTACCTTGACACTATATTCAACACAATTCCAACTGAAACAATGGTAGATAGACGAACATGTGCTTGTTCCTGCTGATGCCGCTTCTTCTTCCAGTTGAAGAGACACGAGAAAGAGCCGCTGTTGCAGTTTGCTTGCTGCGGTTAATCAATCCATACTTCGCCAAGTTGCCTTTCCGAATCGATTGATTAAGACACGGCTCATCCCTATATTTGTCTGTCAATTTCATGTGCAAAACTTATTGTTGTGAGTACAGAATTGATCTTTTTGTACTTTCTCTTTGGTACAGTGACATACTGCTCCCGTACAACTGGCTTCAATTCCGATTTGCGGATGATAGATGTGAGAGATCGTAAATATTACAAGTATCATTGTTGCTTACTACATATATTTGTCATTTCACAATTTTCATCGGCCAATCTAGAGTGAAATCATCAATTTTATAGGTTTTCGAGGATTCGACGTTCCTTCATTTTGGAATGCACATAATCGTTGCATTTCCTTTTGTGCATGGTCGATCCGTTTTGGGATGAGAAGCTATCAAAACACAAATAAAGATAAGACTATGCAGAAAATATTTGTCATTTTCGTTAATTACAAGCAGAAGTGACCTGTCAAGTACGTACGTAGGTATATAGCTGAGCAATATGTTCCAAAATGATTCGGACATGGAAATTAAGACTGTGGTACTGAAGTTTGGAGGACTGGGCCTTGAAATAGTTGATGAGTGTGTTAGAAGTATAACTATGTTTAAGTTAGAGATTAGGAGTTAGAGATAGTGTTGGTTTAAACCATGTACGCCTTGCCCTCTACTCCAAATATCTTTCTTATATTGTACTTTATATATACCCCTACGGGGTCAGATCAATACAACATAACAACGCAATATTCATCCATCCTACGATTTTCAACATGGTATTAGAGCGGTTAGTCTCACGACACCGATCCTAGGTCTTTTCACCACTTCCGCAGCGCGCCACCCCCGGGGAGATTAATCTCTTCTCCCTTGGGGGCGCGTCACCCGATCAATCAAAGAATTGATCGGTTCAATAGATTAGATCAATTTCTTAGTTTAGATAAATTCCACAATTTCTGAAATTTTCTTAGATCAATTTTTCTTTAGCCACAAATAAAGCCAACGATCCTCGACAACCGGTGAAAATAGAGAGCCGCTAGGGCAGTGCTGCATTGACTTCGATCGTCAAAACAGAGAGCCGCCTGCTGCTTCGACCACCACGCAAGGCAGCACACCCATGCGGCCAAATGAACATGTAGGCGAATCTACAAGCTGAACAGGCAGTCATCTTCTCCAGCATCGACGCCGGCGGCACGGTGGCGGCAACCCAGCAGTACGTATATACGTCATCGACGCAGCTGGCACGAACACACAATATCCTCAGTTGGATCGATCCGGTGAGCCAGCGAGCATGGAGCATGTTCAGGGACACTGCGACTCCTGCGCAGATGTGCAGATCGGCTACCACGCCGGTCATGAAGTCAGCTTCTTCCCACGCGCGTACACGAGAGCAGCACCGGCATTCGGAAAGAGCCGGCTTCTCCAACAACCTTGATCCAAATCACGGGAGTTATTCAATCTCCTGCATCAGCACCTGAGCTGGCTTCTGCCACGCACCATGCATGCATGAGCGCTACTCGTGCGACTCCACCATGAGCGGTTCGAGCCGACTACACCGAATCATGCGACTCATCATCCGCACGCTGTAGGGACCACGGGAGGGCGAAGTTCTGTACGCGGACATCGCCGACCCGACTTGCAACTGCATCGACATCTACACCGAGCGATCTTCACCGACCCCTCCTGCATCAACAAGCTGTACGACTACGACCAGGCTACAAGTCAACATACTTCATCTTTGACATAAGGCATCAACACACGTCGCGAGCAAGGGACGACGCCTTCAAGCGACACACTACTTCACGCCTGCTGTTTGTTCACCGACAGATCATCGCCAAGGTCTTCATCAATGTGGTTTTCATCATCACCATCGTCAACACGCCGCCACCACCTCATCTAGAAGATGGACACCTAGCGTCCTCTGGCAGACTTTTCTGCAAGACGCGACCTCGACGACAGCAATGACCGCGTCATCCACGATGACACGACTGCAGCGACACCGCGTCACTATAGTGACGGCCCCTACACGGCCACACGGTTCTGGCAAAACCGATGTGTGCTCGATGGATTTCCTCCGGTCCTGGTGAAATCGGTGGACTCATCGCCGAGGGCACCCTCTGACATCCGCAAGGTGCATCATCCTCGACTGCAGCTCCGTCATATACAACATAGCGCATTTTTTTTTTGCACCTCCGGCTTTGTGCGGCTTCATCATCCATGAATACCACACCATCAACCACGACAACACAACAAGGGTCAACCTCTACTCCAAGCCTCTTTCTCATATTGTACTCTATATACCCTACGATGGTCATATCAATACAACACAACAACACAATATTCATCCATCCTACGATTTTCTACAGAGTGCAGGCCGGGCCAACCTCTAGCTAGTAGGCCTTCGAGCACGCCGCTCCGGCTCCAGCGGAGTTACTGAGAAGTGGGGCGAGGTAGTGGGGTGTTGGGACCAATGTTTTAAATAGCGGGCTATGGAAAAATAGCGGAGGGCCTCCAAACCGGCTATAGCTGGCTATTTGTGAAAGCGACCATTTAGCGGCACCTTGCTGAAAAGGCTATATAGCGGGCTATAGCGGAGCTATAGCCGGCTATTTAAAACTATGGTTGGGACAAGCGACACCAGCAGACAAAGAGAGGAAACGGCGGCAGCAACCAGCCGTTTCCCTCGCCGTCGCCAACTCCGTCAGGTCTCCTCTCCCCCCTTCCTCTCGTTCTCTCTCGCCATCGCGCGCGTGCGAGTTTGATTAGCGTAAATATGTAGAGATAGGCAGTAGTATTTTGACATTTTACTGGCTATTCCTAATTACTTATGTAGCTGCAGCCGGGACGATGTACTGGGAGGCCTTGACGAAATGACAGAAATGCACAGGTAATTGCTGCTGTTTTGTTGCAGCGCTGTACTAACCTAGCAGGAACCATATTAGGAACACTGAAATCAGGGTAGGATAAACTATCCACCAGCTATGTGAAGTGAGCATGGGTCAAACCTACGTTTACTTGGATTATCACAGCCGAGCAAGCATTTCCCATGTTTGACGGTTAGAGGAGAAAAATTATATGCCCATGAAACTAGTTTTGAGTAGATCTAAAAATTTGGGGGGTCGGGATATAGTCTGTTTGGAGGTTTCAAAAATTCCGGGCCACCATTCAGTAATCAGCAGCGGAAAGCATTGGCCGACGCACGCACCTTCGTGATTGCGCTGTCATTGGGTTTTGTTTTTTTGCTCCAAATTTGGGAGCTTCACTGCTTAACTGAAATTTAGTTACATTCAGCCACGAAGTTTCTTACAAGGAAGGGCGGACACTCGTCCATCCAGCATCCAGGAAGCAACAAAGTAGTAGAATATTTGGTTCAAAGGTCTGCACGACAATTAGCATCCCTTGTAGCGCACCGAACTGAAAATGAGGCAAACCTCGGGCACTAGATCATCTGGGTAGGATTGAAGCTCTCCTGGTCATGAGTCTAGTGATTTCGCGCGCTCCAGATAACATGCATTAATGTGATTATATTGCATCTATTAGTTTTCAGAACATTGTGTCAAGCACTATATCCCTTGACCATGTTTTTGGATGCAGCGGGGGCAAAGATAAAGCACTCCTCTCGCAGTAGTCCAGCAGCTCTTTGCATGACAACATAGAACTTGCGAGTTGCGCTTTTGTTTGTGGATTATCCGGACACCGTTTCATGGTAGCTGGCCCCTTCATGGGACCTCTCTGTCGATTCGGCCTACCATGCTCTGTGCTGACAACCATCTATATGTTGGACCTCTCAGCTCTAGAAAGCGCCCTTACCCCAGAAGACCAAATCTTTGTTTGGCAGTTGTTTCGGGATAACCTCCCATCAGGGACGGAGGTGATTATGTGGGACAGCCATGGGAATGGTTTGTGTCCTCATTGTGATGTCCTGGTGATGGGGAACCATATCATCTTCTCTTGCACGGTGGGAAGTGTTCTTCGCAGTTTTGCCCGTGAGGCTCTGTGCTGACTGGGAGGCCCTGGATCTAGCCGGGTTCCTTCAAACCAGTGCCAATCAGAGCAGGAGGGGACGCCTATTCTAGCTTGTGTTTGCAACGCTAGCTTGGACATCGTGGACGACGCGCAATAAGATGGTCATGGATTGGCTATTTCTTAGGCGGGCTTCTGACATGATCTTCACATTTCTTGCATTTTTGCAGCACTACTGGGAAAGAGCTTAGAGGTGAACCCCAATGAGTGGCGGGCATGGTGCGGCCCCCGTCACTGCTAGTTAGCAAAAGTAACTGTGGCGAGTGCTAGAATGCGACCGTCAGAGATACTGGGTTAGTAGTGGCGGGTGTCGCACATGTCCCGCCACAAACAAGTACCGCTGAGGGTGGACAGGTGATGAATGTGATCAGTGATTGGTTGTGTAGAACTGCTCGCCACTTCTCTGCGAGGCACCAATGGCCAGCATACAATACTGCTCGCCATAGTTTAGTGGCTCCAACCGGTACCAAAAAAATATTTATGCACATTTTACCTCTGGCGGGCAGCTATCAGCAACCGCCATAGCTAAGTTAGTTGTGGGGTCGGCCCCAAATCAAATCAGTTGTGCCGCCCACCACCCCAAAGTAGCGGTGGCGGGCAATCTGAAGCGCCCGCCGCATTCGGCGAACTCAACCGCCCACACAAACACGCGCCGCCCCCGTCCCCAACTCACTTCACTCCCTCACTCTCACTCGCCCTCCATCGATCGACTCATCCACCGCTGCCGCTGTCGCCGTCGGCCTCAGCGTCCGCTGCCGCCGTCGCCGTCTGCTGCCACCGGCGCCGACGGCCTCGGCGTCCGCTGCAGCCGTCGCCGTCCGTCCGCTGCCGCCCTCGCCGTCACCGTCCGTCCGCTGCATCCGTTGCCCTCGCCGACGATCCGCCCTGTCACCCTCCACTCGGTAATACATCACCGTCCCCGCCTCTCTCTCCGGCTTTCCTCCTTGCCACCCAGGGCCGCGGTCGCCACGCACACGGCAGCCGCGGCAGCAGCCCCGCACACGCACACGGGCATTCGACTAGGGTTAGGGTTAGGGCATATATTTTTATTATTGTGTGTTCATAATCGTTAATGAGTTTAATTTGTTCATACTAGAGTTCAGATATAGTTGTAGTTTATAGTTCTATAGTTTTGAAGGCACACATCAAAACTATTATAGTTGCAGCAGCCACATACGCAACCCTCAACGAGGAAACGCAAATTGTTCATATTAGAGGTCAAATATTGTGACGACCCAGGCTTAATCGTGCACTAACCATACACGCAAATGCACACGACCAAGCCTAAGGACTCACTAGAAGATATCACAACACAACTCTAAAACATAAATAAAGTCATACAATCTTTATATTACAAGCTAGGGCCTCGAGGGCTCTAATACATAGCTCGATGCCATACAAGCGTCAGCGGAAGTATCAGATATCTGGGTACAGATATATTACATAAATAAAGATAAGCCTTTAGAAAGGCGGGGCAAAATAAAATACTACGATCGAAAGGCGTAGGCCTCCTGCCTAGGACCCTCCGATCCTACTCCTGATTGTTGGTCGGCTCCTCGTATTAGTACTCGCCTGGAGGGTAGTAATAGTAGCCGTCGGCGGGGGCATCTGTCTCAGGGGCTCCGTCGTCTGGATGCAACAATAGGATATGGCGAGAAAAAGAAACCAAAACAAACGTGAGTACTCATCCGAAGTACTCAGCAAGCAAGGATCTATACTACATATGCAACATTATCAAAAGGAGTCTGTATATATCGAATGGGCTGCAGAAATGCCAGAATAGAGGGGAGAGCCTAGTCCTATCGAAGACTAGCATATTCAACATCTTCAGCAGTCTTGCAGCATTAGAAGAGTGCAGATTAGCATAAAGTAAAGTAGTAGTAGTGTTATCAACCTCGGCCAGAGATCCTTTCTCGACTCCCTGCGAGAAAGCAATCCCAGAGCCATACTATCCAGTTATTATCTCATGTTCTAGTTGTACCGATCGGGATACAACTCCGAGTGTCCGTTACCGTAGGACAGGCTATCGATAGAGTAGTTCTTCCCTGCAGGGGTGCACCAAGTTACCCACCACGCTCACTTAACTCCGGCCGGACACACTTTACTGGGTCATGCCCGGCCTCGGCCAAACGATACGCCGCAACCCGACCGAATACTTAACAGAGAGGTCAACACGCCAGACTAAACCTATGCCCCCAGGGGTCTTGGGCCTTCGCCCCGGGAACTCATGCACGTTACGGGGTCACCGAGAGCAGACCTAGCAACCCCTTAATACAAGCGCGGCTGCGTAACCAGTCCAACTCCGCGTGCGCCGCTCAGTCGCTGACGTCCATTAAACTCCGGCTGAAGTATACGACGCAGAACGCCCATACTATGCCCACGTGATGGTTAGTGCTATCAGGCCAGAGGCCCCACGGATCAAATATCCGAACCATTTAGTGGTTTAGGAGCGCGCGGAAACAAGCAGAGACTTACGATCGATGTGACCCCGTCACCCCGTCTCGAGGACTTGCGGCAAGGGCTAGGAATGCCCGGCCACGCCTCATGTTCAACTCTCGGGTACCCTCCAAGTACACCCGATTCCACATCACTCGCAATTAAGCTCGCGCGGGTACCCCTCAGGGCCGACCCGTCTTTAGTAACATGGTTCAGTGTAAGTCATAGTATCAATTGTAACCGTGTGTCTAACATCAAGGGGGAACCCTGAGGAATCACCCTCGATGGAGTTCCACCTGATGTTAACGTCAAGGTGAACGAAGGAGGAATCAACCTCGAGGTTCACACTTGAAGTGTTGCACGGCGACGTCGTTATCGGTGGTGGTGTAGGAGGAATCACACTCGCTTACCACGACCGATTAACTAACGTACAAGGTTATCATCAGAAGTGCTGACGAGGTATCACCCTCGGCACTCGATAGTAACCCACTAGTGCCGGCAACTAAGGGGGAAGTGTTGTGTGATTCCGGGGCCTAGTCTTCAATCCCGTTGATCGGGGCTTCTGATAATCCAGCGGGGCAGTCGGGATAAAGTGAGGTCGCTGTCGGGTCTCTACCCAGCCTATACTAAGCAGTTTAGGATAAGCAGGAAGGTAGCAAGGCAGGTTACAATAAACAAGCTATGCAGCAGATATAGGATAACAGTAACAACAGCAGTTCTAATGCAAGCATAAGAGAGAAGAGAATAGGCGATATAGGCATGTTCAAAAGTGGGGTGCTTGCTTGGTTGCTCTGTAGCAAGGGCAAGGTCGTCAACGGGGTCATCGAGGACGTAGTCGTACTCCGGAGCTACGTCTGCCTTGGGAGCTACGTCGACGTCGGGGTCTACCGAGAGAGAAGAGGGGAAGAAACAGGTAAACATAATGCAAACAAATGCAACATAGGGCATGCTATGCCTAGGATGCAGTGCATGGTTGCCTAACGATGCATCTAGGTCACTTTAGTTATTTTTAGGATTATCGTGGGATTTATTAACCGGTATGTGTGCACTATTCATCTTCCGGAATCGGGCTCAGAGTTGCGAGTTCTGCTACGTAGGCGGTTCCGACTTGGGAACAGACGACACGATTAGATTCGTCTTGTCGTTCTGAGCAACTTTCATGTTTTAAGTTTTTCGATCTGAGCTACGGTTTAAAAGTTATTAATTTTCAAAGTTTTAATTGATTTTCTGAAATTATTTTTATTTATAGAAAATGATATATGACGTCAGCATGATGTCACTGTGATGTCAGTAGTCAACAGTGGCTGACCAGAGTCAAACCTGACAAGTGGGTCCAGTGGGACCCACATGTCAGCCTCTGTTACTTTTAACAGTGAATTAAGCTGATCAGAGTCAATTAGGGGGATGTGGGCCCCCGGGTGTCAGTGAGTCATTAGTCTAAACTAATTATTCTTACTTAATAAAATATTTATTAGGCTAATTATCAGGGAGGGCCCACTTGTCAGTGGCTGGGGTTGCCCAGTCAGCACGTTGACTGGGTCAACCCAGTCAACGGGGCCCCACGGACCCACTGGTCAGCGACCCAGGGGCGGGGCCCACTGCTCGCGGTGGCGCAGCTCGGGACTCGCCGGAATCCCGCTACGGTGGATCATTTGACGCGCGGTTGCTTGCGTTCGAACGAGCGCGTTACGCCGCATCCAACACGGGTGGTCTCCGGGCCGGAGGTGGCTGGAAACGACGGCGGCCAGCAGCGCGGCGGACGTCGGCGTTCGGTGAAGATGGAAACGGCAAAGCAGCGTGCGGCAGCTCGTGCTAATGGGTTGGTCGTGCTCCACGCGTGCAGGCGAAGCCATTGGTTACTGGCGCGCGACCAAAAGGTCACCGGAAACTTGCCGGCGACGAGGTCCGCGGTGATGGGCTCAGGCTTGCGTGGAACAGCTGCTACGGGCACGTCTGAGCAGAAAGAAGGGCGCGGGAAGGGGTTGCGGCTCACCTTGCGGCACGCACGATGGCCCGTGAAAGGTTAGTAGCTGCAGAACGGCGGGGCTCGTCGGGGATCGTCGGAGACCGAAGCGACAGGGGTCGGGGCGATTCCTGCGCTTTGCTGCCTCCAAGCTCCTTCTGCGGCCTCCGGTGGACGAGGAAGACGACGACGGAGTCGAAGGACACGGCGGAGCAGCGAACGGGGCTCGGTGGCCGCGAGGATGTGCGGGACGCGGCGGCGATGGCGCTCGGCTGCGGATCTGGAGGAGAAAGAGGAAGGGGAGGAGTTAGCCGGGCGAGGGGAGAGTGAGCGGGTGAGGACGGCGGAGAGGTGGAGGGGTCGATCTTATCCCCTCCATGGCCACTGCAACGTCGCCGTGTCGGCGTATCGTCGGCGCGCGCAGGCGCGTCCTCGGCCGTGCCGACACGCGCGAGGGGAGAGAAGGAGATGGGCTAGCTGGGCCGGTTCGGGGCACTGTGCACTTAGGCCCAGTGCATAGTGCTTCGTTATATTTTTCTGTTTTGTTTTTCTTTATTTCTTTTCTGTTTTGTAATTGTTAGGCCACTTTTGCTATTTTGTAAAATGTGGGATTTGGCTCAATTATTACAATGCAATATTTCTTGTCACCAAAAACTTGTTTGGACAAGGTAGGATTTTATTTGAATTTGATATTATTTTAAATTGATTAATTAATTCTGATTTGGTGTTGTTTCATGTTGTTGAAGTCATTTAGCTAATCCAAGTATCATTGTTTATATTTTTATAAGTGCTTCTGGAATATTTTCTATTTAGTGAACATTTTTCCAATAGTGTTTGTGCAAATTTATTTTGCACTCTTGAATTTGAGTTGATTTCCATAATAGAGTTTGAATTGTTTTGATTAACCACTATGACTAGGCACTTCAAATGAGATGACTTGGCATTATTAGTAGTTGATCTCAGTGGCTAATACACAGGGGTGTTACAATTATATAGTCTCGCATATATATTCTATTATTCTTTATATTATTTCTGTTCATATCGAATTCAATAATGTGCTGCAGTAGATGCCCTCAGTTAATTATAGGTATACATGCTATAAGTGCTAAAGTTTTGGCGAAGCATAGATTCATTTCGGTTTCGCCAGATTTATAGCACTTAATGTGTCCATTTTTACAAATAGGTTATGCCAAATTTCCTTGTTTATTGATATTGTGCTATAGTAGATGTCTTCATTTCCTTATAGGGATTCATACTATAAGCGCTAAAGTTTTGACGAAACATTGATCTATTTCCGTTTCGCTAAATTTCTAGCTCTTAATATGTCTATTTTTATGCAGAGGTCATGCCAACTTTTTTTTAATTTTTAATTCAGATTGTGTTGTTGAAGATTTCTTCGGTTCTTTCGCCAAATTTATTTATCTGCATGTTTTAGGTCATTTTTCCCGAAATGACGGACAACGGCAGGTACCGTGGTGTTTCCCAGAGGCCCTAGGGGAAGTGGGGCGCCCAAATCCAAAACCCCGTCACTGGCAAGAAACGGTGGCTCGGCACGTTCGACTTCGCCGAGGAAGCGGCGCACCTTACGATGCCAAGGCGCTCGAGTACCAGGGGCAAAGGGCCCAGCTCAACTTTCCTCCGGATGCTTAGCGCATGAGGGAGATATCGCCTCCTAACATGAGCATAGTCTCCAGGGCCAAGGAGCAGGAGCACCGGAAGGCCGAGGAGCTCCTCAGTACCCGTGAACGTCAGAGTACCGATCCCTTGGTGGAATGGTATCTTCGGGAGGATCCGCATATGTACGCCATTAACAAAGCATTGATGATCACCGGACGCAACCAGAAGGATGCCGAGATTGACCCAATAGACTGAGTCCGACTAGGATGACGATGACGATGATGACTCCGGATTTGACATTGACTTTGATTAGGAGTTGATCTCTCCATCGTGCCTTGTCGTATAACTCCGTACTTCAGATGTTTGAACCCGCTTTAATGTAGTACTTATGAATCTTGCTATGGCGTACTATATATGTCTGTGATTTCGTGATAAACCTGCTTATGTATATATATTACTTTCATGTCATAGCAGCAATGATAGCAGTGTTTAACTTTTTGAAGGAGGGGATCATGGTGCTTAAGGCCTGCAATGTCTGCAAAAATCCCTGTAGGGATAATTTATCCCATGCAATAGAATTCAGGCTCTTCTTGAGGGATGGATTCGAAAAATCTGTGGTAACAATGTTCATCATTCAATTCTAATCACTTGCTGACTTGTTGTATTGTGCATACCATCAATTATTAACTGCAATATTCTTAATTGTTACATAGTGTATCCCATGCAACTTAAGGGTCCGATTCAATATTTTAATTGGTGATAGTTTCAACTTTTTGGATGGTCAAGGGCAATCGTACAAAATTGATGTTTGTAAACAAAAGGATAAAATCATTATTGGAGGCAACGGATGGAACAAGTACATTTCAAATAATAAGCTCACCGGGGGAGAGTACATAGGCTTTTACTTGAAGAAAGTAGTCAACAAGTTAAGCATTAAGTATTTCTCCGACCAAGATGATGAGCTTGACGAGGATGATGCTGAAGATTCCCAGGATGATGAGGATGATGATGATGATGATGAGAGCCAAGATGATGATGATGCTAGCGAGGATGACGATAGCCAGGAGCATGAGGATGAGGATGAGGAAGATGATGAGGGTAGCGAAGATGATGACGATGATGATCCATACAATTATCAATTTTCTATCAAAGAATGAAGGAGCTTAATGAGAATGAGAAGGCCAAACTCATCGTGATCCTACCATCAAGTGTGCACTATTGCAGAAATGCCTAGTAGTGGCGGGTGTCAAATGGCCAGCAGTGGCGGGCGCCAAACTAAGCACTCCCTCCTGAACGTTGGGCGCTTACCAGTGTTGTAGCACGGAATAAAAACAAAGGCCAGTGATGCCTTCTATATATACCTCGTCTGGGAGGGCGGAAAAGCAAATGCCCGTCCCACTAGTTGGAATCGACGCCATACATGACTCCCACTAGCTGTCGACCTGCTAGGAAATAAATCCTAGCACCCTCCGCTAGTAGCTGGCGTTGAAGATGTCCTCACTCCTTTGCAGATGGGTTGGGTGGTCATGAGACCAGCCTCACGACCGATCATTTCTTTGTTTCTCTCTCTCAATCCCGGGTTCAAATGATTTGATTGGACCCTCTTTTTTATTTCTTCTAACTTAGTAAACATCTTGCACGGGTGTGCTCCGATTGCATTTCCGACTGACTGTTCTCGTCGCAAGAACTCGGATCACGTTGGTTGTAGGGTAGATCCGTCACAGTCACTATTCACGTGATGGGATGAATTGATTGAACCTAGGATATATCAAATTGGTTTCTGCATGGAAACACAAGCTTTGGACTTCTAAGTGCTTGTGCTTCAAGATTGGAATATAATCTAACCGGCTTCGATTCTGGGTCTTGTTGAGATTGAAATGTGAAAACATAAAATAAGTACATTTTGATCTGTTAATCAACCCGCGGTCATGTTTTAAGTAAGATTTTCTTCTTTTCAGAAAACCCCCTGTAGTTTAGGTTAATCAACGAATGGTCCTGCTCTATGTCAGCTTTTCATTGTTTTTCTAAAACTCCCTGTAGTTTTTGTGAATCAACCCGCGCTCCTATTTTATGTCAGATTTTCAGTCTTGCAGAAAACCCCTATAGTTTTGGTTTATCAGCCCACGGTCCATATCAAATGCTTTTTAAAAGTATCCATATCTTTAAATCCTAACTCCAAATTTAACATATATATATGGAAATTGATTAAAAAAATATGCAGAATCTATATATGATGTTATTTTACATGTTAAATATTTTTTAAACAATATTTAGGGTGCAACCCTAATCAATAGCTTATGATTCATTTTTTTTCGTACCGGTGCCGATCCGGATTGCAAATGAATACCTCAACAAATCTAGATTGAAGAGGAAAGAAACCATCTATAACCACACATGTACGCCTCTCCATAACCTCATAGGAAAAAAGGTAGATTTCTCATCTTATGCTGAGAGTGATGCCTTACGATTGACCACATTCAAACGTGTCGTGACTAAGTGAGCACTGATGCCACCATTGGCGAGGGTGAAAAGGAGGATAAGTGGCAACACAGATGGGATGTCATATGTTAATTATAGCACGTAAACCTATCGGGGTCCTGAGTCATGGTTATTGGGCTAGGGGCGTGCGGTATTTTTTTTTCCCCATTGCAACGCATGTACTCTTTTGCTATTATATAGACAAGTATGAACCAAGGTGAATTAAAAAAACTTCAGATGCAGCATATACACCGAGTGGCAGAGAAACAACAATGCAAGGTAGCGAACAGAAAATTTGCTTAAGAATAGGAGACATCGGCGAATGAATATATACCTAGGATGGCTTCAATACTCGGTGCTTCCAGTGGCAAAACAACTTGAACATTCCCTTGTGCACGGGCACTTCTACCAAACATTTATTTTAATACGGCTAGCACGTAACTAATAGTATGTACGTAGATAGCTGAGCAATGTAATGCAAAATAATAATAATTCAGACAAAGAACACAATGCAGTGAGGTTCTGTACATGCATGTAAATTCAGAGAGGCGGCACGGAACGCAGACGGAAGGAGACAGCGCTACGCCAGCCGTGGGCCTTGGGATAGTGGCTAAGGACCGTGCTAACTTCCAAAAAGAAAAATACTTCCAGCTGCGCCTTGGAGCACGACGCCTTGGCTCAGTAGGAGTTGGTGAGGAGAAGTGGGGTGAGCGAGTGGGAGTTCCAACCCTGGAAGTCGAGCACAGCGCAGGAGGAAGAGGGGTGAATAACTCCTATGCCGCACATTTGACGCGAACTGGAAAGCATACGATGTCATTCATTAAAATAGCTCACGTGCGACACTTTAGATGGCAACAATAGCTCCTATGCGACACGGCCGTCTTTAACCCTAAACCGCAAGAGACAAGGGGTTAGCTCGGGTGTGTTGGGCCCACCACTTTTCCACCTCAGCGTGGGAGCCACAACTAATCCACATACGTGCGGGTCTCGCAGCTTATCCACATCAGCGTAAGCTATTACAAGGGCACCCGATCCAGCCCCCAGTCCGTGCTCGTGCCCGTGCCCGTGCCATTGCATTGCCTGACCCCCTCCCCTTTCCTTCCCCACACCATGTTCTTCTTCTTCTCCGGCGTTGAAGCGCGGCAACGCCGGCCGGCGAGAGATGTCTAGCTCCAGTTCGGCCTCCCATTTATCATGGCCCCAATATGGTCCAGAGCGCCTTCGTCAGAGGACGGGCAATCCATGACAACTTTATGATGGTGCAAGGCATGGCCAAGAAGCTGCACTCCCTCAAACATCCGGCTGTGATGATCAAACTAGATATCTCCAAAGCCTTTGATTCGATGCAATGGCCTTTCGCGCTGGAAGTTCTGCAAGCCCTAGGCTTTGGTAGGCGATGGATTGCGTGGATAGCCGGCTTGTTCTCCACTGCCTCTACTCGGATCCTTGTCAATGGCGTGCCAGGGGCCCCAATCAGGAATAAGAAGGGGTTTAGGCAGGGCGACCCGCTGTCCCCGATGATGTTCATTTTGATGATGGAACCACTTCAGCGGTTATTTGCCCTAGCGGATAGTCAGGGCCTGCTCTCGCCATAATGGGGGGCCCCAAACCAATGGGTCTCGATCTTCGCAGATGATGTAATGCTTTTCCTGCAACCAGAGCCCCAAGATCTTCACATCTGCAATGCCATTCTCGGCTCGATTGCGGGCACGTCGGGGCTGCAGGTGAACAGGGCGAAGACATGCGCAATGCCTATCAGGTGCTCAGAGGAGCAGGTAGACCGAATTTCAGAGCTGCTAGGTTGTGCTGTGGGGGCCTTCCCAGGCCGATACCTTGGCTTGCCGCTTAGCTTGTGGAAACTATCGACGGCACAGCTCGATGGTCTGGTAGTCCAGGTAGCATGAAAGCTGCCTTCTTGGAGGGGGGCATCACTGCCCCGGAGCAGTCGGTTGGTGCTGGTGAAAGAGGCATTGTGCGCCATTCCAGTTCATGCCATGCTTGCTTTACAGATACCGCCCAAGACAATTAAGGCGATCAACAAGATCTGTCACGGATTCCTTTGGGCGGGAGCAGCGGAGACTAATGGGGGCCAATGCAAGGTGGGCTGGAAGTCCGTTTGCACTCCTAAATGGGCTGGTGGGCTTGGCGTCCCGGATTTGCAATGGCTCAACGTTGCCCTACAAGCGTGGTGGCGATGGCTGCAGAAAATGGATGAGCAAAGGCCATGGAAAGGAATGGAAATTAAGGTTTCAAAGGAAGCCATGAGGCTGTTTCGGGCTGCCGCGCTCACTATGGTCGGCGATGGCCATCGGGCGATCTTCTGGGAAGATAGGTGGATTGATGGGTACAGGGCTCAAGAGATCGCGCCAAGCCTGTATCAGCGTGTGCCTCGCAGAACGAAAAGGGCTATGACAGTTGCGCAGGCGCTTGCGGATGGCAGCTGGGCTGCATGCATTGGACCGGACATGGACGAGGCCACCCTTCGGGAGTACCTAGCTCTGTGGTCGGCGACAGCTGTGGTTCAGCTAACGCCGGACTCGCGAGACTCTATCAAATGGGCATGGGAAGACAATGGTCAATACTCTGCCAGATCGGCATATGTGGCGAAATTCTGGGGCCTTGAGAGGGCACCCTACGCCACTCTAGCTTGGAAGTCCAAAGCTCCCCTTCAATGCCGCTTCTTCAACTAGCTGGTGGCCCGGGATCGGTGCTGGACGTCGGACAGGTTGGCGCGGCGAGGGCTTCCCCACCAGGCAGCTTGTCCCTTCTGCGATCAAGGCGAGGAGACGTACAATCACATCATGCTAACCTGTGTTTTTGCCCGAGAGGTGTGGGTTGCTGTGCTTGCGGCTCTGGGCAAGCCAGATTGGGCACCTGGCCAAGAGGACTCGATCGTCGAGTGGTTCATGACGTGCTCATTGTAGGGTAATGCAGCAGAAAACAAAAATTTTCCGACCTACGCACCAGCCCAGGACCACTATGGAGACTGCATACAAGGTTTGATCTTTTCATTACCGACTCGTAGCGCAGCGGAAGTAGAGTCGATGATGATCGGCGGTGCAGATCCCCGCAGCTAGGATTTACAACCTCCCAACCGCGAGGATGTATACCCTCGTCTTCCCTTCGGACAGCCCTCCGGGAGGCGGTCGAACAGTCCCCCGGACGGTGTGGCGGACAGCCCTTCGGGAGGACCTTCGAAACTCGAACGGTCACTCGGACAGCCCTTCGGGAGGACTCACAGAACTTGGACCGTCACTTGGACAGCCCTTCTGGAGGCACTCACGAATAGCCCCTCGGGCACTAAGATCGAAACTACGACCTATCTACAGAGTTGCACACATACGGTGTCATCTATCCGGCAGGGCTTCGCCGTCCAGAACTAGTTCCCACCGGAACCCAGACAGCCTTTTGGCTCTACGAAACTCTTTTCGTGGGAGGGAGAGAGAAGCCAGATCATTGCATGGCACTAGTATGTGAGAAGGGATGAAGTTTGTGGGCAGCCCACTCTCCTCTATTTATAGGAAAGCCAAGGGGTAAAGTTGGCATTCACAAATACCAAAAGTACCCCCACTTTATGTCATTTACATAAAGAATAAAACAAAAAGGAGTGCCATGTGGAGCTCCATGGAGCTCCACCCTCCATGGTCGGCCACCCCTTGGGGGGGGCCCCCAAGGGGGCTTCCTTAGTGCCCAAGGCTTCTAGAAGCCTTTTGGGAAATTTCCCAAAAGGTGCTTTCCATAAAAAATCCCAAAAAGCACTTTCACTATTCACGACGACATTTTTCAGCGTCCGTTCAAACTGAAAATATTTATGTGGGCTTAGAACATTTCCAGTACCCACTAAAATAATTTTCAACGCATTCTGGAACAATTCCAGTTTAGTGATTTCATCTGCGAAAAGCATCTGAAGCGGTTTCGGCAGCTCCGGAACATTTCCGGTTTTCATCTCCGAAAATTCCAGAAAGTTTCCAGAATGATTCTGGCACCCTCCAAGAATTATCGGGCATGTCCCGAAACCAATTTGACTTTATGGTATCCTCTGAAACAACTTTTCAGTATCACCGGTACTCATCCGGTGACCTCTCTCGTCGGAACTTTTCCGCTGTCTCCCGAAAACTTTCTCTCAGACTCCCTGTCTAGTATTCAACAGATAGATGACCCTTAAGCGTGTGACCCTATAGGTTCGGTGAAGTATAGACATGACCCGGAACCCCTTCCAATCAATGATCAACATCGGAGCCGTGGACACCCATATTGACCCCTATACCCACACGAATGAATATTCGAGTGAACCTCCAGTTGCCGTGTGCTATTCCTGTTGCTTCGCGATATGTTACAAATACCCGAGGTGAGACATGATGGCATCCCCGTGGGTCAACAACTTGTCCACTATGCCAGTTACCTCGTTACCAGTATTTGTTCTCTTTACTCGTTCCCGTGTTCCGGCATCCCCGTGATCAAATCACAAAGTGTCTGGCCAGACGATGATGGATACCGTAACACCGAGAGGGCCCAGAGATATCTCTCCATCGTCGGAGGAGCAAATCCCAATCTCGAGCTATCAAGTTACTTGACACACTTTTCTATGAACCCGTAAGCCGCCGTAATAGCCACCCATTTACGGATGACGTTTAACAAACCCCAAAGTTCATGAATCAAGCATGAAGAAACTCGATACTCTCATGGTCTGAGGAATCATGCAAATGTTAACCATCTCTGTGTTATTAACCATTAACTTGTGACGAAAGAATCTCATAGCATAACATCAATCGGGTCGATTCAACACAAATGTTCTTCTAACATTATGCCCTCAAAATTGCCGGCATAGTCATGCCCATGATCAGGAAAACAGAACCATCATGCAACACTTGAGCTAGTCTCAGAGGCCAGACTAGGAATACATTTTACCGTTTATTATTCCACACGTGCATATGAGTCTTCCTCCGAGCCTCGTGGTTATTGTAGACTCGAGAACCATAGCAGTTATAGCATGGAACATAAACCTAATTATGAACAGGGAGATAATCAATAACATTTATTATTGCCTCTAGGGCATATCTCCTACAGACTCCCACTTGCACTAGAGTCAATAATCTAGGTAATGCTAATGCACTTTACACCTGTGGCACACCGGTGTAAATATGCTTCGCATGTGGTATAGCCTGATGTCCAACGGATCTGATGACTTCAGCTCCGTGTGTATCTTTGCGTATCCTCGCGTTTTCACGCTTTCACAAAATTCATATTTTGTGTGGACTTGGCTTCGTATGTATGTGAATCACAGGTCGAACCTGGATTCCTCAGACTGAGTTATGGAGCAACTACCTGCAGTAGTGTCCCATTGACCAAAGCCTTCTTGGAACCATACTAAGTTCATGAAAGAACTATATGATTCAACATCTTGTTTGTCGCTTTTAAAAGCGGCAACATACTTCGCCTCTGTTATAGAATTCGCCACAGTAACTTGTTTGGAACAATTTCCAACTACCGTGCCACCATATTGTGTGTTACACAAAACCCTCAATTTAAATCGAAAATCGCTTGGAGCATGGATGAAGACTGTATCGATGTAACCTTTTACAACGAACTCTTCATGATCTCCGCTTGCAAGAAAACATGTCATCGGTGCTACTATAGTACTCAATGACCCTTTTTCACTGTTGTCCCATGATCAGAACTTTTGATCACTTTGGTATCTATACTCGCAACAACTTTGGGAGTATTGGACATATCTGGTTGTTTTTACATACCATGGAATACATGATTAATCCAAACACGAGAGTGTGTGGAATCTCCATCATGTATATTGCTCATCAGTGTTTTGGGACACCGAGTCTTGCAAAAACTCTTTCCATGTGACTTCGACAAGAATCACTCCTTGACGTTTTTAATGCTAAAAGGTTTTAGCATTTTGTCAATATGTATCTTTGCTCAGCCCCATTAGGTAAATCTATCTCCATAGATCATCATGCCTAATATAAAGGCTATTTAGCCCAAGCACTTCATCAAAAAACTAATTTTTAAATGAAGTCCTAATTCGTGTCAAGAAATTTATTTCCAATTAACAATGTGTCAAGCACACAACGTTTCTAGAAATATTATTATGCTCCAACTTACTTTCTTGAATCACAAGCATCTTCGTTACCCATTGATGAAGTCAAAACCCTTTTAACCATTTCATCAAAACACGAAGATTCCAACTCCATTTTGCTCTCTTCTGTCCATCACTGGAACTCTGAAGTTTGCATACTTACTAGCATCCTTTGGACTGACAAAATACCTTGGACTGTAACACATGCAAGTCCTTGGTTTTATTTCCATCATATGGAAATCCTATTGTCATCCATGTTTCATATCTCATGACTGAAATATGTATTAATTGCTAGTTCAACCCGAACCGACTTTAAGCAACGCTACGGTGAAACAACCTCATCGTAGTCAACTCCTTGAACTTGTTATTTCAACAAGTCGAGCTTTATGGATAAAACATTTTTATCCGTATCAGTTTTAAGTTCCATAAAATTCGTTAGACTCGAAGTCTTTCGAAAGGTGTATCAAGATTTTAATCTTGAAACATTTATATGGAAACTATCTCGGATTGTATTGGCATTTAGCCAATTCCGGAGTCAGGGCCCATCAACGCTTCCTTGTGTATCGTAGGTATACTGTTGTCTAACAACAATGTCTCGTCTGCGCACCAGAGAGGTTTGCACGAGCCTTGCCTACGTGGTTCAGCTGCAAGTTCGACCGAAGTCCATACATTTTATTGTAGAGACTTCCGTATCAGTCGCAATAGGAAACCCTGGAATTACTTCCAAGGTCTCTTTCCTTTGACCTGATGACGGAGATACTGGTTATCTCGTCGAGTTGCATTATTCTCCCACTCACCTTTTTGAAAGAACCATTTTCTTCAAAAAGCATACCGTTCTTTGTGGCAAACCTATTTGCCTCGGTATAGTGAGGGAGGAATACCCAATTGCTTGGGATAACCTACAAAGTAGCACTTGTCTGATTTGGAATAGGTTTGTAACCTTTTACACAAGCCCCATATTCCAAATGTTTAAGAAAAGATATAACATGGTTGGGCGTACCATACCATGGCGTCATTTCAACAGACCCGATGGAGCTCTTTTCAGTGTAAAAGCCATAGTCTCTAAAGCATCACTCTATAAAAGGGATAATGCAAATTTATTTATGTCATCTTTGATCTTACCATGTCATAAATGGTTCGATTACATCTTCACAGACTTTTCACTCACAGTGGTGTTCCGGGAGGTGTAAGTTATGAAACTCTTTTCACAACTCATCAGACATTCGCTAAACTTGTAACTCAAATATTCCTTTCTGCAATTGAATTGTAGAAACAGAATTTTCTTGTTACAATAACTTCTACTTCATTTTTGAAAACCTTTCGAATGATTTCAAAAGATCCAGACTTACGTCTCATCAAGTAAATATCCATATATCTACTTGAGTCATTTTTGAAGATAGATAAATCCACTACTTGCAACAACATTTATCGGACTACATACATCAAAATATATGATCACCAATAAGTTCTTTGCTCGTTCCTTATGGCCTATGAACGGTATTTCAGTCACTTCACTTTTCGGAGGAAAGTTGCAAGTGTCAGATGATTCAAAATCAAACGACTTCAAAATCCATCATAATGGAATTTTCCATGCGGGTTTCTCCAATGTGACCAAATGCAGTGCCACACTTGTGTGGTATTCTTTTAGTCTTACGATATTTAGCGTCAATGTTATGGATGTATCATATTACCATCAATATTCATAACATACGTCCAATCTCGGATGGAAGCATGGCCCTTTATGTTATTCATAATACTGAACAACAATTGTTCTTTTATGAACAACTCTTTTGCAACAAACATTGTGCAATGGGCTAGAGTGTGTAAAACTCTAAAATGAATCATGAAAGTAAATCCAGAGGTAATATATTATTATCATTATTCATAACATACATCTCATTCTCAATGAAAGTATGGCCCTTATGTTATTCATAACATTGAACATAAAAAGTTCTCTTATGAACAACCTTCTTGCAAGATACCTTATGCAAAGGCCTAGAGTGTGAAACTCTAAAATGAATTATTAAAGTAAATACATAGGTAATACACCGATGGAAGGTATAGTAACATTTACTATGTTCCATGTGTGTATCTCAACCTCATTCCTGGCTAGTCTTTCAGGCCGTAGTAGTTCTTACATCGAGTTGCAACAGAATGCAATCGAGCGGGTATCTTTGTGATTTAACTCACAATACCCAAGAATCAGTGATTAACAATTTAATCATAATTCCCAAGGACTATATCTTTGACCAGCCTTATATACATTAAAAACTTGTATGACATTCATACATGAGCTGGATATTCCAGTCTTCTTTCTTTTTGCCTTTATACTTCTAACAGTTTAACTTTCAGTATTTCTCCTACTCTCAAAAGAAGCTCCCAACTTAAGAGTGGCGTTAGCCCCGGACTTCCTAGGTGTGTAAGTCACACTAACACCCTTCGGACACTTCCTTTTTCTTTAAGTTGTTGTTTTATTCACCTTTCATCATATGACAGGCGTTCTTCTGGATCCCTCTCTTATCAGTCTAATGCATAGTAAACTCCTTTACTAATAGTTTGCTAACAAACATTGCTTTGGATATCTCATATCTTTTAGCCTTTGTCTGTCTCTGAAAAAGATTTTCAGATTCCATGAATATCACATAACTATCCAAACTTTTGAAGTTCGGGTCTCATGGAAGTAAACATATTGCAGTTGACTGAAAACGGAATTCTAGCTTTTGGGTTGAACGACGTGAGTCACATGATCCATAGCATAAGCAAGAGAATACCGAAAGTATGCGATAGGACAAATTCCTTCTCAGCACTTTTGAGGACAATCCTCACATTACGTTACCAACCGTAAAGTTTTAACCAGATATTTAACAGCTATTCAATATTAATAGGGAAGGTGGAAACACGAGCCATTATTCTACAACTATTATGCATATAACACTTAGACAGTGTTCACAATTAATTGCACTGAGAATTAAACAAGATAATTCTACAGTGCGCTCCCACTCAAATCAATATCTCTCATAATTGATTGTGAGTGATTCAAGATCCGCATTTCAATTCAACGCCATTGATGGTAGCATCACTGATGACGAAAATCTCAATCGGTAGGCAAACTTGCCAATCACATCTCTATGTGACTCTTGTTCATCTTTCGATGCGTGTGTTCTGAGCTCATGACTTTCATGCCTGAAC
Organism: Thinopyrum elongatum; assembly: GCA_011799875.1. Taxonomy (NCBI): domain Eukaryota; kingdom Viridiplantae; phylum Streptophyta; class Magnoliopsida; order Poales; family Poaceae; genus Thinopyrum; species Thinopyrum elongatum. The sequence goes on from CM022303.1 coordinate 79,317,004, forward strand.
TTCAAGACAACCAAGTGATCTCGCTGCGAGGTCTCAACTCACCCGCCTCACACATCCCTAATCGTTCGTACCCATGGTAGCATGTGATACCCCGAAAAGTTAGGTGCCGTGACGGTGCTACACTTGGGAGAACACTAACTACTTGATATTTTTGTGAGCGATCACCCTAATAAAAGCGACTACCGCACAATCAAGAAGGGTGCATCATAAGGGATAAACATCTCAGGCAATTCATAATTAGCATGATATGGTATAGCCCTTTCTGACGGAGAAGTCTTGTATTTCTTCGTCTTCGGCATTCACGTCGGTGTTCACCTTCGCGAAGATTGCCACCACCTTGTCGATGCACCAGATATTATTGCTGTCTCCATAGCAGATAAAATAAATGCAATACTTAAGGTTGACACACAGGTCATTAAAGTGCAATCATATGGCTCCAGCCATCATGCCGAATCATGACACGCAGGTCATGTTAATTTTACATCATATAGACATCTCATACATAATCAAATTATTATGAGCACTGCTATACCACATCATATGCACATGCAAACCCTCCTGCAAAACAAAGTTAGACGCCTCTAATCGGTTCATGCAAAAACTTGTTTTACGTGGCTTCTAAGGTTTCGAAACAAACCGAAGCTACCAACGTCCATCATCAAGTATGATAATTCAAGTCGCTAGATTAACTTTCAGGGTGTATGAAAACCGAGATAATAAAATCTCGAGCCCCATACTAAACTTCATCATACGCATGACCCCCGTGCAGATCATATCTGCATTGCCCTTTCGTCTGCGAAATTTCATCTTTCTTTTTAACTACGATGGAATTCAATGAACTGTTAGCACTTCCTTGATCAATCAGGATCGCGGATTGCCAGAACATTGAAACTCCACCATGCTGTTATCAAGATCAGAAATATGCAAATTTCAGGGAAGCAACAAGAATATCGGGTAACAGCTTTCATCTGCTACCCGCACAAATAATTTTCAGTAATAGAACTCATCTACTACCTAATTATTTTGTGCAACACCCATACATCTCCATGTATTCTAGATCGCAACCTGCATCTACGTATAGCACGGCTCATGATGCCACTGTAGGGTAATGCAGCAGAAAACAAAAAATTTCCGACCTACGCACCAGCCCAGGACCACTATGGAGACTGCATACAAGGTTTGATCTTTTCATTACCGACTCGTAGCGCAGCGCAAGTAGAGTCGATGATGATCGGCGGTGCAGATCCCCGCAGCTAGGATTTACAACCTCCCAACCGCGAGGATGTATACCCTCGTCTTCCCTTCGGACAGCCCTCCGGGAGGCGGTCGAACAGTCCCCCGGACGGTGTGCCGGACAGCCCTTCAGGAGGACCTTCGAAACTCGAACGGTCACTCGGACAGCCCTTCGGGAGGACTCACAGAACTTGGACCGTCACTTGGACAGCCCTTCGGGAGGCACTCACGAATAGCCCCTCGGGCACTAAGATCGAAACTACGACCTATCTACAGAGTTGCACACATACGGTGTCATCTATCCGGCAGGGCTTCGCCGTCCAGAACTAGTTCCCACCGGAACCCAGACAGCCTTTTGGCTCTACGAAACTCTTTTCGTGGGAGGGAGAGAGAAGCCAGATCATTGCATGGCACTAGTATGTGAGAAGGGATGAAGTTTGTGGGCAGCCCACTCTCCTCTATTTATAGGAAAGCCAAGGGGTAAAGTTGGCTTTCACAAATACCAAAAGTACCCCCACTTTATGTCATTTACATAAAGAATAAAACAAAAAGGAGTGCCATGTGGAGCTCCATGGAGCTCCACCCTCCATGGTCGGCCACCCCTTGGGGGGGGCCCCCAAGGGGGCTTCCTTAGTGCCCAAGGCTTCTAGAAGCCTTTTGGGAAATTTCCCAAAAGGTGCTTTCCATAAAAAATCCCAAAAAGCACTTTCACTATTCACGACGACATTTTTCAGCGTCCGTTCAAACTGAAAATATTTATGTGGGCTTAGAACATTTCCAGTACCCACTAAAATAATTTTCAACGCATTCTGGAACAATTCCAGTTTAGTGATTTCATCTGCGAAAAGCATCTGAAGCGGTTTCGGCAGCTCCGGAACATTTCCGGTTTTCATCTCCGAAAATTCCAGAAAGTTTCCAGAATGATTCTGGCACCCTCCAAGAATTATCGGGCATGTCCCGAAACCAATTTGACTTTATGGTATCCTCTGAAACAACTTTTCAGTATCACCGGTACTCATCCGGTGACCTCTCTCGTCGGAACTTTTCCGCTGTCTCCCGAAAACTTTCTCTCAGACTCCCTGTCTAGTATTCAACAGATAGATGACCCTTAAGCGTGTGACCCTATAGGTTCGGTGAAGTATAGACATGACCCGGAACCCCTTCCAATCAATGATCAACATCGGAGCCGTGGACACCCATATTGACCCCTATACCCACACGAATGAATATTCGAGTGAACCTCCAGTTGCCGTGTGCTATTCCTGTTGCTTCGCGATATGTTACAAATACCCGAGGTGAGACATGATGGCATCCCCGTGGGTCAACAACTTGTCCACTATGCTAGTTACCTCGTTACCAGTATTTGTTCTCTTTACTCGTTCCCGTGTTCCGGCATCCCCGTGATCAAATCACAAAGTGTCTGGCCAGACGATGATGGATACCATAACACCGAGAGGGCCCAGAGATATCTCTCCATCGTCGGAGGAGCAAATCCCAATCTCGAGCTATCAAGTTACTTGACACACTTTTCTATGAACCCGTAAGCCGCCGTAATAGCCACCCATTTACGGATGACGTTTAACAAACCCCAAAGTTCATGAATCAAGCATGAAGAAACTCGATACTCTCATGGTCTGAGGAATCATGCAAATGTTAACCATCTCTGTGTTATTAACCATTAACTTGTGACGAAAGAATCTCATAGCATAACATCAATCGGGTCGATTCAACACAAATGTTCTTCTAACATTATGCCCTCAAAATTGCCGGCATAGTCATGCCCATGATCAGGAAAACAGAACCATCATGCAACACTTGAGCTAGTCTCAGAGGCCAGACTAGGAATACATTTTACCGTTTATTATTCCACACGTGCATATGAGTCTTCCTCCGAGCCTCGTGGTTATTGTAGACTCGAGAACCATAGCAGTTATAGCATGGAACATAAACCTAATTATGAACAGGGAGATAATCAATAACATTTATTATTGCCTCTAGGGCATATCTCCTACACTCATCTTCCGGGATTCGGCAAAGGGATGTCACCACCATGATCTCTCTGTGCCTATGGGAACTGTGAAAGCATAGAAACAAGATCGTTTTCGAGGGCGCCTCTCCATCGACGGCGATGGTGATTGCGCGCATTGAGACCGAGGGCAGAGCATGGGCGCGTGCTGGAATGTTTAAGCACGACATGGCTTCTTTCCTGTCGGTGCTTGCTAGGTGGGATAGCGCGAGTAGTTAGATCCTGGCCGATCGGGTGTGGTAGGGTAGAGGTAGTGTTGCTTGCATCTAATGTAATCACATGTAAACCTTGACCTTTGGTGGATGGGGCTCTTCCCCCCCTCTCCTTCTTTAATGCATGATACGCACGCTAGTGCATATTCTAGAAAAAAAATGGTCCAGTGTCGCTGACAAGATGCCCCGACTGCCCGCGCAAGGAGCCTCTGAAGTGGCTGACCTCTGTGAAGGAAGAGCATGGCAACCGTGGGCGCGAGTTTGTCAAGTGTGAGAGCAGGCCACAGCCGGGGCAAGTTAGATCTGAGTACTCCGTCGGCTATATGCTCGGATTTCTCCCAATTTCTTCCTTTTATTTCCTTTGAATTTGGGATCTAGGGTTCATGTGCCCCTGTTTTCAGGTCCTGAAGAAATGCAGGCATTTCGAGTGGCTCGATGCATACATTGAGAGGCGACAATTGGATGGATTAATTGGCGGAAACCAGGAGCTCAATTCGGGGCCGCTTGCTGTGGAGCCAGTGGAGAATTTGGCAGGCAGAGCCGTTCTGATGACGGGCAATGCTGAACTGAAGGGGGAATTGAAGATAAATAAGTAAGCAGCTGAAGCAGATGATCGATTTGAAGCAGCAAGCAAATATGATGGCTGGAGGATTTTATTGTTGTATCATTGCTATGGGTTTCTTTTACTTGTTGTACAGCAATCGCTAGAAATTGTTTGAGTTTCATTTAATGTGTTTTTAAGTTTCAGTTAATGTGTTTAGCTAGTAGTGAACTTTTTCAGTTACAGTTTGGGCATCATGCCTGTATCTTTTGCATCCTCTGATGAATAAAATGCAGCAAATCGCCCAAGTATGTCTCCTCTAATGCAAACTTGCAATTCTTCAGTTAAGAGAGTGCCCAACTTGCAGTTCTTCAGTTAACAGAGAGTGCAGGGCAAAGTTCAGGGGAAAAAAGTCGATATTGGGTGTAGCCCAAGTAAGGCCCAAAGAGAAAACAAGCCTACCCATATTAGCTAGCACAAGCCCACCCATCATTAGCTATCACAAGCGTGAGCTAGGTTGCTTCACCCCACCCGTGTAGCTTCGGAAAAAAAATGGTGCACCCGTGGAGAAAATAAAAATGTTGTATCCATGGAGAAATAAATGGTGCACCCATGGACAAAAAATTGGTGCACCTATGGACCATAAGTAGTTTGTTTTTGGATAAACTAATGGATTTATTTATTGTAACTTGGAAATAAAGGTTCCCTCAAAAAGGTTTTTTTTTTCTAGCACAAGGGCATTACTACCTCTTTGAGCAAAAAAATGATTATTGTCGGCGGTAAGAAGTTGAAAAATAATTCCACTATGTTGATTCTTTGTGGCTTGTGTAAATATAGTTTATTGTTTGCAAAAAAAGTTTCAAATATAGAGTATTGTTTGAAAAAAATTCCACTAAAAAGAAATTCTTCGTGGCTTGTGTAAAAAGAGAAATTTCATTGCTACAAAATGACTTTTCACGAGTCATTTTTTGTGTTTTTACACAGTCCACAAAAAATGTATTTTTTTGATGTTTTGAAATGCATTTCTTTATAGTCGGTGTACCTAGACCTACAAGCCAAAACACCATGGCCAAATAGTAGCACAATATTGCACCAACAAAGTTGGTAGCTTTATCAAAAAGCAATCAACAACTCGAAAAAAGGTTCAAATATAGTAGCAAGAATTTAATAATAGAAAGACACATAATATAGATAGTTCAGGCCAACCAAGCCCACAGCATGAGACATATAGTACGCTTACAACTAAAATAACATAAGACAAATATAGATGGATAGATTTAGCCTAAAAAAGATATATAGATAGATAGATGGCTGCCGCCTTCTCCACCGGGCTCCTCCTAGCTCCTCCTCGCCACCCCCTCCTCGCTCCTCCTCCGGGCGCCCTTCATTGCTCCTCCGGGCCTCCGGGGTTTTGTTGATGGGGTACCGCAGAGTGTGCATACGCTTCGCGGTGGGGAAGATGTTGTAGTCCGTGAAGATGTTGTGGGTGGTGAAAGCTATGAACTCGCACCCACACTAGTACACGCTGCCGAGGAGGTAGAACGCGTCGAAGGGGTTGGTGAAGTGGGCAAGGATGGCACCCACAACCCCGTTGTGGATGACCTCATCGACTCGGTACATCCTTGGAGATCCCCGAGGGAGGTGGCGTTAGCCGGCCCCAAGGAAGAAGTGGGTGAACTCCCTTGCGCCCCTCCACATTGACATCGCCCACACACGGAGGGTGTTCTCGATGTACACCCTGGCAGGGTAGAGCCTCCCCAGCACGGTGGGGGGGAAGCGGTAGGTTGGCCCGGTGTATTGCATGGCTGAGGCGGGCTGGTTCTTGGGGCTGTTTGTGGTGAAGAAGAAGAAGAAGGGAAGATGCAAGATGTAGATGGGAGAGGATGGTAGAGGATGGGTGATGGATGAAGGGTGTGAGAGGAAGAGGAAGATGATAGGTGGCTTAAATAGCCATAGTGCAAAATGTTATTTCACCGTGGCAGTAACGGGGTCAAATGTGAACAAGTTTTTCCACCCACCGCGGCATCAGGAGTGTACATGCGTGGGAAACCGTAGTCTGAATCAATAGATATAATGCGACGTTTCAGTGCTGCCCTCTGTGTCGTCCGTCGGGTCAGGCGGGGATGGGTCTGCGGCGCGTGCTCGTTCGCCTCTGTGCACGCATGCAACGTAGGCTGGAGCGGGCGCTGATACGTCCATTTTGCCTCATGCTTTTATATTGATATTTAACGCATTATGGGCTATTATTACACATTATATCACAGTACTTATGCCTATTCTCTCTTATTTTATAAGGTTTACATGAAGAGTGAGAATGCCGGCAGCTGGAATTCTTGACTAGAAAAGGAGCAAATATTAGAGACCTATTCTGCACAACTCCAAAAGTCCTGAAACTTCACGGAGCATGTTTTTGGAATATATAAAAAATATTGGGCGAAGAAAGATCCAGAGGGGGGCCACCAGCCAGCCACAAGGGTGGAGGGCACGCCTACCCCCCTGGACGTGCCCCCCGACCTTGTGGGCCCCTTGGCAGGCCTCCGGTGCCCATCTTCTGATATATGGTGTGTTTTGACCTGGAAAAAATAAGAAGGGAGCTTTCGGGACAAAGCGCCGACGTCTCGAGGCGGAACCTGGGCAGAACCAATCTAGGGCTCCGGCGGAGCTGTTCTGCAGGGGAAACTTCCCTCCGGGAGGGGGAAATCGAAGCCATCGTCATCAACAACGATCCTCTCATCGAGAGGGGGTCAATCTCCATCAACATCTTCACCAGCACCATCTCCTCTCGAAACCCTAGTTCATCTCTTGTATCCGATCTTTGTCTCCAAACCTCAGATTGGTACCCGTGGGTTGTTAGTAGTGTTGATTACTCCTTGTAGTTGATGCTAGTTGGTTTATTCGGTGGAAGATCATATGTTCAGATCCTTAATGATAATTAATACTCCTCTGATTATGAACATGAATATGCTTTGTGAGTAGTTACGTTTGTTCCTGAGGACATGGGAGAAGTCTTGTTATAAGTAATCATGTGAATTTGGTATTCGTTCGATATTTTGATGAGATGTATGTTGTCTTTCCTCTAGTGGTGTTATGTGAACGTCGACTACATGACACTTCACCATTATTTGGGCCTAGGGGAAGGCATTGGGAAGTAATAAGTAGTTGATGGGTTGCTAGAGTGACAGAAGCTTAAACCCTAGTTTATGCGTTGCTTCGTAAGGGGCTGATTTGGATCCATATGTTTCATGCTATGGTTAGATTTATCTTAATTCTTCTTTCGTAGTTGCGGATGCTTGCGAGAGGGGTTACTCATAAGTGGGAGGCTTGTCCAAGGAAGGGCAGCGCCAAAGCACCGGTCCACCCACATATCAAATTATCAAAATAACAAACGCGAATTATATGAGCATGATGAAAACTAACTTGACAACAATTCTCATGTGTCCTCGGGAGCACTTTGCTTTATATAAGAGTTCGTCCAGGCTTGTCTTTTGCTACAAAAAGGATTGGGCCACCTTGCTGCACCTTGTTTACTTTTGTTACTTGTTACCCGTTACGAATTATGTTATCACACAACTATCTGTTACCGATAATTTCAGTGCTTGCAGAGAATACCTTGTTGAAAACCTCTTGTCATTTCCTTCTGCTCCTCGTTGGGTTCGACACTCTTACTTATCGAAAGGACTACGATAGATCCCCTATATTTGTGGGTCATCAGGCGCGTGCATGCAATGTAGGCTGGCTCGGGCGCATGCAGCAGCGGTGGACATCACTCGGTCCAACGGTCGAACGGGTGGGCATCTTTACATAGCCCAACGACGCACATGCATGGCGGACCACCCTCGAGCGCAGAAAAAAAACCAAGCTCAAATCCAGCCAATCACAGCGCAAAACAACACGCGGATCGCTGACGTGGCACTGCATGCTGATCCACACCGTTCGACGCGCAGTGATCCAACGGTCAGGAATGGTTGGGGGAGTGATCCGGTGTTCTCGAATACGGCCAATCAGAGTGCCTCACGAAGATCGCTGACGTTACCCTAGCGCCTGATCCACACCGTCCACTCGCAGATATCCAGCGGCCGGGAGGGTGCGGGGTTTTGGCTAGGGTTTGAGGGGTTTTGAAGGGATTATGAGGGGTTTTGAAGGGGTTATGAGCAGTAGGGTTGACCAGAACTTATTCAAAAAAAATCACAAAAATATGAAACTTGCACCCAACATTGTTTTATGTTACTAGGTTGCTGGAAAAAAAATAAGAAAAATGTTCTACGGGTATTTTCATAGAAAACCCTTCACAAAATCTAGCTATCACGAACGAGGTTGCGCGGGATTCCGGTTAGGGTTTAGGGTTAAGCATGTCATAGTTCATTCAAACGATCCAATATTGGGCATGGACCCTATAGTTGCACACTGGAATTCAAGTTTTGATTTTTGGCTCATTTAGTGAATGTCGAAAAAAAACTTGCTTACAAATGGGGTGTTTATCCTAGCTTTGGAGCTCATTTGGAGCACATTTTTCATGAACAGTGTTCACTCAACAAAAAGTCCTAGGATTGATCACCTAACATGCATAATAGTTGAGAAAACATTGTAACATCAATACCCATACTAAACAGCTTCAAATTTGAATTTTGGCTCAAATTTGAAATTCGGCCAGAATTTGATTAGTGTTACACAAATACCGATCAAAATACAAATAGCATTACACAAATTGAGGCAAGTTTTTTACACAAATCCAGGCAAGTTTTTTTATTCAGACAATAACAATATTTCACTTCTACTTCTTCTTACCACACTAGTAGAAAACAGGGCATCAATCCCGGTTCCAGAGGGCCTTTAGTCCCGGTTCTGCAACCGGGACAAAACGATCGGGACTAATGCCCATTACTTTTAGTCCCGGTTGGCTTACGAACTAGGACTAAAGGAGCTCCACGTGGCCGCTGTGGGGCGCCCAGGCAGGAGGACCTTTAGTCCCAGTTGGTAACACTGATCGGCACTAAAAGGCAGCCACACGTCAGCAGCTGCCAGACGCTGGGGATTTTTTTTTGGAAAGGAGGGGTTTTGGAGGGTTTAGGGGCTTTCATATTGTGTTTCCCCTTTTATTTTTGTGTTTACCCGTCAATTCTTTTACATTTAGGGTTTCATTTTTATTTAATGTTTTCCATTCAACTCGACGCTAGCTACTACATATAGCAATGAAGGAACCATTACACAAGATCGTCATGAACATATATAGAGAGAAGTGACCTCTCTTTCTCCATGCTTGGTCGAACAACAAGTTTTTGTATACCTATCCGATGCTACTACATATATACAATATAACATCTCTTACAATCCCTAACATCATCTCCTACCGAAATCCCATTGCATTTCCTGATGGTATTCTCCCTTTTCAGGTATGACGTGGTCAAGAAAGAATCCCGCCAATTCCTCTTGAATTGCTCGTACGCGATCATGTGGTAGGAGTTGATCCCGCATCTCCCACATCTAATTTAAAGAAGGGGGTCAATACATGTATATGAATGAAACTCAACACAATTGATGGTAATAAAATAAAATTGTGAATATTGTTTACGTACTTCAAATTGTTGGTCAGAGAAGCCCCGCTCAGAGGTCAAGTGGCGAATGAACTCGCAAACGTAGTATCCACATAAATTATTCCCGGCTGCCTGCCACCAGCACTTTACGAGAACAGAGTTCGATCAAACTGATAATCAAGCATGATAATGGTATTGATGAAACTAGAACCAATGAGAGATGCGCGGAACTAGCCAGTACTACTTACTTTGGGGTGTGTGAATCGCAGCTCCTTCTTCAGACCCGGAACCATTCTGGTGAACTTTTTCCAAACCCTGCCCGGTAAAGAAAATGATTACTTGATATCAGGAAATGAACGAAAGTTGCCGATATGGTGCGATAATGATTGAACTTACTTCTAGAGCATTTCACTCATGTCCGCCCACTCCTTTTGCTCTTTAAGTCTCAAGTCTAAGACAGTTACTACTCCCCCGTCAAGCTTAATGGATAGCAGAATAAAGTGGAAGTTGCGCACACATAACTCATCAATTACACTTAACCTCGAGTAAGCGAAACCGAATATGCACAAGACAGTAACACTCACTTGAAGTTGTAAGGAAAGAGTATTTCCCTTTTGTTTTGATGTCGAAGGAACGCTTTTAGCAAGTTTTCCTCAGTATCTTTGGCTCTGTTTTGTACCGCCCATTCATTTACGGTATTTGGGCTAATGAACCCAATGTCATAGATTTGTCCTCTTTTGCATTCGACGATCTTCAATCTGCATAATATATTGAGGATAATTATATATACATGCAATGAACGAGCTGAGCTAGAGACTTAATTACAGAAATAATACTTACAGACTTTAGCAAGTCATGATAGTTTTGTCGATGGCGTCTTGATTGAATAACTGAAATAATTCCACAAATTCAACAGGCATCATGTCGACTCCAATGAAGTCGTGCTCATCTTTAATTCCCAGCATCATACTGTCGGTCCCATCCTTGCTGCCGGTTTCCATGTACCAGTCATGCAATCTTCGCATCATCGTTGGTAGATGCGGGAGCTGATCAGGTTTGACGAGAGGCTTCCCGTGCTCGTATCTAAAGGGCGCTACTACCTCAGCCATTTCAAACTGTACATCATCACCCACTTAATCACCAATAGTGGTACCGGGTGCTAGCCCCGGATGATTAGCGATATCGCTAGACACCTTGAGCGGGGGGCACGATTGCTTCTCCTGTTCGCCGAGCTGGGGAATTGTTTTCCCACTTCGTCTTGCAGCACTGGTAGTACTTCCCGACCACCGCGCTTCATCATATGTCTTTTCAATACAGCGGTCATAGTGTGATTGCGGCGGAAGCGGTGGTGGTCGCTTAAGGGCATCCAGAGAGCGCTTCGCTTTCACCGGATCTATTATTTCCTTAGGAGGTGGATGTTTCCGTTCAAAATGGGCCTGCACTTCGGCATCCATGATGTCCTTGTTTTCCTCGTCAGTCCTCTCATATGGTAACTTTGGAGGAGCCCTGAGGCTTGGACCAGCTCTGAATTTCTTGCCTATTGTACTGCTAGCCGCCGGAGCAACAACGCCTCTCTTCCGCCGTTGCTGTGGCAGCGGAGTTCACTGACGCGCCGGAGCCCGCTGAGGCGGCGGAGACGGCTGACACGCCGGAGACAGCTGAGGCGGCGGAGACGGCTGACGCGCCGGAGACAGCTGAGGCACCAGAGACGGCTGACGTGCCGGAGACAGCTGAGGCGGAGGAGGATTCTGCTAAGGGCCCTCCTCCGTTAGAGTCCGCTGAGGCGGCGGAGACGGCTGATGCACCGGAGACGACTCAGGCAGCAGAGATAGCAGAGCTAGACTGTGGGGAGTCCGCTGAGGATCCGGCTGAGTCTGCTGAGGCGGCGTCCAGTTTGGAAGCACGATGTTCTCCTTTCTCCATAGACAGGTAGTCCTTAAGGCATTTTCCAGAAGAATCTCCCCTTCACCTGTAGGGTACTCAAGCTCCAGTCCCTCAAATACGTCCATTATTTCATCCACCCCGACGATAGCAAAGCCAGCTAGAACCAGAGCAAAATGGAAAGTTCCATCAGGTCAAGGAGGTAAGACATAGCCGACTGCCACCTTCAAGGTCAGGTTATGGCATTTTGCCATTAGCACACAATGTTCATTATCCGTGATACCATCCACGGGGTAGCGAGCCGTGATACCAGGCTGAACGAGCTCCGTGGAAGCCACGCTGCTTCTCCGCTGAGATGGTGGGGTAGCATCGTGGGCAGTATCCAATGAAGGATCTTCGTGCCGCTGAGATGGTGGGCCAGTAGCTCGCTGGCTCTCAAGTGCCTCTAGTTTCGCTAATCTTTTATTGATCTTCAGCATTTCGCTTGCTTCCTCTTTCTTCTATCTCTCTCGGCTTCTATAAGCAGTGCTGTCGGGAAACCCATGCACCCACGGAATGGAGCCTGATGTGCCTCGTGTTTGTCCAGGTTGTTCAGGATTCCCGAGGGCCTTGGACAGCTCGTCCTTCTCTCTGTCGGAATGGAACCTCCCTTCCTGCGCTTCCTGGATTGCTTCCTCAAGCTTCTTGACGGGTATTGCAAGTTGAGCTTTCGTGAAAACACACTTTCCTGATTCTGGGTCCAAGGTTCCCCCAACTCCGAAGAACCAAGTCCTTGCCCGATCTGGCCAGTACAATGTCGCTGGTTGGACCCCTTTAGCAAGCAGGTCTTGCTCAGCTTTGTCCCACGTAAGCCGGGCTTTGCTGTAGCCACCCGACCCCGTAACATGGTGATACTTCTTATTTGCAGCATTTTGCTTATTTATCTGTGACCTTTTCTTAGCCTTCTCCGATTTCTTGTAGGCCACAAATGTGGTCCAGTAATCTTTTATCTTCGCATATTGACCGGTGAATTCTGGAGTCTCGTCTTTCTCGACAAAATTTTTGTTCAATAGTTTCTTCCAGTTCTTGAATAGTTCTGCCATCTTCTGAAGAGCAAACACCTTGACCTTTGGGAGAATAACCGGCTTATTCGGATCCTCCTTTGGCGGTAGGCTGAAATTGGTCATCAGCGAGTTCCAAAGATCATCTTTCTGTCTATCGTGCACAAAAGAAACTTCAGGGTCCTTCTTCTTATTCCATTAGTGGATGCTGATTGGGATGCTGTCCCTAACAATAACTCCGCACTGATGTGTAAATTTGACTTTGGTCCGCTTGGGAGCAATCGGTTGGCCATCTCGAGAGACTTCTTCGATCGTGAACCTTTCATCCTCGCCCAACCTTTTCTTCGGGCCTCGTCTCCATACCGAAGTTTGGCTCGATCCGGAGGGATAAAAGAAGAAAGAAGCGTCAATATATTTACATACAAAACAATTAATGCATCTAGTCAGCAGAGGCTTAATTAATATATATATATACCTCGCCGGACTTTGCAACAGTTAAGGCTCCCTTCTCCATTCGATCACCGGAGCCGTCATGATCTCCTTCCTCCTCCATTGGATCACCGGAGCCATCATCCTCTCTTTCCTCACCACCGGTGTCGTTGAGAAATGATGAGGTGATATCACCTCCGTCGCGGATTATATCCCCCAACAATGACTCTTCTTTTTCTAAGTCTCTGTCCATAGTTTCTGCAAATATTACAACATGGCAATATACAACCATGAGAGATGGATTAGTGGCAAACATAGACTTAATCACAACAAGGAATCATATGCATATGAGCAATGGATTAGTGGCAAACATTAGGCAAAGTTCACAAGTTTTATTACAGTCAGTTTCAGACGATCGTCGAGGACTCCTCCCCCCTCATGTCTGATGAGTCGTCCTATCTTTCGAGAGAGGATACTTTGCGGACCGCCTCTCTCATGGTCGTCGAGGATACTTGCAGACCCCTCCCCCCTCATGTCGAAGTTATCGGGGATATGTTGAATTCCCAAGAGAGTTAGGGGTGTTCTAACGCGGCACTACACGATATAGGTGAAGGAAGATAATATCCGGGAATGTTTTTCTGAAGTCTGTATTTTTGGACAGATGAAACGGAGGGGGACGGTTCCTGGTTCGCTATGCTAGCTGCTTGTGACAGACGAACGGAGGGCATATCCGGATTCGTCATATTTTCCTTATCGATTTTCATATATAATTATTTTCATCGGAGTTACGGTTAATTTTCTACAAATTTCTAAAGTTTTACCAATATCCTGAAAATTCCTGGAATTCTGCTAAGTCTGAGAATTCCTCAGCTTTAAACATCACTTAGCTGTTTTCCAAAGGCTGCAACTATTGTTCTATACATCCTATGGGTTAGTGCATTATATCAATATTGATCACTCTCCTGTGATCTACAAGATAGTATCAATAGCATCTCTGCTAGAGTCCATTAGCTTGCTAAAAATCTTTGTTTGAAAAGTGCCACTTGATGTTAATTTAAGGAACTATTATAATTTACAAACTTTATTGCATGATCGCCATTGATCTATAGTTCAAATGGAGACACTTCATATAAGTGTTTTACTGTACATATGAACATTTTCTATACATCAATCCATCCATCCATACATACATTCATACATGGACAAAAAACTTCTGAACAAAAAAAAATCATCATATCAACATTTTCTATATACATCCCTCCATCCATCGATCTTGAGCAGAGTAGAGTATATGCCACAACATTACTAAAGTTTGCCACAACTTTGCCATATAAGGTCAAAAGCTTTGAATTTCATAACTTTGCCACAACAAAAATTTCTTCAATGAACATCAAAATGAACTCTAAATAAACTCTAAAGACAAAATGATCATCCATCCATCTAAACATATCTATCTATCCATCTAACATCTCATACATATTTCATGCAACAAACATAGCATGGCATGGCAGAAACATAGCAAAGACAAAATGAACTCTAATGCAAAAAAATTGTCCTTTGATTTGCAAATGAGCTATATTCTCCCCAATTATTTTGCACATACAAAAATCATCATCATCTATCATCACAATCAAAGAACATCTATCATCATCATCTAAAAAGCATCATCATTATCTACAGAAAAATTCTAAAGACAATGAACATCACAATCATCAAAGCATAAAAAAATTACTACAGAAAAAATCTATCTAGCATGCATCTACCTATTCATCTACTACTATATATATATATATATCCATGCATTCATCTATAAAATTACTACAGAAAAAATTAAAACAAAATACATAAAAAAACTATCTTGCCAGAGGAGGGGATCGAGCCCAGGCAGGGGATGGCGAGGGCCGTGCGGAGCAGCAGCAAAGGAGGGCCAGCCGGAGCAGCAGCAGAGGAGGACCAACTGGAGAGCAGCAAGGGCCGGCTGGCTGGGCAAGGCCGGGGTCGGGTTGGCCGGAGTCGCGGAGGGAGGCTGGGGCAGGGCGGGGTCCACGCAGGCCGGGCCGAGGTCGAGGCGAGGCGATGGAGCTGGAGGGCCGGCGACGAGGAGAGCGCGCAGGAGACGACGTCGTACGATGGGTTAGGGGCTCGGCGACGACGACGTCGGGGCAGGGCGCGGCAAGGGTGCCGGGCTAGCGCGCGGCGAGGAGAGCGGGGGACAGGATCGGGGCAGGACTCGGGGAGGCGACAGCGCGGTCCGCCAGCCTGGCGGCGTCGAGGTGGTCGTCGGCGCCGTCGGGGGAGAGGAGGAGATCAAACTGCTGGATGGGGATTGGAAAATTCTCTAAGTCCTGTTTATATACCCCACCCTTTAGTCCCGGTTGGTGGCTCCAACCGGGACTAAAGGCCCCATTTCATCCCGGTGCGAGCCACCAACCGGGACTAAAGGCCCCCATTTCATCCCGGTGCGAGCCACCAACCGGGACTAAAGGTGAAGGGCTGGTGAAATTCATATTTAGTCCCGGTTGGTGGCTCGGACCGGGACTAAAGGGGGGCCTTTAGTCCCGGTTGGAGCCAGCAACCGAGACTAAAGGTCTGGCACAGCGGTGTCGAATGTTTAGTCCCACCTCGCTAGTTGAGAGGCGCCCACACTGGTTTATAAGCCGCGCTGCGGCTGAGCTGTCGAGCTCCTCTCTAATGCAGGCAATACATGCATAACCTTTATCTCAACCATGTTGGGCCTGCTGGCACATGTAAAGATGGGTTTCTAGTCGT
Source organism: Thinopyrum elongatum (assembly GCA_011799875.1). Lineage (NCBI taxonomy): Eukaryota > Viridiplantae > Streptophyta > Magnoliopsida > Poales > Poaceae > Thinopyrum > Thinopyrum elongatum. The sequence goes on from CM022303.1 coordinate 79,332,666, forward strand.
ATGCAGGCCATAGTGGCCTAGTAAGCGGCATTTTTTATTTTTCATGCTATTTTAGTTTGCTATTAAAGTTTTTAACAAAAAATACTTTATGAATTTTTTTTCTATTAAAGTTTTTAACAAAAAATACTTTGATAATTTTAGTTGCATAAATTTTATATAATTTTAAGTTAATATTATTTTGATAATAACTAGAGATTTATAAAAGCTTTTTAGTTGATTCTTTTTGCTATTGAAGAATATTATAGTTTTGTTTTAGTTGATCATAACAAAATATTTTAATTGATTCTTTTTAGTTCATTATTTTTGCTATTAGAGTTTTATAAAAGCTTTTTAGTTCTTTCTTTTTGCTATTAGTTCATTCTTTGTGCTAAATGACCCTGAAATTTAAAAGCACTACAAATGAACTCTGAAAAGTGTGAAACTTGGCATGGTGTCATAATTTCACCCACATAGCATGTGCTATAAATTTGAGAGGGTTACGGGAAAAATTGGACGCAGTTCATGTACAAACTGGACAATCTCTTTCGAAGTATCAGGGTTTCGGACGAAAACTCATCTACTACAAAAGGATTACATTTTTTAACTTATTTTAACTCCAGACTTTTTGTGTGTTCAAAATGCACCATTCAAAACCACATCATCAATTTTCAACCCTTTTGTGACTTCATTTGCTATTTTTCATGCATTTAATGATTTATTTTGAGCTAAATGACCCTGAAATTGACCAGCACTACAAATGAACTCTGAAAAGGTTGAAACTTGGCATGGTATCATAATTTCACCCACATAGCATGTGCTAAAAAGTTGAGAGGGTTACGGAAAAAACTGGATGCACTTCGTGTACAAACTGGACAATCTCTTTCGAAGTATCAGGGTTTCGGACGAAAACTCATCTACTACAAAGGGATTTCAATTTTTTAACTTATTTTAACTCCAGACTTTTTGTGTGTTAAAAATACACCATTCAAAGCCAATTCATCAATTTTCAACCCTTTTGTGACTTCATTTGCTATTTTTCATGCATTTAATGATTTATTTTGAGCTAAATGACCCTGAAATTGACCAGCACTATAAATGAACTCTGAATAGGTTGAAACTTGGCATGGTATCATAATTTCACCCACATAGCATGTGCTAAAAAGTTGAGAGGGTTACGGAGAAAACTGGATGCACTTCGTGTACAAACTGGATAATCTCTTTCGAAGTATCAGGGTTTCGGACGAAAACTCATCTACTACTAAGGGATTTGATTTCTTGACATGTAACTGCAGTGATATTCTAGATCAAAGCCATCATCAGAATAGTTGTGGAGAGAAAGTCTTTACTTTTTCTTCGCGTGTGTCTCTTACTTATTGCGCCGTAACCATGGATAATCTTCATCGTTTAACAGGATGCTTGGATCAGCCTTCACTTTGAAGGGAGGAATTTCATGAAACTTTTCATAATCTTCAGACATTTCTATCTTGCCCTCCACTCCCACGATGTCTCTTTTCCCTGAAAAAACTATGTGGCGTTTTGGCTCATCGTATGATGTATTCACTTCCTTATCTTCTCTTTTTCTCGGTTTGGTAGACATGTCCTTCACATAAAAACCTGCGCCACATCATTGGCTAGGACAAATGGTTCGTCTGTGTACCGAAGATTGTTGAGATTCACTGTTGTCATTCCGTACTGTGGGTCTACCTATACCCCGCCTCCTGACAGATTGACCCATGTGCACCGAAACAAAGGGACCTTAAAATCATGTCCATAGTCAAGTTCCCTTATGTCCACTATGGAACCGTAATATGTGTCATTTCCCCTATTGGTTGTTGCATCAAAGCAGACACCACTATTTTGGTTGGTGCTCTTTTTATCTTGGGCGATCGTGTAACATGTATTCACATTTATCTCGTACACTTGGTAAGTCAATACAGTCGAAGATGGTGTCCTGGCCAACGAGTACAGCTCATCTCCAACAATGTTGTTACCCATGAGATGTGTTTGCAACCAACTGCCGAAAGTCCTGATGTGTTCACATGTAATCCAGTCGTCAGACTGCTCCGGGTGTTTGGAGCGCAGAATATTCTTGTGTTCATTGACATACGGGGTCACCAAGGTAGAATTATGTAGAACTGTGTAGTGTGCTTGAGCCCAAGAATGCCAGTCCCTACATATTATTGAATCCGCTCCTAGCGTGCCTTTTCCAGTCAGTCTCCCCTCATACCACGATTGAGGGAGACAAATCGGCTTAAGGTCAGGAATAAAGTCAACACAAAACCCAATGACCTCCTCTGTTTGATGGCACATGGAGATGCTTCCTTCTGGCCTAGCACGCTTACAAACATATTTCTTTAAGACTGCCATGAACCTCTCAAAGGGGAACATATTGTGTTGAAATATATGACCCAGAATGGCAATCTCGTCGACTAGATGAACCAGGACATGTGTCATGATATTGAAGAAGGATGGTGGAAACATCAACTCGAAACTGAACTCAAAACTGACAAGACATTGCACCAAATCATTCTTTAACCTTGGTAGGATTTCTGGATCGATTACCTTCTGAGAGATTGCATTGAGGAATGCACATAGCTTCATAACCTCGGTAGAAGCCCCCTCAATGCAACCGAAAGAAGTTGCATCATAATCACGTGGCAGTCATGAAGCCATAATTTTTCTCTGCCATATTTATTATTCCCTTTATATTTGACAAGAAGCCAGACGGGACCTTCATACTGAGCAGGCATTCAAAGAAGAATTCCTTCTCTTCTTTGGTAAGAGCGTAGCTGGCAGGACCTTGATACTGCTTTGGATGCATGCCGTCTTTTTCGTGCACACGTTGCTGGTCTTCCCGTGCCTCTGGTGTATCTTTTGTCTTCCCATACATGCCCAAGAAGCCTACCAGGTTCACGCAAAGATTCTTCGTCACGTGCATCACGTCGATTGCAGAGCGTACCTCTAGGTCTTTCCAATAGGGTAGGTCCCAAAATATAGATTTATTCTTCCACATAGGTGCGCGTCCCTCAGCGTCATTCGAAACAGATTGTCCGCCAGGACCCTTTCCATAGATTACTTGTAAATCCTTGACCATATCAAGTATGTCATCACCAGTACGGAGACGGGCTTCTTCCGGTGATCTGCCTCACCTTTGAAATGCTTGCCTTTCTTTCTTAAGATATGGTTGGTCGGAAGAAATCAACGATGTCCCAGGTACACATTCTTCTTGCATTTGTACAAATATATACTTTCGGTATCATCTAAATAGTGCGTGCATGCATGGTATCCCTTGTTTGTCTGCCCTAAAAAGTTACTAAGAGCAGGCTAATCATTGATGGTTACAAACAACAACGCATGTAGGTCAAATTCCTGCTGTTTGTGATCATCCCACACACGTACACATTTTTCATTCCACAGCTATAAAAGTTCTTCAACTAATGGCCTTAGGTACACATCAATGTCGTTGTGGGGTTGCTTAGGGCCTTGGATGAGCACTAGCATCATAATAAACTTCCGCTTCATTCACAACCAAGGAGAAAGATTATAGATACATAGAGTCACGGGCCAGGTGCTATGATTGCTACTCTGCTCCCCAAAAGGATTAATGCCATCTACACTTAAACCAAACCATACGTTCCGTCCGTCACCTGCAAAGTACGCCCACTTTCTCTCGATGTTTCTCCACTGTGACCCATCAGCGGGTGCTCTCAACTTCCCGTCTTTCTTACGGTCTTGTTTTTGCCATCGCAACAACTTGGCATGCTCTTTGTTTCTGAATAGACATTTCAACCATGGTATTATAGGAGCATACCACATCATCTTGGCAAGAACCCTCTTCCTGGGGCGCTCGCCCTCAACATCACCAGGGTCATCTCGTCTGATCTTATACCGCAATGCACCACATACCGAGCATGCGTTCAAATCCTCGTACTCACAACGGTAGAGGATGCAGTCATTAGGGCATGCATGTATCTTCTGCACCTCCAATCCTAGAGGGCATAGAACCTTCTTTGCTTCATACATACTGTTGGGCAATTCGTTATCCTTTGGAAGCTTATTCTTCATTATTTTCAGTAGCTTCCCAAATCCCTTGTCAGATACACCATTCTCTGCCTTCCATTTCAGCAATTCCAGTGTGGTACCGAGCGTTGTGTTGTCATCTTCGCAATTTGTATACAACCCTTTTTTGTGATCCTCTAACATGCGATCAAACTTCAACTTCTCTCTTTCACTTTGGCATTCTCTCTGTGCATCAACAATGACCCGGCGAAGATCATCATCGGGCACATCGTCTGGTTCCTCTTGAGCTTCAGCTTCCCCCCTTGCAGTATCATCGTATTCAGGGGGATAGTTGTCATCACCCTCTTCTTCTTCGTTGTCTTCCATCATAATCCCTCTTTCTCCGTGCTTGGTCCAAACAATATAGTGTGCCATGAAACCCTTCTCAAGCAGGTGGATGTGAAGGGTTTTCAAGGAAGAGTGATCCTTCGTATTCCCACAGACAGTACATGGACAATACATAAAACCATTCTGCTTGTTTGCCTCAGCCACTTCGAGAAATTTATGCAGGCCCTCAATATACTCGGAGGTGCGTCGGTCATCGTACATCCATTGCCGGTTCATCTACGTGCATTATGTAATTAAGTGTATCAAAAACCATTGCAGAACATCATGAATAGAGAAGTGACCAAATTAATACAAGTTCATCATCACATTAAAACCAAAGTACAGTAGTGATCAAATGTTATTACTAAAAAAATAAATACATAAAGTTCATACATAGTTTTCATAGAACAACATATAGCTCTCTAGAGCATCTAATTAAAACATACATTGAAACTAACATAAAACTATGTAAAACATTTAAATGCAACAACAAATGCGATCATAATGGCAACTAAGGTAACAATTGACCCAACAGCATAATGATACCAAGCCTCATTATCAATGGCATATTTTCTAATCTTTCTAATCTTCAAGCGCATTGCATGCATCTTGATCTTGTGATCATCGACGACATCGGCAACATGCAACTCCAATTTCATCTTCTCCTCCTCAATTCTTTTCAATTTTTCTTTCAAATACTCGTTTTCTTTTTCAACTAAATTTAACCTCTCGACAAGAGGGTCGGATGGAATTCCCGGTTCACATACCTCCTAGATAAAAACATCTATGTCACGTTGGTCGGCATAATTATCATGAACACTAAATGAAACAAATAGTTATAAAATATAATATACCACATCCGAATCATAGACCGGAGGAGGGCCGACGGAGGCGGATACCAAAACCATGGCACTATATAATAACAAACAATAATAAAATTAAGAAGTTTATACAAGTATCTATCTAAATCATACAAGTAAAAAAAAATTCTTTTAAAAAGAAGATAAGAACATGAGGCTCACCACAGTGGTGCCGACGACAAGATCGGCGCGGGTGACCGACGACGGTGAGGACGGGGACAGGACGGGACGGACCGCCAAACCTAGACAAATCTTGGGAAAAATGGAGCTTGGAGGTCGAGCTTGGAGAGGAGAAAGCTTAAGTGTGGCTCGGGCATTTCATCGAACACCTCATGTGCATAGGAGGTGAGAGCAGAGCAGCACACCTCCCACACGGTGGCCGGCCAAAAAACAGAGGAGTGAGCGGGCAGGGGCGAGCATATATATAGACACCTCTTTAGTCCCGGTTGGTGGCTAGAACCGGGACAGAAGACAGACCTTTAGTCCCGGTTCCAGCCACCAACCGGGTCTAAAGGGGCTGCGCCAGGAGCGAGGACCTTTAGTCCCGGTTCGTGTCTGGAACCGGGACTAAAGGGGTCAGACGAACCGGGACTGGTGCCTGCTGAGGCCCGGCCGGCGTCCTGGCCTCACGAACCGGGACTGATGCACCCATTAGTCACGGTTCGTTACATGCCCGAGACTAATGCACTTATCTGGCCTGGACCAAAGCCCTGTTTTCTACTAGTGCCACTCGATTTCTTCTTCTTCTTGGCACTTGCTGATCCTACGATTGGTACGATACCCAGTTCACTCAAGCTCTTGGTTTTCTTCACTTGACCATCTAAGACAGCTTTAGTTGGCACCACAACATCTAAATGAGGCTTAGTTTACACAACATCAACTACAGCAACTTCAATTTGTAATACAACTTCCAATACGGGCTCAGTTTGCACATCATCCGTAGCAACTTCAGTTTTAGTATGCACCACATTCTGCTCATTTTGCTCATTTTACCCCACATCCAAATCTTGCTCATTGTGCACCTCGTCGGAATGTTGCTCATTTTGCACCCCCAACATCATCCAAGTTTGGCTCATTTTGCACCACAACATTATCCAAGTCTGGCCCAATTTGCACCCCAACATCATCCAACTCTGGTTCATCTTGCACCACAACATCCAAGTCTGGTTCAATGTGCACTCTTTCATAAAAACTTCTCTTCTTTCTATAGCCATTGATTCTTGCCTTTTTGACTGACCAGCAATCTTCAACAATAAGGGGCTGACCTCCGCGCTTCCTCCTGGCAAACAAAGCATGTAATTTGGTTAGTAATTAAAAACAGCATCCAAATAAAAAAACCACAAACACAAACATACTTTGGAGTGTAACGACATTTTGGAGATCATTTTCGGTGCCCAAGTTCCTCGCACAACTTGCATCTATTTTTGTTACCTTTTTGGCTTTGCACCCTCTTTCTTTCCCTTCTTACTACTCCCACCTTTCTCAAACCATGCCTTGTATCTGCTCTCTTTAGGCCGGCCAGCCTTTCTTTTCGTCATGGGAGGACACATGGAAAATTTAATTTGCACTTCAGGCCGCTGAGACTGATTTGTAAGTGCTGGAATTGGTGTTGCATATGCAGCCCTAAATCTTGCCACTGAGTAATAATAATGCAAATATGGGTGCATGTTTATCTTTGGTTGGGAGGCCAAGAAAAGTATAGCATGGTCACATGGTTTTCCAGTGTGTTTCCACTCTAGGCAAGTGCAGTCATGCAATTCAGTGTTAACAACATGCCTTCTTCCAGTCTTGGTATCTCTAACTTCAGCACCCCACAATGAAGATTTTTCAACAGACAAATGTGTAAGATTTCTGCTCATGTTGACCACCTGTTGTACCACTGCAGGAAGCTTATCCCCTTGCAGACAATGATCAATCATTCTTCTCAATTCCCACGAGGCACACATCACATAGGTTGGAAAGGGTGATTACCTGGTCGACGTTGTCTCTCGTGGCTCCATCTTGTTCAGCCCAACGCCACCGCCACTCCCCAGTCCCACCCACCTCCACAATCTGGATCCCATGGAAGAGGCTCACTTGGTCAGATCTAACTCAAGATGGAGGGGAACAGGTCTAGGGTGCCGAATACACTCACCACATACGCTGCCGCGTCCATGAACGAAAGCTCCGCCGCCACCGACGACGAGAATAAAGAAGGGAGCAGCAACCAGAAGCAAGGGAGAAGAACGGGTTCAGTCTGACGGGGAATCGATGCACTGCCAAGTGGGACCCACCACCAGATGCACTGATTAGTTTGACCCCCTGTTTTTAACTTAACCGCAGTCCCGTTGACGACCGTTCCTGTGTTTTAACCACCTGGTTGTATTGGGGCTATTATTGCCATGTAAGACGGCGCACACGAGCTATTTCTGTCAACTACGTTGCATTCTTTCCAATGCACATCAAAAACGTCGCACAGGAGCTATTCACCCGAGGAAGAGAGGGAAAGGCCATTAGGAACAACCGGAAACCACTCGCCATCGCCACCATCGCATGATCTGTAAAACTGTTGTACATTGTATCGTTATTTATGTTGTACAAGTCCGGTTATTTAGGATCACACACGACATGGCCCGCGTGCCTGTTGTGTTGGGCGTCCCGTGCTCCTCCCTTCCTTGTATAAAACTTGTACTTTGTAACAGTTGAATGTCAGGGGCAAGAGATAATTCTCTCCAACTTGGTATCAGACACCAGGACTCATCCATGGCCGCGCCTCTCTCCTCCGCTAACACAAGCACCGCCACGTCGCCGGGGTCTCTCTCCTCCATGGCGCCGGCCGCTGGCACCTCCTCTACAACCTCCGCGGCTTCTTCCCCACCCTTGTCTTTGGTATGAACCCTGCCCTTGGCGGCAGCTCCGCTTCATCTGGATCCCTATTTGCTCCTCTCTTCTCCTCCTCCGCTCTGGCACCCACTCCGGCGCCCTGCCACCCCATCTACCAGGACCATATCTCCAACCACATCAAGTTCTTACTCAATCCTGCTGACCACAATTACCACAAGTGGAAGTCTTTCTTCCTCATGGTTCTCCTCCGCTTCGGCGTCACCTATCTCATCGAGCACCCCCGCCACCCAACGCCGATGCCTCTTACCTTGAACTGGACCGCATATTGCCCTCTAGATCTATGCCAACCTTTATGTTTCCATGGTGGATCATGTCGTTGGCGCTACTACTACTTTTGCCATTTGGAAAAAGATCCACGACTACTTCCTCTCGAACTTTGCTGCCTGGTTCATGATCCTCAACAGGCAGTATCACAATCTCAAACAAGGCCATCTATCCGTCCCGGAGTACGCCCACCGTATGAAACTCCTCACCGATGGCCTAGCCGACATCGACCATGCCGTCACCGAGGTCGATCTCACCACTCAATTCCTCAACAGCCTTGATAAGCATCTCGACACCATCCGTGTGGTCCTCGGTGATCAGGCGCTTCCCGTCGACGTCGTCCTCTCCTGGGTCACCTTGGCCGAGGAGTCCATGGCGCAACGCACCGCCGAGGAGAGTGCCTCGGCGTTTTCCTCCACAACGGGGGCTCTTCTGGTGGCAGCAGCTCAGACAACAGTGGTCATGCCCAGGGTGACCGTGGGGACCGCTCTTGTGACCGTGGAAACGAGCGCAACACGGGCAACTCCTAGCACCCTCCTGCACGCGGCCGGAGCGACCACAACGGCATCGGTGGTGACCGTGGACGTGGGCGCGGTCGTGGTCCCGACCGTGGCCGCGGTGACTCTGGCGGCTGCGGATATCCCTCGGCGCCCCCTATGGCTCCATTCACCGGCTACTTCGCGCCTTATGGGATGGCCCATCCCTCCCCACGACCCGGCTGGGTGCCCCCCAACGCGGCTGGTGTGCTCGGTCCGCGGCCGGGCTCCCATGCTCATGCTTACCCCGTCTAGGACTCGGCACCACCGCCTTCTGGTCCTCACTACACGCCGGCGCTATACTACCCGCCTCCTCTGCCATTATGGGACCACTTCGCCATGTTGAACGCCGCCTACAGCCATTGTGGTCATGACGCCACCCCTTCTCATGATAATAACATGTTCCAATTAGTAACTAGGTATTTAACTTAAAAAAGGGAAAGCCCTTGAGTATGCTAGGATCGGTGAAACAATTTGTTCAGTTATTTTCCTTTGCCACAATGCTAAAGTTTCATAACCCGGGCCCCGCAAGAACTCAAATATAAGATCTTCATCAAGGACACTTGTTCATAAAGAAAACACCGCCACCTAGCTTCAGTTGTCTATAAAATGCTCTTCTTATCTCTTATATATATTCCACTGCATCATCTCTCTAAGCACGCAGGAAAGCTGACTATCTCTCATTCATCAAAACGTTACACTTCCACACAACTCTTTCATGTGAATTTTTCATATAGTAAGATGATGAACTGAAACTAGAGAATTTCAGTTCACACGTACGCCTAGGAGGCATAGGGAAAGCAACAAACACAAGGGGGTCACTTTCGTTCCCTAGGTATTTGTTCCTTCGAGCAATGAGGTTAGCAATCACTACCAGAACGTAAGAAAGCGCTGAGCATTTCCAAGCTACTCCCTAGTTACAATATTTCTAAGATTAATAGTCTTACCAATGTAGTGGCGCGTGATATGATGAAATTTAGTTTTGATAATAGATCAGATGGAGTTCTTCTGAATAGTGTTCCGCCCTTCTTAGCTTGTAAGGAATGATTTAATAACCTTTTAATTAATTAATATATGAGAGCCGTTTTCAATTACGAAAAGGTGTGGTAGCCCCCGGAGGTCGGGCCCCCCGGTTATCCTGCCCGTTTGGCACCGCTGAGATTCCTGCAGTCCGTTGTCATACGCAGAGCATCTGCAGACTCTGCGTGCTTATCCAGCCTCTTTGTCCTCCGCAAAGCGACCGCGGCAGGCTGATTGCAACCAAAAATGCTAGACGTACAAACAAATACACAACTTTACGGGCTCTTTTCATGTAATAACCAATCATAAACTTGTCCCCGCTGTGCTGCCATCCTCATCTAGTGACCAATCAAGTTAACACAACTTATAAAACCCTGTATTTTTCTGTATTTGTAGCATTACTGGACTGCAACAGCGACTCTTTCTCGTGTCTCATCAATTGGAAGAGCAAGCGGTAATCAACAAGAACTAGCAAACATTCGTCTATCTTCCATCGTGGCGTGCCCCTGTTGCTGGATGCCCCGATTGAAGTACCAACCTGCAATAATATGATGGACCATTCGTTGATACCTACTAGATGATACTCCGCGCGTTGCTGCGGTAACCTTGCTAAATAAATGTATAAATAGCTACAACAAAATCAAGTAAAATCAATGCAAAGCAAATGTAAAGTTTCCTCAATTTATTCATTTAAATAATTAAAAACATGAAGCATGTAACGAAATGGTGTATACAAAGTGCAAAGAAATAGTTAACAAAAGTTCATTTTCTTTCAAGAAGGAAAACATACATACATATTCTCCGACCATTCAACACACGTCGTACATGACAACTTAAAAAAATTGCCACACATTATCTTAAATAAAGTGGAGCCAATAAAGCAAAACTGAACATGCAAGAAAGAGAACAATACACATATTGTTAGTACATAAGCTGATTTCTTAAGTGGGCTCACTGTACGCCCAAACAAAATATTACCAAAGCAACATGCAAGAAAAAGTTTGTCTCATACTGATCAAGTCCCTCTTAACTCGTTCCGCACTATTATCATTCTTGCCTCTTTTTCTATGATAGAAAAAGATACTCTCATAAGTATCATTGTTTTCTTTCTTTTTTGCAGGTGAGAAATATCTTTTTTTGCTGGTGAGAAATATCATTATTGATGGGAGAAAATATCTTCACATGCATTTGCGTGTGTAAGCATAACATCAAACAACAACCATACCTTCGATTATGAAATTTAGTCAATTCTGGATGCGGACTCCATACCCCCAGCATAAAGCTGGTGTAACAGTACCTGAAAGACATGAAACATGCATGTTATGATTAGAGAATCGACTCGACTTGCTCCAGGCATAAAACTAATATGAAAATTGTTAATTTCCAGAAAATGGAGGACTTAAAATGTGGGAAGTCAATAAATACAACATGATTTTAGGAGGGACGGTTGGCTGTTGATATGGCTGCATGAATATTTCTTTTCTTGAGTTACAACACCATGGACGAAGGAGAAATTTGATGTTCATCAGCATAGACTGTGAATATTTCCGTGCATATGTTGTTGATTCCTGGATATGAAGAAAATAATAGGTGGCGTTAGTGACAAAGATATCAGTGGATACAAAATATTTAAATGGTGTGTGTAATAAGTTGTTACCAAGGACATAGAACTTCTCAAATTTGGGTAGCAGATCGATATGCAGCATACGTACCAAATATTGCAGGATAGTTGTGGAGACCACAATTCAAGCGGAAGGAATCCTATATGGCAATGAAGTAGAGAATTGTTGTCACGCCAACATGTAACAATAAAAGAAACAAACAATAAACTGAAACGGGTGACAAAAATCTAGTCTGTGTGTTGAACACGTTAATATGATTACCCATGAAAAAGAGGAACATATGTTGATATATATAAACATGCCAACTTATAATTCCAAGTGTAGATATATCTGGAAAATCAAATTACCTGCCTCTGTAGAATTGGTTGAAAGGTTGAAGTATTTATCCTTAACAAACAACCTGTGTAAAAACTTCACACACCTTTTTTAGTATGACATTTTAGCAAATAATTTGATGTGCTTGCCAGCAAACAAGACCCTGAAAATAAAAAAGGCAACTTGGCATCTTTTACCAATCTGACCGATGCTTAGACAATCTGAAGTTAATAGATGAATAAATAAACTGTATTGCAGGGGGGCTTCAATATGGAGAATCTGAAGAATTAGCCAACCGCAAGCCTAAATGAGATATGGCGGAATCTTAAGACCTGCATGTTTTCACTCAATCCAGCCAGGATTCAGATTTGCAGGAGCATGTGTTGAATCAATCAAGATTTGGTACTGTACGTCAGTTCGTGGCAGCGGCAACCGCGGAGGAGCGTCGGTCATGGCGACGGCGGCTGGCCGGCAGAGCGTCGGGCGTGGCGGCGGCTTACCGGGAGACTGGCCTAGAAGCGACCGGAGTGGCGGTGGCTGGCCGCGGAGCGGAGCCGACGGCTGGTCTTGGGACTGGGCTGGGAGCACCGGTGGTGGTGGCGGCTGGACGGGGCAGCATAAGGAATGTAACGTGCAATGGGCTAAGAACGGGTCCAAATCCCCACCAACGATCAAAGAGCCCAGCCCACCTACGAAAGATTCGCTCGGATAGCTCAGCGCACATAGGACACACGAAACGTTATTTTCCACTTAGCGGTGGCAGCACCCCCGTAAATTTTATCACCTCATGATCGGACGGCCGTAGACTGCTGTGCTACACTGGATCAACGGCTAGAATAATTCAGATGACGTGGCTCGCTGTGGATGCAGAGAAATAAGGTAGTGGGGAGTCCCTATTTAGATATAGTAGATTTTCCTACGTCCTTGTTGTGCTGACGAGGGATGGAAATTGACCGCTGGGAGTGAGAACTCTTTTAAGCATGTGGCATTCATCCCTGTAGGGTCCGGCGCACAAACTAATTACAACTACTAAGTGATAATGAAAAAAATGTTTGGCGCAGGTGCCCATGCACCAGAGAATGTTCACGTTGGTCTGCGGCTGGGAGCACAAAGTATTAAGGACAGCCTAGCTTTTCTTTGCCCAATATCTCTTATTCTTAAGCTAACATTATGTTTGTGGATTGTTGTTTCTCTAGCAGTTGGTGTATGAGAGAGATGCATTGGAATAACCCGTCAAGAAGGGAGAGAGTGACCTCGCTTGGTTGTGGTATATATGTTGTCATTGTTAGCCAGTCATGTGGTTGTCCAAACCCTGGTCGGAGGTAGGTTTCATGCTCGGGGTTGATATCGGATCCGGGTGGATGACCGTATAGAGCATCGAAGCCTATCTATTGGCTATTGGTTGATATCCCTTGGTAACCTGGAAATTCGGAGGTGCCTTTCTTAGCTTTCTGTATTTGAGTCTAGTTGCATTGCCATTTTTTTTGGTGTAGTTGCTTTTACATTTAATTTCGTTATATTATCATTGGTAAAATTTATAACGAATCGGTAGCCTGTATTTTGTTGCATATCTCCTCCTATTTTTATTGCAAATTTGTTATGTGCCTAACATGAGGAAGAAGCACAAAAAAAATTGTGAAGTTTTCCAGCTCCAAGACACAACATGGCGTGTCATATGGCCACGCCAGTGATATGTGTGCTCGTATGAGCTCGTGGTCGTGAGTAATAGGAGGAGCAAAGCGAAAGATGGCCTACCGTATGAGCGCTCGTGCTCGTACATACAGTCGTATCACCTGGCGGCCACAAAGAGCACCCTTCCAAAGCGCAAGATGGCATTCCATACGAGCGCTAGCGCTCATACTTGCACATGTATGCCATGTCAACCATGACTAGAAGGATTTCCAAAGCGTAAGACCGCATCTTGGGCGAGTGCTTGCGTTCATATGGGCACTTGTATGAGAGGGTGACGGGGGGCATGGACTTCTAGAGCGAAAGGCGGTGTCCCGGTGTCCCGTACGACCGCACCCGGTCGTACCAACGTACCAATGCTTGTACGAGGGCAATAATAACTCCATTTTGATTATTTTTTGAAGTCTGAGGTCGACAGGTATTTTCTATCCGACCATTTGCGTTGAAACTTCATTTAATTACGTCTTTGACCAATAAATCTTTAGCAACCTACGTTTTCTTTTATTTTTTTGGGTATACGAATTCGTATACCAAATCAATGTTTTTATCTGTTATTTCAACCTTATGTGGTGACCTGTACGGTATGGTGCCAACCATATAAAATACCCGCCCAAGCGGCCACTTGGTTGCTACAACTTGATGGACTTCGATCACAAGTGTCCGGCAATGTTTTCCAATTCGAACCTCACATAGATAAAAGTTTTTAGTAGTGAGTTTCTCACCTTAAGTGAGGATCTCTCTTTTTAACTAGGCACCTAGGAGCTGCAAACATGTGTTTTTATCTTGTCTCACTTGCAGTTCATCCAATATAGCAGAATCGACGCTTCTATACGTAGTTTATCATTTTGAGCATGGTGATTAGGTTGATGAATCGACCTTTATGAGGTATATGTTTTTATCACTTGTAAGCTAATCTTTTTGCTATACAAAGTGAAAAATCAAAAAAGCACAAAAATACTTTCTTTCTTTTAGTCTCGTTCTAGCAGGTTCTATCAGAGGGCAGCCGCCGGACCACAGCAATTAGATCAATTGAAGCAAGGTCCATGTCCATTAAAATAGAGGTCATATGCGCCCTAACGGTAAAATTGTCTAACCCTTGCTTAATAAGCTTTGGGAGGTAACCACTTCTCACGCTCTGTTTTAATAACTGCACTTTATTTTCACTTTCATATTTTTTCCTAGTTTAGTTGTAAGCGTGGGGGAGATTACTTTTTCATGTTTAGTGTCTTGTGCAATTTTATGATCATAAGATTTTCATGCATTAGTGTGTTCAGCTGTTTTGACATGCTTGCTTTGCATTGGTTTTACTTAGCATGCGGAAATCTTGCTATCTTCTGAAGAAAAAAAAGTGCCATGTTCTTTTATCAAAAACCCAATAAAGGAGTCCTTTGAACTGTTGCCTTTATTTCACCTAGTTATATAAGTTGGGTATTCTAGTGGTGGCTTGATTAGTGATTGAATGATTGTATAGGCTTTTTGTTGATAAACCCAGTCACTCTGCTTGATCCAGGATGCACAACGGGGTTCTCCCCGCCAAACTACCCCCTCGTGGTACTTAGCTTTTAAGTCTAATGAAACCTTATCATACTCCGATACACTTGTGTAGTATTTGAGTTCTTTATGACTAAAGCAAGATCAAGCGGCAGATGGCTTCACCAAGGCACTACCAGCAAAACTCTTTCAAGAGTTCAAGAGTAGTCTAAACTTAGGATAGTTAACATTAAAGGAGGGTGTGAGAAAACGTGTTTATCTTTGTATTGTAATCTCAAAATTTCTCTCTCTCTCTCTCTCTCTCACTCCCATAGCTATCTAGGTTACCTTGTCACAACCGAATCCCCGAGATCGGTTCTCTCTTGTTGTAAACCACGGTAGGATGTTTGCCAAAGATCAATATAAACCAATTCGGCTCCCATCGAGGAGTAGGAACGCTTCCCAGAACTTTACACCCTCATCATCCTCAAAGTACATAATATTACCGCATAAATTGTTGAATTCAACCCTTATGTTGCATGGGATACACTATGCAGCAGTTAATAAAAGAATTATACAAATGGTTAAATTGAATACTAATTGAAGTTAAAGACCATTACCACTGTTTTCTCAAACCCCTTCTTCAAGAAGAGCCCAAATTGTACTGCAGTTTCCATACTGACCATACATGGACTTTTGCAGATATGCAGACGATCTTATGCCTCATGGCCCCTAATAATGATTAGGAAGCACTTATCAATTGTAAACGGTTGACATGAATACTAGCTTATGAAAGTAATATTGAGAAGAGGAACCGGCTAAGGGTCTGAGAAAATTTGGCATGACCTTTGCTGAATATTGAACAAATCTAGTATCAGAAATTTGATGAAATGGAAGTTAATCAACGTTTCAGCAAAACGTTGGCACTCATTTTCAAATCCCTGTGAATAACATGCTAAGCCCATGCACTTGTCATATGTAAGAAAATTTGACTCAATTCCACTCATATGTAAGCACTAGATTAAAACCACCCCCGAACACCACTGGGTAGGACAACCCACCCATAAGATCATGCAGTTCTGCAATGAAATTAATCTTATCCACAACATAAGTTGTGCCATAAACTGCAATCAAGTGCCAACAAAAACCATCAGACTTACTTTTAAGGGTGACTATCATGCAGTACTTTCTACAGACAACACCAATAGGATCAAAAGAGCCCACATTCATACCTATTAGAATACCACAAGAAGTTCCTACTGCAGGTAAAGTATGGCAAGAATAGTTCACAGAGCCAGCTAAAGTCTTAAGGAAGGAATTATAAACTGGATCAACTCTCTCCTTAACGCAATGCCAGAATTCCTGACCCTCTCATGAGGTTCAATCATATTTTTAAGTAGGAGGAGCACGTATAGATTATAGCCCAACTGTCTACATAGATGAATGGACTCCAAAATATTCGGTACGCACACACCTAAAATCAACACTAGACTGTCAAAGTCGTGATTAATTATCTCAAGAGTCAAGAAAATAAAGAAACCTACACGAAGATATAGATCATTTATCCAGAGGTTAGCTAACAGAATTATTATAGTCAATCTAAAAAAATTATGATTGTCAAAAGTGTCCACAAGACGGGTATATTATCAACAGGGAAGTGGGGTGTTACCCGGAATAGGGGTGGAGTGATCCCAAATGCCCAGTAGCACAGCTGTCATGTGTCGCCATGTGTACTGTCAATTGGACCGGGCAATCTTTGTTGTGCTGTCACGAAGCGAACCAGAGGATAATTTTGCTATCCCAAAGTAAGGAGAAAGAGGTGATTGGGCAGTAACGCCACCATGGCCGGTCTGGAAGGGAAATGACGCACCTCCACTGCCATTAATGGCACACAGGGAATGCATCGCTTTCATGCAAACACTAATATTCCATAGGCCCAAATAACAAAAGCACTTTCATTTTGTTATTGAAGCAGCGACCCATACTGTGGAGTGCTTCTTGCCACTCAACGAAAGCTGGGAGAGGATTGCATCGTAACCCAATGGCCAGAAATGCGTAGAAGTGCAGATTCGACGCCCAAAAAGGCTGATGGCTGAGAGGGCTAGAACATTGCACAATTGATAGTTCCCTAATAAATGGGGACTGAATTATAATGTATTACAGTGTGGCGTGGTGAAGAAAAATAACAGACAAACTTAATCTGGTGATACTTGCATTGCATGGCCTTTTGATGTAAATACTGAGTAGTAGTTGGAATGTGTTTATTTTCATCTCTCGTACGCAGGGAGGCTAGTCAGTCCTTACATTCCTTTTTTAATTGAAAGAGAAAGGATTTTTAGGTCCTGGGGGTCGGTGCACCCCTCTATCTTGCCGTCCATTCACACTAGCCAGCTTGGCGATCTGTGCCCTGTCTTGTTGCAGCAAATGGATTTGCAGGTTATGTAAACAGTAAAAGCGGGAGCAGTAGATTATTTAAAATAGGGGAGAGGAGAGGGAACACAGACAGGCAACTGTTCAACCTGTACAGATTCTCCCTCATCTGTCACACCGCTCGATACTGTTGCTTCTTTCCCATGAGACGCAAGGATTTGCAATAGAGCGTTGTCACCTGTTCCATCATTGTATATCAAGTGAAGAGCTACATCAAATCGTCGAGTTCCCGCTAGCTCGATTAGTCCAAGCACGAACAGTTTTGCCATCCCGCACAAAAAAAAGGACAGTTTGGCACCAACAATAGTTAAGAGAGAAGGGAATGTAGACACATGATATGGAAGAAGGAAGAGCAGAGAGATTACGCAGCATGCAAAAGTTACAGAAACTGCATGCAAAAGTCAAGAGACAGAGAAACGCCGAATAGAAAGCTTTCTTGGGGAGTATTTTACGGAAAACAACTATTTTCACAAGCTACATGCACATGGCCTGACGCAGCTGTCGGCACAGTAGCCTGCTATGGCTTGACACGCCGCATGCAAAGCTATGACAAATCTTTTCAGCAGTACTAAAAAAAAAAGCAGTAGACTACTTGACCACAGGCCTATAACCTGCTGCGGGACGGCTGCTGCCTACCCCCTATAGCCTACTACTACTTCGTACTACTTCTATGCTGATTTATTGGTTCCCTTTGTAATTTATGTTAAATTTTAATCAAAAATTTAACTAATAAAATTTTAATGCATGTTAATAAAAATTGTATAGCTGGATTCGTACTTGAACATAATTTTCAATGATTTAATTTTTTATGACATGAACATTTTATTAGTTAATACTTTGATTAAAATTTGACACGAAATACAATGAGGACCAATAAAACAGGACGAAAGTAGTAGAAACATCACGATTAGAACAGTCAAAGAGGCTAGATAAGCATGCAAAGTCTGCAGATGCTCTGCGTATGACAACGGACTGCACGAATCTCAGCGATGTCAAACGGGCAGGATAACCGGGGGCCCGACCCTCGGGAGCTACCACACCTTTTCATTCGCGGAGTTGTCTTGCCAGGATACGGAGAGTCACTCAAACTCCGGATATATAGCCCGACAGCCTAACCGAATAATTAAGCCACGGCTCAGCCGTGGATCATGGTTCTAACTCCCAATCAATCTTATTCCTTTTTTTTCGAATTGTCTGTCAGTTTCATGTATAAAGCTTGTTGTTCTGAGTACGTAATTGATCATGTTCTACTTTCTCTTTGGTACAATGACATACCGCCCCAATACTACTGGATTTAATTCTGATTTTTGGGTTAATAGAATTGAGAGATAGTAAGTATTACAACTTCATGAGGTGTCCTTCTTACTTGCTACGTCTATTTGTCATTTTTGCAATTTTCATCAATCAAACTAAAGTCAAATAATCAATTATGCAAACTTCCGACAATTCAGTATCAGATGTTGTATTGCCAATGATATGTTATCCACATGGCCATATGGATAAAGCAAACAAGCACACACGAGAATATTCACCCCACGCTATTGCTCTCTGACAACGGCGCTAGAAAAAGGTCTTGATAACCCACAAGTATAAGGGATCAATTGTAGTTTTTTCAATAAATAATAGTGTCGAACCCAACGAGCAGCTAAAAGTAGAATCAATATTCCCTCAAGTTCTATCGACCACCGATACAACTCTACGCACACTTTAACGTTCGCTTTACCTATAACAAGTATGAAACTATTTTGTAGGTGTATGGATAAGTTTGCACGAATAAAACTAGATGTACCTAGTGAGAATAAAACTACGAGTCATTTGCAAAATAATAAAAGTTAGTTGTCTAGTAGAAAGGTTTTTGTCACATAAGAAAGTTATTTGTCACTAGGCAATCGATAACTAGACCGGTAATCATTATAGCAATTTTATATAAGGGAGAGGCATGAGCTAACATACTTTCAGTATTTGGATCATGCACTTATGATTGGAACTCTAGCAAGTATCCACAACTACCAAAGATCATTAAGGTAAAACCCAACCATAGCATTAAGTATCAAGTCCTCTTTACTCCCATACGCAACAACCTACTTACTCTGGTATAAGTTTTTGTCACTCTCGCCACCCACCATAAGCGAATCATGAACGTATTACAACACACTACAGCGAGAATCCCACACGCTTGCGTGACACGGAGGGCACCATAGGACAACACCAAAATGAAACATACAACTCAAACCAATCATGATCATGAATCAACCCATAGGACAAAACGAATCTACTCAAATATCACGGGATGGCACCACATCATTGGATAATAATATGTAGCATTAAGCACCATGTTTAAGTAGAGATTGCAGCGGGGAGAAGAGGTGTTACACCGCTGCATAGAGGGGCAGAGAGTTGGTGGTGACGGCGGCGAAGTTGTTGGTGTTGATCGCCGTCACGATGATTGCCCCTACGGCACTCTGACGCCATTGGGAGAGAGGGGGAGAGAGCCTCCTCCTTCTTCTTCTTGCTTGGCCTCCCCCTACATGGGAGGAGGTTTTCCCCTCTGAACCTAGGCCTCCATGGCACCCGAAGGGGCGAGAGCGCCTCCGATATTGGAGATCTCTCTATGTTCTCTTCTATTTTGCATTTTTGTTTTCTGGCCGAAAACCGTTTCTTAAATTTCTGGAGATCCGTAACTCCGGTTGGGCTGAAATTTTAACACGATTTTTTTTCGGATGTTATCTTTCTTGCGGCGAAAAAAGGGGGTCAACCGACTTATGAGGGGCTCACTAGGTACCACGGCGCACCCTACCCCCTTGGGCGCGCCCTGATGCCTAATGGGCCCCTCGAGCACCGTCTTAAATTGATTCTTCTTCCAAAAATTTACATATATTCCAAAATAAATCTTCGTAAATTATTATCGCGTGTGGACTTCGTTTGATATGGATATTCTGTGAAACAAAAAACATGCAACAAACAGAAACTAGCACTGTGCACTGGATCACTATGTTAGTCTCAAAAATAATATAAAATGTTACCAAAAATATATAAAAGTTATAGAATATTGACATGAAACTATCAAAAATTATAGATACGACGGAGACGTATCAGATGGTTTGCGGTGGTGCTAGAGGAGGACGGTCAGCGAAGGCGCTAGAGGAGGCCTGCTATGGAACTGAAAGAGCCCGGCCAATGGAGTAGTGGGGCGGCGGCGCGAGGGATGAGCAGGGGGCGGTGGAGGGGTGGGGTGTGGTGGTGGGGGCCAGTAGGCGAGGACGCTGGAGGAGGCCGCTAGCGGAGCTAGAAGAGGCCGACAGCGGCACTTGATCTGGATCTGCACGCGGCGGCGTAGTGCATGTGGAGGGGGCTGGCGGTGGGGGCAAGGGTCTCATGGGGTGGCCGATGGCGGCAGCGGTGGGGGTGGCGGGTCAGGATGCGAACTGAATTTGTGGAGGAGGGGGATCCGTGCGGGGCAGAGATAGTTTTTTTTAAATCAAGCTTTGCTGTCAGCCCCGGCAAAATACAGACGGCAAAGAGGGCTCCTGTTTCCCCTCTGTCGCCCGATAGACCTTTTGTCGTCTACCACTCTTTGAAGTCAACTTTTAGCGTTCTTTGCCACTAGTTTTCATTTTGCTGGCAGCAAAGACAGGCTTTGTCGTCATCTATTTGAAATTTTTGCCTTCGACCTTTCTTTCCTGTCTGCAGCTCACAACAAAAATTTGACTTTGTCGTCTGCCTCGATGAAAAGCTGACGCCAAAGCAGAGGACAGACTGCAAATTTCCTGATCCTTGTAGTGGCTCACAATAATTGGGACTTGTTCTTTCGTCATTCCTTATCTCCTGAAAATTTGGAAGATTGGCACCGTTTGCAGCCATCGTCCCTCGATCTCGGAGATCTCAGATTCGGTGATCTGGCCTCATTCCTCTTCTGGTAATTTCTCGGTTAAGTCTTTATATCTTATTCTGGTTTCTCTGCATCCTCCAAGTTTAAGGATCTTTGGTTTGCTCGTGTTTCGTTGAAAATCAAAATCTTTCTTTGGCAGGAAATTCAGGGCATGTTTTCTGCTACCGACCAGATTGGTAAACGGAATGTCAGGGTTTTGATTATTTGCTCTCTTTGTTCGTGTGTTGAGGACACTGACCATATCTTGTTCAAATTTGATATGGCGGCCTTAATTTGGAGCTGCGCCCGGTTGTTGGTGGGTGTCAGTTGCGATCCAACTTCTTTTGCTCTGTTATTGCCGCTCATCAAATCTCTGTCTGCTCAGAGGAAATGGTTGTTTTGATTTGGCTTTGATTTTGTTAGTCGGGCTTTGTGGACAACTAGAAATAAGTTTACTATCAAGCATGTATTCCCTTCAAAACATGATGACATGATTTTCAAATCTCTAAATCTTTTGTAGCAATGGAAGCTGCTGGTTAAAAGTTGAGATATCAATGCTACCGAGTTGTGATCTCTCGAGTTCGAGCTTCTGCAATTCACTGCCTCCTAGAGTGTATAGTCCGGTGATGTAGCTGGCGTGGCGCCGTTGTTGATCTATCTCGCTTTTGTGGGCTGTAGGTTGATGGCATGTGTTCCTTGTTTCTTTAATGTTTTGCTTGTTATGCAAACCATACTGTTCATGATGGTTCAGTTCTGGTAACTATTTGTGCTTGGAACTTGATAGTAGGGTATGAAATGCAGGCACTGTTGGAGAAGGCAACCGAACACGTTCTTATTGGTTGGCTTTATCTATAAAGTTGGGGCGTCACCTTTTCTCTAGAAAAAAACTTTGATCTCGATGCACTATTCGAGTCCTTGTGTTCACCATTGTGGGCTATTCACCATTGTCAATTCCGAATGAGCCAAATTGTGTTCGATCGCCTCTACATTGTTGTGCGGGCCTATAATGATTATTTCATCTTGAAGAAGAATGTTGTTGGAAACATTGCATTTTGTCGTATCGAAAGTGCACAACTGCATTGAGAATGCTTGCCTATGGCAGAACCACAAATTCGTGGAACGAGTACCTCCAAATAATCGAAACCACATATCTCGAAGTCATAGTCAGGTTTGCCGCTGCGGTGGTCAAGGTTTATGGACCAGACCGAGAGAACCAACCGCCGAAGACACCGCATGTCTCATTGCACAATCAAAAGAAAGAGGATGAACATATATGTACGGATAACTAGATTGCCTGCACTGGCAATAAATGATTTGCCCATATGCTCTACAAGGGCAATGTCAGGGCCATTGCAAGAAGCCAACCATTATTCTTGAAGTAGTTGCATCACAAAACCTTTTAATTTGACACTCTTTCTTTGAAATGCCGGCGTCTCACAATGACATCAGATGTGTTTCAGCGGTCTCTCTCTTTGCAAGGTTGTGTGCAGAGTACTGACCCGACCTCCACTCGATTAGGCGTCATGCAGTGATCGGCCACATTATGTATCGTCTGCAGAGTAGTTTCCCTTCAACTATCTCATGCGTAGTTTTTTTCTTGATAAAGGAAATATATTAATATCACGGCGATACCAATTACACTCAGACTCTGCAACAACGCAATACCCTAATGGTATATGGATGCACACAGCCAAAAAAAGAAGAAGAAGCAGCTAAAAAAGAAATGTCCCGCTATAGTGATGTAGTCCTTGAAGCAGTAGTACAAACACCACCGAGACAACACCTGAAGTCCAAATTCTTCAAAAGCCATGTCTCCAAGAAGAAAATGGTGCACAAGCGCTGTTGTCGCCCGATCATAGATCATACGTTTTCATCCTGAAGAAAGTCAACACTCTCGAAACAATCCTTTCAAAAAGGCCATTGCCAGGCACAACAATTTAAAGCCAGACCTTGAATTTTCACCCTGAAAGGTAAGACCTTAAACTTCTCCCGTGCCGTCGCCCCCACTTGCATGCCGCTGCTACGAGTCCTGAAACACCAACCATATTCCACATCACCGCAAAGATTCGAACCACCATTACTAGGGCTCAGTTCACAGCTTCCATGACAATCTCTGCCTCTGACTTCACCATAGAACCAAAAAGACATGTCCCATGATGGCAACAAATAGCAGAGCTTCGTGTTGCTTCCTCCAAAAACCAAATGGTCGGAAAAAACATGGGTGCGCACGACCGAATCCCATCCGATCCAGCAATCTCCAAGCATGAGGCGCCCAAGGGAGATCGCCGGTGGAGCCTTACGAAATTTGACACTCCGGCCAGATCAAGGAGGACAAGCATCAAACAGATCTTCGTCTTGGCGCGAGAGAAACCCTACGCCACCTTTATTTGGCAGAACGACGGCTCCATATCTAAAGCCAAGCCAAATTGAAAGGATCAAATAAGACACTAAATCGAAAGACTAAAAACAATATAAATGCTTGCTCTGTTCCACAGGTGCTCTCTGTTCTTCATGAGCCCCATGTATATCGCCCCCTGACGGCTATGTTTCCAGGAAATGCAAACTGCGGCAGACGAGCACACTCCTCCAGAGTGACAAGGTATATTCTAAAATTTGTGTATGGATTTTGGGTGGTGATTACTCAAAGAAGAATAACACATTTATTTGTTGTCTAAACAATTTGACAGCGAACGCACTAGGAGGGAATTTGCATACACTGCACGCAAGAGATTTATTTGGAAACTGTCATCATGCCCAGGCAGAAGAAAGGATACATCAGTCCGCTATCATTTTGAATATATCTATGTCCCAGTGTAGTAGCCATCACCAATTCTATTTCTGATCCACAACTTTCAAATCTATATAAGTAGGGGTCTGGCTGAGTCAAAGATAATGGTTCGAGCTGGCTATCTAAATTACTATCTTATCTAAGATGTAATTGATGCTTTCTTTTGCCCAATAGTATGTATTTCTAATGGATTAACTTCTGTGTTAGTCATGTTTCAATGGAGTAACTATTGTGTTTGTCATGTAAAAACTATGTGTCCTATGACATGTGACTTGCTATGCACCTGTAATCTCACTGCCACTGGCTACTTTTGCTACTCTTCAACAATGAAGTTTATGTCCTGTTTCTCTTGAACAGGCTAAATACTTCTGTTTTATCATGGGCATGTAAATGAAATTATTGTATTACTAAACATGCTAAGCTTGCCCCATATGCTTAGCCTAGATTACTACTAACTTAGCATTACCTGCTTGACCAAAACGTTGACATCGGCACACCTCGCCGCCAAGGCGCGATCCCGATCTAGTGCATATTAACCCAAGAAATAGTCGCTCGCGTCGCTCTCGGCCAAAATCACTATTCTGACATTGTCGAAAACTATGGCACAAAATGAACTCTGAACGGAATTATTTTACAATCTGACCTTTTTCGTAATGCCAGGGACCGTGGCATTTCTGCTCCACATGAAAACGCCGAGCTAGTCCGTGTTTCTGCTCCACATGGAAACGCCGAGCTAGCACGCGTTGCTATCCTGGCCGAACTAGCGTCGCTCGCTGACGTGGCACGCTGAAAACGCCAGGACTGTTGGCGTTTCTAGGTTGTCTACAAACGCCAAGGAATGGCGTTTCTGGCTTGATAGAGTGGCCGCATGCAGCGTTGGCAGAGCCTATGTCAGGCGATAAAAACAGTCCGACGCTGCAACCATGCGCCTTATAGGTTAGGCATAGGCGTGAGCATGCATGGGGAAAGCAAAGGGAAACACATGGGCAAAAGTTTCCGGTCAGGCTGAAACATCGGTATCGCTTTATACTTCTCTGTCTGGCCATCCGTACTGCTATGGCTTCCTTTCACCCCCTTGCTCTTTTTCTCTTTCCTCACCACTCCCTCTTTATCCAACCGGAAAAGTGTGAACGCCGCTCGCAAGCTCAACTCACTGTACTCCGAGATGTCCGCCCCTCAGAGTCCGGCCGAATCCAAAGACAGTGTCAACAGAAAAAAATGTGGGTACAAAGTCATAGCATAAATCTCACATCCCAAAAACACACCACGAATAAGCCCACTGCCCGCACATTTGTGTCTGAACAGCAGTCGCTCCCTCTAGTGGAGCATTTGCCCACCCTCCAGAGAGCAGTCTTTAGCTTCAGCTACAAACAGGCGCAGAGACGAAAAAAACATAAACAGGGTGGCGAATAATTCCCTGCTTATGTTATGGGGGTGGAGGGCAGCACGAGAAGTCTTCCGATCACTCGGCAATCTCTCGTCCGCTCATCTCTCCACCCGCCCTGCTCTACTTTCCCCATTCTCCATCAGCTCTCTAAGGGCGATGCTAACAATAGGCTGGTTGACTACTATGCTATTACCGGCGGACAGGACTGGGCATTTCCCTGGATCATGTTGTGAATAATGGTTAACCAATTTTTACTTTACTGCTACGTGCCACGCATGCCTCCTTTTTCGATGCTTTGCATGTAAGCAATATGACGTCAGTTCTGCAAGTCACAAACAGTAGCAGCCTGTGCAAGCATGCATGTCCACCAGCCTATAGCCTAGCCTGCAAGAAGTAGATTGTGGTGCAGCGCATTGTTAGCAACCCGTGCAAGCATGCATGTCCACCAGCCTATAGTCTAGCCTACAAGGTGCAGTGATGTTGTGCAGCGGTACGACTGTTTTCCATCACCCGACATAGGCCTCTAGCGCCACTGTATCAAGGCCATGGCGTTTCAGGACAAGCTAGAAACGCCAAAGCATCCGCTGCCTTCTACCAGCACGCCATGTCACGAGCGACGCCAGCTCGGCCTGGGCAGCAATGCGAGCTTGCTCGGTGTTTTCACGTGGAGCAGGAACGCAAGCTGCTCGGCGTTTCTATGTTGGGAGGCAACGCCGCGGGCTGTGGCGTTGCTAAAAGGGCAGATTGTAAAATACTTCCATGTCGAGTTCAGTTTGCGACAAAGATTGCTCATAAGTCAGAACAGTGATTTCGGCCGCGTAGCTCAGGGGTGGCTCGGGCGGTCCAGATCTCAGCCGCCGCCACGCCCACCCCCACCCCCACCCCACCTGTCTCCGTCCCCCGCCGCCGCCGGAGGAAGTCACCTGGCTAAGCCTGCGTGGCTAACTGCGGCGGCGGGCCTTCGTCTCCTCGTGCGGCGGGATCTCCGGCTATTGCAGATCGGCGGCCCTGGACGTCGAGGTGCACGCGGCGGAGAAGGATGTCGGGGCGGCTCCACGGTCTCTTCGGCGACCTTGGCGACCGCTGTGGCCGCAAGGACGGCATGGCGTCTAGTTCGGCGAACTCGGCGTCGCTAAGCCCCTCATCTCCGCGTGGTGCGGATGTGATGCTTGTCCGCTCAGATCTCTGGCCTGCTGTTGGAAGCCGGCGGGCAACGGCGTGCA